>QEPC01003457.1:6306469-6321079 GCA_003113815.1 Sphenodon punctatus | reverse complement strand
GGCGTCGCTGCGCGGCTCTAACACAGAGCCTTTCTCAGCGTCAGAGGGGGGGGGGGCCCGACAATTAGCCCGTCGCCGCCATCTTGGCGGCGAAGGGGGCCTTGTTGTGCATAACTATAACAAGACTAAGATGAAATTAAATCTCAGGAAAGGAAAATCCCTGGCACACCTGGCCAGTGTCTAAGGCTCTGTGCACAAGGCTATGGCACTTGCCGTAGGCAGCAGCGTCCTTTTGAGCACAGCCGCCTCCGGGCACAGATGTTAGCAATCAGGGACCCCGCACCACCACAGGCTAATACCTCCAGATAGCTCCCACAAAAATTCGGATTGGCTCCAAATTTGGAGCCACAATTTGTAAAACGTTAGCATGGGTTTTCTCCACCCCCATGTGGTGGATTTTTTGCTGTTTACATGCAGCTTTTTTCCCTATAGCAGGCTTGAACCACATACCCTTCCAAAGCACTACCAGCAGAGCTACAAGAGCAACTACTGGCTCTGTATATGTACTTTGGGAATGAGGATGGATATTGCATATTGGTTATATAACAAGCTTACAGCTAGTGTTAGGGTCTCTTCTGAAACGGCTCAGCTGGTCTGGTTTGGGGCAGCTGTGCCCAGGATCCTAGGTTCTATGCCATCCTCTGTTTGTGCAAGTCCCTTTCTATCAGCTGGCTTATAAAATTTGTGGGTGCACACAGTTTTCCCCATTTTAAATCCAAAATGGGTAGGTGAAAGCTCGTTTCCTATTGTGAATATAAGCCTGGTACACCTCCAATCTTGCTGTTAAGCCATTTCACAGAAAGCTGGCCAGGCTTTATGAGAAACTTAAAATGACAATAATAACTACTCAATGCACATAATTGTATGTCTGTGACAACTGCTTTTCATAAGACTTTTTAAGGATGCTGGGATAAAATGGATGAGGTTATGCACAGAAGGTAAACTAGAAACTTTGACACACCCTCTCTCCCAACCTCCCTTCATTGTGACTATAGTAGTGATGGTGGGCTGCTACATCAAGCTACTTGCTTCCTACAAATTGAGGTAACCTGCAGTGCAGAGCACAGCACATAAGTAATCTCAAAAGTGGTGTTGTGAGTTTCCATAGAGCCCTGAAACTTCCATTATTAGAGAAGCATGCCTTTTATGTATAATAAATGCATATAACATAGGCTCCAAAGCTACAACAATAGTAGCCTAATCATGCTCAGCTGTTTTCCAGTTATAGAAGCCTTGCATGGGGCCTGCTTGAGCTTGCAACAGCCTGGGTAATGTGCATAGAACAAAATAAAAGCTGTGGTGAGTGGAGTCCTACTTTTCACATTCCCCTCTTGAAAGGAAGGGCATATGAGAAAATCAAATGGGTATCCATTTTAAATTAGGATGCAATCCTTTTCCAATAAAGTCAATGGAAGTTTTGCCATGGACATCAGTGGGTGTAGGATTGCCCCCTTAGGGATATCTGCCTTCCATATTGATTTACCTCCACCCACTGCACACACACACACACACACACACTCTAGAGTTCCAATAATAAAACAATTATAGCAAATTAGCTACGCTAAAAATGAGACTTGCATAGATTTAAGTTTCTTGCATGGATACTTTAGTATGTTCCTTACTTTGGCTCTATAATGTATCTTGGTACCTTGTGCGTTGGGAAGCCTTTTCCATCCATCCCCATGCCAGATTCTGAGTGCCTTTTCAGTGTAAAGAGGGGCCCCTACTGATCAGCTTCTAATTCATGTGGAGTAAATTGACCCTTTGTCATTCCCTATGCGAACCTAATGGGTGTGTTCCCCTTCTCTGGACCTGGTTCAGGCAGATGCTATAGGGTGCTCCAGTGTGGGGCTTGTAAAAGCCAATGTTCCTTTGATGTGCTTTGTGATATGACTGGGGCAGCGAGCCTGGGACAATGGATATTGTCAACAGCCAGAGGGGGCAATGAAAGTGAATACCCATTGGAATCAATGGGAGTTATGCAAATACCCATTAGAAATAATGGGGCTATACGAATGCCAATAGATTTGAATGGGCTCTATACAAAATAAAAGCCTGCTGCATCCAAAAGACAGAGTGGATCCAGGGAAAGAATGGAATGAGTCACAGAGAGAGAGAGAGAGTACCATGACAAGAGACAGGGTGAAATGATGAGAAATGGGGAACTGGAAATGAGTTCACACAGACAGATCCAGTCCAAGGAGGACTGGAATAACAGCCCCTGGGAGTGGAACAATGGCCCCAGCAATCGTGGGACTGGAATGACAATGACAGCACTAGAATGGTTGTGCCAGCACTGGATGATGGCCTGTGGGGCTGGAATGACGGCCCGATGATTGACAGCCCCTGAGAGTGGAATCACAGCCCCAGCACTGGAATCACAGCCCCTGGGAGTGGAATGACAGCCCTAGGACTTGAATGACAGCACAAGAACTGGAAGGACTGACCCAGGGCTGGAATGACGGGATCCAGGAGTACAACATCCCCAGTAACTGGAATGATGGCTCTTGGGCCTGGATGATGGCCCCAGGGCTGGAGTGACAGGCACTGGGAATGGAATGACAACACCAAGGAGTGGAATGGCAGCACCAGGACTGGAATGACACTCTATGGGAGTGGAATGAGAGTCCCAGGGCCTAGAATGTTGGGTTTAGAACCCCATCTTTTGAACCTTGTAATTTTTCTTCATACAAATAAGCTGGCCAAAGTTAGATATAATGCAATAGAATCTTTTTTAGACCCGTTCCCCACTACCACTGTGGTCAGACAAGGCTGTGTACTTGCACCACTCTTCTTCAGCCTTTATATTAATGACATTGTAGCCCCATTAAAGTCTGAAATCTATACTTCTCCCTGACTGGGTGGCTGGCTAGTTCCTATCCTAGTACTTGCAGATGATATTGCTTTATTTTCCCAAACACATAAAGGGTTGCAATTGTGTCTTGATCAACTGGGAATTTATTACAGAGAAAATTATTTATTTGTAAACAATCAGAAATCACAGAAGGCTGTCATTCCAGTCCCTAAGGCCATCATTACAGTACTTGGGCCATCATTCCACTCCCATGGGCCATCGTTCCAGTCCCTGTGGCTATCAGTCCACTCCCACGGAATGTCATTCCAGTGCTAGGGCTTTCATTCTACTCCCACAGGCAGTCTTTCCAGTCCTGCAACCATCATTCCCATCCTTGGTCAGTCATTCCACTCCCGTGGCCCATTATTCCACTTCTAGGGGCCGTCATTCCAATCCCAAGGGTCGTCATTCCACTTCAGGGGCTGTCATTCCATTCTCAGGGGGCCATACCTCCAGTGTTGGGGCTGTCGTTACAGTCCCTGGGGTTGTCAGTTCACTTCCACTGGCCGTCATTCCATTGCTGGAGCTCTCATGCTAGTGCTGGGGCTGTCATCCCACTCCTATGGGCTGTCTTTCCGGTTCCACGGGCCATCATTCCAGTCCTTGAGTCTGTCATTTCACTCCTACGGGTTGTCATTCCATTGCTGGAGCTGTCATTCCACTCCCACAGGCAGTCATTCCAGTCCCATGGGTCGTTGCTCCAGTGCTAAGGCTTTAATTCCACACCCACAGGCTGTCTTTCCAGTTCTGCAGCCATCATTCCAGTCCTTAGTCATTCCACTCCCATGGGCTATTATTCCATTGCTGGAGCTGTCATTCCAGTGCTAGGGCTGTCATTCCAACCACACAGGCAGTCATTCCAGTGCTTGGGCTGTCAATCCAGGCCCTGGGGCTGTCATTCCACCCCCATGGGCTGTTAGTTCATTGCTAGTGCTGTCATTCCAGTCCCTGTGTCATGAGTTGCGTTTTTCTCTTATAAATCACAAAGGGAAAGTGAGCTATGTGGCTTAGCTGAACGAATCAAGCTAAATTGGGCTGCACTATTCCCAAATTGTATATTATAAGGTTACACTTCACATTGTTGTCCAGCTAGCAAAGGAAGTATTGTAACGACAATAAATTTATAATAAGGGAACATGAGACTTTTGGATTATAAAAATATATGCAAAGTTTACTTAAATATAAATAGAAAACATCAAAGTTACAGGATCTTTAAGATATTTCTATCTTAAGAAAAAGCTTGTAAAAGCTTAACATTTGCACAATACATTGGCTCAAAGATATCAAGAAGTTACTCATACAGACCAGATTCAGCCCTTCCGCCATGAGAAAAAAAATCCAAACATGTGTTGTATGGATTTTCAGTCTGAGGATTATTTCTGTGTCTTCCCTTTTATTGGATTGGGTTCAAGGGGAGTTTTCATTCTTAGGCTGTAAGAAGATACTCTGGATTCTAATTGGCTCTTGTATAGAAACCAATCAAAGTTTTGACTTTCCTCAAGCTCTGAATTTAAGAAAGGCTTTGTATTTGTTTATCAGAGATTATTGTTAGATTATAGAGAGAAAATATAGACCTTTCAATATTTATCTCAACTATAAATTCAATGGAAATAACTAATAAATCCTCTTCTCTAGTCTAGGAGATATCTTATGAATAGAAGGAGATAACACTCCAGACATTCAGGCTATGAGAAAATCTAAACAAAAGAAGTCAAAACAGGAACGGGGCCTCTTTATGGTCTTTACTCAGACCGTAGGAAAAGCTTCAGAGATAACTTGTTTTATGGTCCTTCCATTTGGTGGTTTCCTTGGTAAGGCCAAATGTCATTTGGGAAGTTTAGAAGAAACACAAAGGAATGTCTTGGGAGGCCCCAATTAAATGTAGCTAGTTACTGAAGCTGATCTTAAAATTCTATGATGTAAGTTACAAATAAGCTTACATTAAAACAGAAAATTAATATATAAAAAGGCTCTAAGTTTATACATTTTAAACACAGATAGCCATAATATCTTAGGTTTATATATGAAAATACATGACACCTGGTGTTGTCATTCCAGTCATCATTCCAGTCCTGGGCTGTCATTCCACTCCCACAGGCCGTCATTCCACTCCCACGGGCTGTCCTTCCAGTCCTGAGGCTGTCATTCCACTACCAGGGACTGTACTTCCAGTGCTGGGGCCATCCTTCCACTCCTAGGGGCTGTCATTCTAGTGCTAGGACTGACATTCTAGTGCTAAAGCTGTCATTCCACTCCCACAGGCTGTCATTCCAGTCCCTGGGTCTGCTGTTTCACTCCCATGGACTGACATTCCATTGCTGGTGCTGTCATTCGATTTCTGGGGCTGTCATTCCACTCCTAGGGGCTGTCATTTCAGTTCTGGGGCTTCGATTCCACTCACAGTGGATGTCATTCCAGTGCTCGTGCTGTCATTCCAGTCCTGGACCTGTTATTCTACTACCAGGGCCCATCATTTGGCCAGCTATCAGCCTATCTCTAACCTTCCCTTTTGAGGGAAGGTTATTGAATGGGTAGTGGCTTTGCAGCTTCAGGGGCATCTGGACCACATCAGTTTTCTTGATTCCTCACAGTCTAACTTTTGGCCAGTTTATGGCACTGAGACTGTGCTTGTGACTTTGGTCGACAACCTCCACCATAAGTTGGACTGCTTTTGACACAGTTGATCATGAGATGTTGGTGGCCTGCTTGCAGGACCAAGTTCCAGTGGGTGTAATTGTTCTCAAATGGTTCTGCTCCTTTCTGTCTGGTAGGACCCAGTGTGTGGTGTTGAGGGAGCATTCTTTGTCTCCCCAGGACCTCACGTATGGAGTTCCACAAGGTTCAATTCTGTCTTCCCCCTCTTGTTCAACGTGTATATGCAGCCACTGGGCGAGACCATGACGGGGTTTGATGTTCAGTGTCATCAATATGCTGATGACACCCAACTGTACCTCTCCTTTTCATCTGACCCAGGCCCAGCAATCTCAGTGCTTACTTGATGTCTGGTAGCTGTGGGGAACTGGACGAGGGCAAGCCGTCTGAAGTTGAATCCTGACAGGACAGAAGTGATGTGGTGGGAGGGGTGGGGGAGCTGATGACCCCCATCATTGATGGGGTTTGTCTTTCCCTGGCCCCCGAGGTTTGGAGTCTGGGGGTGCTCCTCGATTCATGACTCCACCTGGCTGCTCAAGAGAGCCCCGAGCAGAGTGAGACACAGGCAGAGTGAGCAGAGTTTGGCTGCTGCGAGAGTTAGGCTACAGGGAAAGGAGGCTTAGCTCACCCCCCAACACAATATAAACTTAAAAAAAAAAAAAGTAGCTAGAGTATTAAAGTAAAGGAGTAAGAGTACCAAAGTCTTAGAGTAATAAAGTGCCCTTGCCCAAATAACTCTGGATTTAAGGTTAGTACTACTAAGGGGAAAGTTGAATAGGGAGATGCAGGTAGAAGTCCAGCAGCAGAGTGGGGGCTATTCAGTCTTTTGCACCCAGTGTAACATGAATGACTATCTTCCTCTTGGGGAGAGGTTGTATGTGTGTGCACTCCGTGCAAAGAGCTCCTGTCTCTCGGAGAACAAATGTGGTCTCTGGAGGCTAGAGTGGCAGAGCTGGAGGAGCTGAGGTAGACAGAGAGGTATAAATAGAGGAGTCCTTCAGGGACATTGTAGAGTGGTCGCACCTCCACTCCGGCAGCCTCTCTGCTGCTATGGAGGAGCAAGTTCTCCAGGAAAGAGAGCATCAAACTGGAATGGCAGGAAGTTATTCTGTAGCTGGGACCTGACTTTCAGATGATGTGTTGTCCTCTCACACTGAGGATATATCTCCAGGGGGTGGGAATAGGCTAGTTGTGGTAGTTGGTGATTTGATCATTAGGAATGTAGGTAGTTGGGTTGGTGGCCACGAGGAGGACCGCATGGTAACTTGCCTGCCTGGTACGAAGGTAGTGGACCTCACACATCGCCTAGAGAGAATTCTAGAGCGTGCTGGGAAGGAGCTGGTTGTCGTGGTACATGTGGGTACCAACAACATTAAGAAAAAGTAGCAGGAAGGTTCTCGGTAGGAGATTGAAGTTCAGAACCTCCAGGGTAACATTCTCAGAAATGCTCCCAGTTCCACGCGCAGGACCCCAGAGGCAGACTCTCAATGCATGGATGAGGCAATGGTGCAGGGAAGAGGGCTTTAGATTAATTAAGAACTGGAGAACTTTTGGGGGAAGGGAGAGCCTATACCAATGGGATGGGCTCTACCTTAACCAAAGGGGAACCTGGCTGCTGGTGCTAAACATTAAAAAGGAGATAGAGCAGTCTTTAAACTAAAAACTGGGGGAAAGCCGACAGGTGCTGAGCAGCACATGGGTCAGGCTGAGGCAGCTGCAAAAGATGCCGTTATTTCAAGGGAATTAGAGTATCCTAATATAGAAGACATGAAAAATCCCCAACAAGTTCAGGTAGAAATCAGTTTTCAACAGTCAAACTCTATTGATCTCCAAATAACTAAAACAGTTACTTACAATAAACAGATTAAAAATAAAAATGATACATTTATATGTCTATATATAAATGCTAGAAATCTAAAAAGTAAGATGGGAGAATTAGAGTGTATTGCATTAAATGAGGATATAGACATCACGAATCTCAGAGACCTGGTGGAATGAGGACAACCAATGGGACACGGTATTACCAGGATACAAAATATATCAAAATGCCAGAGTAGTTCGAGCTGGTGGAGGGTGGGGGTGCTATATGTAGACGACAACATTGGGTGATTTCAGACGTTACAGGCGTCTGGTTCACCACAGTGGAGCGCTGGTACCTACGGGCCCCGTGAACACAGCCAAAGTAGGACACAGCCAAGGCCACCTCCCGGTGGAGGTAAACTGAACAACCACCCCCCGGGGTCAATAAAAGCCCTGAACAGACGTGACGGGACCGGGACCATGGCAGGGAATCGGGCCGGCAGATCACAGGCCGGGGCAGCGCAACAGACGTGACACCAATTCCCGGTCGTGGTCAAAACACCCAGAATTCAATGGGCAGGGGCGGGACACAGACATGGCCGCCTGAGGGCAATGGATGCCAAAAGGCACACAAGGGAACGCCCACACAAGGGAAACGGGAAGGGAGGGGGGAGAGGGAGAAGAGCCAGACAGGTACCACACACAACAGGCACACAGACAGCGGGGACACAGTGGAACACACAGCACAAGCACAAGCCCAGGCACACACACACACACATACACACAGAAGGGAAAGGAAGGGAGGGGGGACACGGGCGCCCAGACAACACACAAGGCACACCGGGCACAGGGAGGAGCGGGGCGCGGAACAGGGAAGAGGTGGGGTAACTGCAAAGAGGCAGGACAGGACACAGGCAACGGCCACCACAACCCCCACAGCAGAACTGTCCGAACGGGCACCCCCACAGCAACACAGGCAGTTCCGGAACGGGGGGGCCCAGGAGCTCGAGACCAAGGCACAGCGGGAGCCCACACAGCACAGCGAGCAGGCCAGGAACAATCTAGGAGGCACACGCAGACCCCACACCCTGGAGAGGGGCCGATGGAGGGCAGGCAGGAGAGCCGGTGCAGCGCAGCAGGTCTAAGGACGCACCCACACCCCCGGAGGAAGGCAGGAGGGGCAGTCCGGGGCCCCAGAACCCCGAGGTCACACAGGCACCCAAGGGGGGGGGGCTGGGGCCACAGGTGGCAGTGCTGGTGGGTGGGGACAGTCCTCTGGACACAGGTGGGTCGGTGAAGTCACACGCCCAACAGCGCTGACAGCTCCACCGCAGTAGGCTCAGACACGCAGCAGTCAGCAGCAGGGGGCCATGGAAGCTGTCCCAGCTCCAACAGCTGGTGGTACACCGCCCCACGGGAGCGCTGGTACCCACGGGCCCCGTGAACACAGCCAAAGTAGGACACAGCCAAGGCAGGGCCCCCCTCTGCAAGGCAGATCGTGTAGGCGGCCAGGCTTCACACAGACAGCGCAAACACGGTCTCAGCCATGGCCCAGGCCACATGAGAGCACCTTATCTCCGGGATGCACCCAACCGGGAAGGGAACCAGCCCCAGAGTCTCCGCATGCAGCCGGCAATCACCAGTGCTCGCCTCATAGCCGAAGTAGCGAAGACCAGAGCTCAGGCTCGCATAAGCACCTGAATGGCTGTCCAGGCAGCTCAAGAGCAGCTGCACGGCCGGGGTATGCCACAGGTCACACAGGGACATGGTCTCATGGAAGGTCCAGCTATGCGGGGCCCCATGGGGGCCGGGAAGCGGGAGCCCAATGGATGCACAACCAGCCACAGTCCAGCTAGACAGGGAGAATAACACAACGGACAGGGGGGCACACATACTCTCCAGGGCTGGGGGGCCTCCGAGGGGTCCCAAGGACAGGACAGTTGGCCACGGGCCACAACATTGTATCGCAACAGAGCAAGGCGTGGGGTGCGGACCCAGCACAGCTGCAGAAAACAAGCGCACACACAGGACGGCTATTCAGGCCGCCAAGGACAAGGTGTTGCAAACAGGGAGGGGGGGTGATGGCTGAAGGCATGCAGCTGCACAGGGAGCGCACAGCCTCGCGTACCCGTGCAGGCATGAGGCCCCATGCCAGGACAGCAGGTGCACCCAACCACATGCACACGGACACCGGCATCGCACTGGGAGGCCCGCCCGGCTGGGGCGGGGCCCCGGGCCACCCAGGCCATCACTGGGCCAACATAACCATCCCCCAACCCCCAGGAACCCCACCACCATGGAGCGGGACTGGGCAGCCGCCTACTGGATGCACCTCATGCTCGTGGCCGAGTGGTACCGTGACCACACCGAGCAGCTGCACCTAGGCGCCCGCCTGCAGGTTTCCCTGGCCTGGAGAGCTGCAAGGGCCCACAGGGCTCACCATGGACGCAGAGAGCCCTTGCCCAGTTCAGGGCACAGAGGCTCTCCGGGGCAGACCGGCAGGCTGTGAGCCAGTGGGCTCTGGCCCAGTGGGATGAGGCAGCCTGTAGGGCCCACTTTAGGATGGACAAGCTCACCATGCTCCGGCTCGCTGAGCTCCTTACGCCCTGGCTTGAGCGACAGCACACCCCCATGAGGACCCCCCATTCCCATGGTCCAGCGGGTGGCTATAGGGGTCTGGGCCCTAGCTACGCCCGACTCCTGATGGTCCGTCTCCCAGCACTTCGGGGTAGGCCTGAGCACCATTGCCTGTATCCTCCGGGATGTGTGCAAGGCTGTGGAGGGCATGCTCCTGGACAGAACGATCCAGCTGGTGGACCAGGGGGCCGTGATGGCAGGATTTGCGGCCGGAGGCTTCCCCAACTGCATGGGAGCCGTGGACGGCACCCACATAGAGATCCTCCACCCCTCCGCAGGGGAGGCTGCAGAGTATGTGAACAGGCACGGTTATCACTCCCTGCAGCTGCAGGCGGTTGTGGATCACCGGGGCCGGTTCATCGACATCTTCACGGGCAATTCCGGCCGCAGTCACGATGCCCGGATCATGACCATCTCCCCCTTCTATGCCCGGATGTTCCAGGGGGACTTTGCTGACATGGGGATGACCTGGATCAAGGGGGTCCCAATGCCCCCCTGTATTCTGGGCGACCCTGCCTACCCCCTCACCCGGTGGCTAATGAAGGTCTATCCAGTCGCACGCAACCTTGCGGAAGTGCTTTACAATACCCGCCTGTGCTCCAGCAGGACCGTGGTGGAGTGAGCCTTCGGGGCCCTCAAGCAGCACTGGAGGAACCTCTCTGGGCAGCTAGACTACACTGTGGAGACCTCGGCCCTGGTGATCAGCGCCTGCTGTGTGCTCCACAATGTGTGCGAGACCGAGGGAGCAGCCCTGGAATACCCCGAGCCCAACTGGCCCCCCGGCCCGGTGCCCCTGTACGTGAACGCCGAGAACCCCTGGGAGTACCGTTATGGTAAGCGCATCCGGGACGCCCTGGTGAGGCATATCAGCCGGGAGGCCGAGGTGTGAGGGTTGCACCACCCCGGCCCACCCCCGGGGGTTCCCTGGGCCGGCCCCAACACGGGAGGGGGTCCGGTACCCCACCACCCCACCCCTGTCCCCCAATAATGAGCATGGGAGGCAATATAGTGCAACCACGGTTTATCTCACCCGCGTGTACATGTGCACCCGACCCCTCCCCCGCCTGCACTCCCTTCACCGGATTTCCCTTTAAATCTCCCTCCGGTGGCTGTGTTGTTGCTGGTTGCCTGGCAGCGACGCTGCGTGCTTTGTCCCCAGCTGGGGATAATTTTCTTTGGTTCTGGCCGGTGATTGCCGTCCAGATGTTACTTTTTGGTGGTTCCCACCGGGAATTTCTTTGACTATGCTTCCAGAGATTGTCCTGCGGGGAGGCCCGGAAGCGTGGTTGAAATTGACCCCATGTGGGTATTGACCGTGGTGAACATCTGGCGGCAACCGAACAGACGTTCAGGGCGCTTTGGCCCCACAGCAAAATTGACCATGGTTCACTGTGGTTGAGCGTGATCTCGTAACGTCTGAAAATACCCATTGAGTCAAGCAGGATTAATATTGTAAAGGAAGCAAATGGTACTCTGGAATCTCTGTGGATAGAAATTCCATATATAACGGGGAAGTGTATAGCGGTCGGCCTATACTATCATCCTCCTGACCAGGACAGTGAGACTGACTGTGAAATGCTAAGGGAGATTAGACAGGCTACTAATGTCAGAAACGCAGTAACCGTGGGCGATTTCAATTACCCTCATATTGACTGGGTGAATGTCTCCTTGGGGCAGGATGCAGAGATAAAATTTCTAGATGTCATAAATGACTGCTTCCTGGAGCAGCTCATCCTGGAACCAATAAGAGGAGGAGCCACTCTGGATCTAGTCCTAAGTGGAGTGCAGGATTTTGTGCAAGGGGTAACAGTGCTGGGGCCGCTGGGCAATAGTGAACATAATATAATCAAATCTGACATACTTACAGGAGGGAAAATGCCAAATAAAACCACTGCGGTAACATATAACTTTAGAAAGGGGAACTATGTACAAATGAGGAAACTAGTTAGAGGGGAACTTAAAGGAGCAGTTGCAAGAATTAAATGTCTACAGGCAGCAATTGGAGAGGAGACTATTTAAAAACACCCTCTTGAAAGCTCAGATTAAATGTATTCCACAAATTAAGAAAGGTAGGAAGAGGACCAAATGCCTGTCTGTGTGGCTAAGTGGTGAGGTGAAGGAAGCTATTGGAGCTAAAAAGACATCCTTTAAAAAATGGAAAGAGAGTCCCAATGAGGTAAATAGGGAAGAGCATAAGCGTTGCCAAAATAGATAAAGTTAATAAGGCAGGTCAAAAAGGAATTTGAGGAGCAACTTGCTAACTAAATACTAAAACTAATAATAAAAACTTTTTCAAATGCATCAGAAGCAGGAAGCCTGCTAGAGAGTCAGTTGGGCCGTTAGATGACCAAGGGCTAAAAGGGGTGCTTAAGGAGGAAAAGGACATTGCAGAGAAGCTGAATGAGTTCTTTGCTTCGGTCTTCACTGCAGAGGATGGTGGGGAGATACCCATGCCTGAACTTTACTTTGTAAGTGATTAATTGGAAGAGCTGTCACAAATCAACGTTACTCTGGAGGAGATTCTAGAGCAAATTGACAAACTAAATACTAACAAATCACCAGGGCCAGATGGTATTCACACCACAGTTCTGAAGGAACTCAGATATGATGTTAGTAATTTGTAACCTATCACTAAATTACTGTTAGTAATTTGTAACCTATCACTAAAATCTGCCACTGTACCAGAGGACTGGAGGGTGGCAAATGTAACCCCGATACTTAAAAAGGGATCCAGAGGCGATCCTGGAAAATACAGACCAGTAAGCTTGACATCTGTGCCAGGCAAAATGGTGGAAACTATAATTAAGAACAGAATTGCTGGGCATGTTGCAAACATGGCTTAATGGGGAAGAGTCAACATGGATTTAGCAAAGGTAAGTCATGCCTCACTAATCTGTTGGAATTCTTTGGACAAGGGAGAGCCGGTAGATTTAGTGTACTTGGATTTCCAGAAAGCATTTGATAAAGTCCCACATAAAATACTCTTGAGAAAATTAAAAAGTCATGGGAAAGGAGGTAGTGTCTTTCTATGGATCGATAACTGGTTAAAGGATAGGAAGCAAAGAGAAGGACTGAATGGTCAGTTTTCACAATGGAGAGATGTAAAAAGTGGTGTGACTCAGGGATCTGTATTGGGACTGGTGCTATTTAAAGTATTATCATTAATGATCTGGAAAAGGGCGTTAAGAGTGAGGTGATCAGATCTGCAGATGACACCAAGTTATTCAAGGTAGTTAAAACATAAGCAGACTGTGAAGAACTGTAACAGGATCTTACGAGACTGGGTGCCTGGGCATCTAAATGGCAGATGAGATTTAATGTGGACAAGGGCAAAGTGATGTACATAGGGAAAAATAACCCAAACTATGAGTACAAAATGCTGGGTACTAAGCTAGGAGTTACCACTCAGGAAAAGGATCTGGGAGTGATTGTGGAAAATACACTGAAATCCTCAGCCCAATGTGCAGCAGCAGTTAAAAAAGCAAACCGAATGCTAGGAGTTATTCGCAAAGGGATAGAGAATAAAAGTGAGGATGTCATAATGCCTCTATACAAATCAATGGTGCAACTGCACCTGGAATATTGTGTGCAGTTCTGGTCACCCCGTCTCAAAAAAGACATAGCTGAACTAGAAAAGGTACAGAGCAGGGCAACGAGAATGATAAAGGGTATGGAATGGCTTCTGTACAAAGAGAGGCTTGACAAGCTGGGTCTCTTCAGCTTAGAGAAGACTAAGGCCACTTTCAGACACTTTCCCCCCATGCATATTCCGACTGCGGGCAGGGGAAATGCGCAGTCAGGATATGCGTGGGGATCGGCCAGTCTGAAAGCCCCCCGGCACAGCTTTGCCAGCAGATATGCACAGGGATGCAGAGCAGGAAATTGAGCTCTGCATCCCTTCCCGCATCTGCCGGCAAAGCCCCGCGCACGGGGGGGGGGGGAGGAGGACTTTCAGACCGGCCGATTCCCACGCATATCCTGGCTGCGTATCCCCACGCCCCCCACGCATCCAGAATATGGGCGGGGGGGGGCGGGGGGAGGTCTGAAAGCGGCCTGAGAGGGGACATGGTAAAGGTTTATAAAATCTGAGTGGTATGGTATGGAATGAATAGATAGGGAACTGTTATTTACCCTCTCAAATAGTACTAGAACTAGGGGACAATCCATGAAACAAGCTGCTGGCAGATTTAAAACAAAAGGAAGTACTTTTTCACGTAAAGCATAATTAACCTATGGAATTTGTGACCAGAGGACGTTGTCAGGGCCAGTAGTATAGCTGGGTTTAAAAAAGAACTGGATAAGTTCTTAGAGAGTAGGTCCATTAATGACTATTAACCAACAGCTTATAGGGATGGGCGAACGCGGTTCGGAAGTTAGGAGTTCGGCCCGAACTCAGCCTGGTCGGACGACTGAATCCGAACCCAAATCCGAACACGAACTGGCCGAACTGAACTCAATTCCGAACGTCGAAATGACCGAACGGTTCGGATCGCGTTCGGGTGACAAAAAAGGGTTCACTGGAAGGTCGAACGTGACAGGGCTGGGTAGTACTAGTCACTGAGGAGCAGACTTCCAGGCACCAGGGGTGGAGAGGCTTGCAAGAAATGAAACTATCTGCCTCCCCCCTTCCCAACACCTTCTGAGCTAGTCACTGTTCCTGAACAGCA
>QEPC01003457.1:6285961-6306360 GCA_003113815.1 Sphenodon punctatus | reverse complement strand
AGATAGCGTTAGTGATTTAGTTTTAGTGTTTGTAGGAGTAGGCCTGTATACTTATTAGATAATCCATTTAGTTCATAGCATTTAGAATAGTTAATAGCAGTTAGATTTAGTGTAGATAGATATATATAATATTAGATAAAAAAATTAAATAAAAAAACCCATATAAAAACAAAAAAACATTAAAAAAAAACAAAAACCATATAAAAGTTTAATAAAACCAAATAAAAAACCAAAAAAACATATAAAAACAACAAAAACACCCATAACAAAACATTTCCCTAATGGCCAAACCCGAACTGAACGGCCAAACCGAACAGCCGAACCCGGCGAACTAAATGAACTGCCGAACCGAACGGATGAACCGAACGCAGCCGAACCGAATGGCCGAACCCAAACCGCGATCTGTTCGCCCATCCCTAGTAGCTTATGGGATGAACTTCTTACTGTCGGGAGCTGGGAGTGAACAACAGGGAATGGATTGCCCTTTGTGACTTTTGGTTCTTCCCCCATGTGATCAAGATTGGTCACTGTTGGAGGACAAGATGCTGGGCTTGATGGACCATTGGTCTAACTCAGTATAGCACTTCTTATGTTCTTAAGTGGTGGCTGTGGCGAGGAGTGCCCCTTTTCAATTACACCTGATACGGTGGCTTTGGCCATATATCTCTGACTTGGACCTGGCCACTATCATCCATGCTTTCCTTCATCACCTCAAGACTGGACTACTGCAACATGCTCTACATGGGGCTACCCTTGGTGATAGCTTGGAGACTGCAGCTGGTGCAGAATGTGGCGACGCATCTCCTTACGGGGACGGGCTGCTGGGAGCATATAACTCTGGTTGTTGCACTGGCTGCCTATAGTTTTCTGGGCCTGATTCAAGGTGTTGGTTTTGACCTTTAAAGCCCTACATGGTCTGGGCCCCATTTACCTACAGGATCGCCTCACTCCCTGGGTCCTGGATTGGCCCCTGCAATCTGCCAGGGGCACCCTCTTGGAGGTGCCAAGAGTGTCACAGGTGGCAACCATGGAGAGAACATTCTCAGTGGCTGCACCGAGACTGTGGAACTCCCTCCCAGTGGAGGCCCATTTGTCCCCAGATCTTCCCTCCTTCCACTGACAGTGCAGGGCCTGGATGTTCTGCCAAGTTTTTGGTGGGGGAGACAGGTAGGAGTGGGGGTTTGGGTTTTCTTTGTTTGTTTGTTTTTGCTCCAGCAGTTTCATGATGTATTATTTTTAAGAATTTTATATTTGTCTTATTTATATTTGTTATGTTTTATGACTTTTTGTGAGCCACACCAAGTCACCTGAGGCCAGATGGGTTGCAGGATACCAAATGTTTAAATATATTAATTAGTCCTGGGGCTGTCAGTCCACTCCCACAGGCTGTCATCCAGTTCTGGGGCTGTCATTTGAGTCCCACAGACTGTCATTCCACTCCCTGGGGCTGTCATTCCACTCCCAGTAACCATCATTCAAGTCACTGGGTCTGTCATTCTACTCTCAGGGGGCATCATTCCAGTCCTGGCTCTGTTCTTCCAGTTCTTGTACCATCATTCCAGTCCTGGGGCTTTCATTCCACTCCCAGGGACTGTGATTCCAGCACTATGGCCATTATTCTGTTCCCACGGATCGTCATTCCATTACTGGTGCTGTCATTCCAGTTCTGGGGCGGTCATTCCATTCCTTGGGCACCTGTGCTAGACCTGGGGCTGTCATTCCACTCCCATGGACTGGGGCTGTCATTTCACTCCCAGGGGCCCATCTTTCCAGTGCTAGGGTTGTCATTCCACTCCCACAGGCTGTCATTCCAGTCCTGGGCCTGTCGTTCTGCTACCAGGGGCCATCATTCTAGCCCTGAAGTTGTCATTCTAGCCCTGAGGTTGTCATTCCAGTCCTGGGGCTGACAATCCACTCCCACAGGCCTTCATCCAGTCCTGGGGCTGTCATTCCACTCCCACAGGCTGTCGATCCATTGCTGTCATTCTACACTTGGGTTTTTCATTCTAGTCCCTGATGCTGTCATTCCACTCCGAGGCTGTCATCCCAGTTGACTCTTGGGTCTGTTACTCCACTCCCAGGGCCTGGCATTCCAGTGCTGGGGCTGGCTCTGTGTGCAGTCATTTCCAGTTCTCCCCATTCCTCATCGTTCTCTCTCTCTGCCTCATTCCACTCTTTCCCTGGGTCCACTCTGTCATTTGGATGCAGCAGGCTTTTATTTGTATGGAGCCTATTCAAGTCTATTGGCATCCGTATAGCCCTATTATTTCCAATGGGCATTTGCATGACTCCAGTGAGCTTTCGTCCGCTGTCATTCGGTTTAGTACCTCCCGCCAAAAGCAAGATTTCCTAGCACAATAGCTACAAGGAATCCCCTATTGCCGCTCGGTGGGGCAGCAAGCATGGGGCAGCTCCAGTCCTCCTGGGAGCAGTGGGCGGGGGAGGCTGGGCTACAACAAGGCACTCGGTGACCTTCAGGATGGGTCGCTGCTGGGCTAGAAACAGAGGAGGGGGAGGGGAGGCAGCTGAGACACCAAAATAGGAGCTGCCCCCCCCGTCTGCTCTTTCAGTCGCCGCCAGCTGGCAAGCGGGAAGCAGCGCTTCCAAAGATGGTCAAGGGCTGCCGCTCTTCCCCCCGCCAGGAGCCTGAGGAACCCAGCGGAGCGGTAAGTACCGCGGCTCGGCCCCCTCGCTCTTTCTCCCCCGGCGGGCAGCTTGCACCGCCAGGAGCAGCCGAAGGGTCCTTGACTGCACCGCGGACGTCGCTCGCCTCTCTGGGCGGGCTCGAGCAGCTTGTGGTGGTTGCTCATGTTGTGAGGCGACGGGAGGGAGCAGGCACTAAGTGACCCGGCGCTGGCAGAGTGGGACAGGTGGCCCCTTTCCGAGCCTGCTGCTGCCGAAAGGGACCTGTTTTCCCTCTCGAGAGAAAAAGACCAGGCTGAAAGGAGACGCGGTCAGCCCCGCAACACTCCTTATCCCAATCCCAATCCCAATCCCAATCTGTACTGTGGGTTTGCTCCGCAGCCCGGCGGCATTGTTTGACATTGCCACCACAGGGGGGCTGTTATTTATCATTTCTATTCTACAGCATTTTCAGTGTTCAGAGTGCTTTCCACAACAGTCCCTGGCTGTTCACCCTCACCACAGTCCTGTGAGGTGGAGCCTTACCATGCTACCTGGTAAATTCATGGCTAAGACAGGATTTGAACCCTGCCTTCTTAGGTCCAAGTAGACTGGACAGCTGAGGCCCCATACCCTCATCCTCCCGATGCCTATATCTTGCCTCCTCTTCCTCCCACCATCCTGTTGCTTCCCCTCTTTCTCGTACCTTGCCACCTCCTCATTTTGGACATTCCATCAGCTCAGTCTAAGTGGAGCTTGCTGTTTGCCAGCTTTGTTCCTTCTGCCCCTGCCCCCCCCCCCCTTGGGGAGCGGGATGTGGGAGGGCTGCCCTAGCATGAAACTCTGAGCTACAGGTCTGTTTGTGTCATGTTTGCCCCTGGCCACTAGGTTCTGCTCTGAGCCCTCCAATTCAAGACATATTATGCTTCTGTTCACTATCCATGACACAATTCCCATTACTGAGTCTGCCCTTCCCTTATAACGAAGCTAAGCATGTGCACTGCAACTTCTCAGCTTCATGAATTATTATTTATTTTTATATTATAGTGCACACAATGTACCTGGTACTGTAGTCAGTAGATCTAGACAGGTCCCTCCTCCAAGGAGCTTACAATCTAAGAATATATCCCTGTCCCTCCTTATGTCCCTTCCTCTTGTTAATTCTAGATTGTAAGCCCTTTTGGGTAGGGACCTGTCTTTAATCATGACTGTCCAGCACCATAGTAATAATAATAATTCAGACTAAAGGGGTCTATGTCCCCACTGAATTTGCCCTGTTGCCTGTCGCTGACATATGTCTGTGAGGACTGCAACATGGCCTAATTTTGCTTTGCAGTAGCTTTGCTACAAATGTTTTTAAATATATATATATTTGTGCATTTTTTCAAGATACTGATACGATTGTGAAAAAATACTGGACTT
This sequence comes from Sphenodon punctatus, assembly GCA_003113815.1. NCBI lineage: Eukaryota > Metazoa > Chordata > Lepidosauria > Sphenodontia > Sphenodontidae > Sphenodon > Sphenodon punctatus. The sequence goes on along the minus strand of QEPC01003457.1, from coordinate 6,302,316 downwards.
CACATTTACAATTCGATCTGACTGCTAGGACATGTCATGTGGCATATTTCAATTAATTTTGTGCATATTCTTATTATGCAAATGAAATACTTTGAGCAATGGAATACAACAATATTTAATAACTGTTAGCACAATCATTATTTCACCAGTGAAAGAGACATTCATCTATAGGCTTTGAGTTTACTACACCTCTGGACATAGCTGAATATGCATAAACCAATTATAACCATATGTGACCAGTTTTAATCTTAGGCTGCTTTTAGACATGTGTGCACGCCATAAAATCACGGGCAGTGTAAAAATTCCACGGGCAGGATTTAGACGCAACATCACATGCATTATTGCCGCGACTAATAGTCCGCGGCTCTAAAAGAATGCACGAGTGGCAATAATGTGCGTGACATCACATCTAAACCCCGCCCATGGGATTTTTACACCATGTGTGATTTCATGCTGTGTGCAGGGCATGCACATCTAAAAGCAGCCATAGTTGTAAACTGATGTGATTTTGCTTTTTTGCACTACAAAAATATTTTTCCTTTTTGCACTGCATTTTGCTTTTTGCCATACAGCCAATAGTACTGGCATAGTTTACAGTGACAATTTTAAATATCCAGCACTTATTACCTTAGGCAATCTGAAGAATTGAAAACTGCCCACTTTTTGTTTGACATTTATTGCAGTGATGGCACTGAAAGAGCAAGAGGACTACGAGGACTACACCTATATTTACAATGACCTTTCTTATCCTGTGGATTTCTTGGAGGCATTCAGAACGTTTTATCTTGATGGCTTATTTACAGATATTACTCTTCAGTGTGCTTCAGGGGTGATCTTCCATTGTCATAAAGCTGTTTTAGCTGCTTGTAGCAATTATTTTAAGGCCATGTTCACAGCTGATATGAAAGAAAAGTCTAAAAACCAAATCAAATTTTCTGGGCTCAGCCATAACATACTGGAATCCCTTGTAAATTATGCATACACATCCCAGATCCAAATAACAGAGAGAAATGTTCAAAGCCTCCTTCAAGCTGCAGATCTCCTCCAATTTGTGTCAATTAAGAAGGCCTGTGAACAGTTTCTGGTAAGGCATTTAGACATTGACAATTGCATAGGGATGTACTCCTTTGCAGAATACCATGTTTGCTCAGAACTAGAAAGAGAATCTAGAAGAATAATATTATCACGATTTGATGAAGTGTGGAGGCAGGAAGAATTCCTGGAACTCAGCAGCGAGAAACTCCTGTTTATTCTCTCCATAGAGAATCTCAATATTTGGAAAGAAGAATCAGCCATAGAACCTGTTATTAAGTGGATAGCCCATGATGTGGAAAAAAGAATTGAATACATTTATGATTTAGTGAGCAGCCTTAAAATAGATTTAGATGAAACGTATTTGAGGTCAGCATTAAGCCTGCAAAAGAAATACCGGCTTAATGAAAACAAGATAAGGTCTCTAATATACAAAGCATTAAACCCCACCCCAAAAGGCATTTCCAAAAGGTCCACAGCTGTTATGTATGTGATTGGAGGATATTACTGGCACCCTTTATCAGAAGTGCATGTTTGGGATCCTTTAACCAATGTTTGGATCCAGGGAACAGAGATGCCAGATCACAGACGGGAGAGCTATGGAGTCACTAATTTGGGACCCAACATTTATGTTACTGGAGGTTATAGAACTGACAACATAGAAGCCCTTGATACAGTGTGGATATATAATACTGAAACTGATGAATGGAGAGAAGGCTGCCCTATGCTTAATGCAAAGTACTATCATTGTGCAGTTACCCTGAGTGGCTGTGTCTATGCTTTTGGGGGTTACAGAAAAGGGGCACCAGCACAAGAAGCAGAATTTTATGATCCTTTAAAAAAGAAATGGGTTCCCATTGCGAACATGATTAAAGGTATGTTCATTTTTGTACACTTGTTGCCTCAATGTCTGTCCTCTTTCACTTGCAAGTAATTCATTCCATAGGCACATTTAGGCCCTGATCTAAAGCCATTGAAGTCAGCAGGTTTTTTTCCATTTGAATGGGGGAGTTTTGTTCAGACCTTTATTAGGTAGACAACTAAACATCATAAAAAGGATGTCTATATTGGAGGGGTATATCAGGACCAATAGGGTAAATAAATGAACAGGTAGATCATTCAGCTAAATTCTTCCCTCCCTAGAATAACATGCCTGTGCAGGGCAGAAAGTACTCTAAAAATGCCTGTTCATTATGACAGTCATATTTGTGATAAATGGATATCTATTCTAATGTATGGTCCTTGAAGTCAGCAACTTCAGTCAAGTTACAATTCTATATTCCAAAAACCTACAGTTTAAGAATGCAGTTAAGGCTCTTCTCATTCTGTTCATATTTTTTAAAAGGAAATTGTACATTAAGACATCAACTCTTTCAACTTCCATCAACTCTCCACAACCTACTTTTCCCCTACTTTCCATTGTCTCACATTTTTTACTTTCTTCCATCTGTGACACAATACATCATCAGCAACTTCACTCTTAACTCACATTCCTCTTCTACCTTATCTATAACAGACAAAAAATAGATGTAGAGATGGCAAGTTGCTGCAAGCTACATTTCTTCTTTAAAATCCTGTTACCTGATATAATAGGTAGAGTTGGTTTGTAGCAAATTATGTTTTGGATACATTGGTTCCAGTTGTATAATGTGTAGGTTGCTTCACATAGGTAAGGCAAAAGATGGTAACTTGGAAGAGTATATGCTTTCAGTCCTGAAATGGAACATTCCATTATCTCCCGACACACTGATTGCTAAGTGGTGTGGACCAGTAGAATGACCATTGGTCTGGCCGAGAGACAATTGCCCTGACAGACAGACTATAGAAGTCAATTTCAAACAGGAACTGTCTGAAAGTAACGTTGCTCCAAGTTCTCCTTGCTATTATGTTCTTCTGTTGGTTATGAAATAAAACTTCTGTTCGTTTTGTATTGATTATCCTGGCCAGAGGTGTTACATTTGGTAGCAGAGGATGGTTGGAGCTGTTGAAGGCCAGTCTGACTGAGGCAACGCAGCCCTTTGGTACGTGGGCCTAGACAGTGAATGCTGCCTTGAACTGCGTCTGGGATCTCTTGAGCTCAGGCAGCAGAGATGGATGCTGCTGGAAGGGAAGATCTTCTGATAAACTTACAGGGACAGCTGTGCCAGCTTCAATGGGCGGCTCTCATGGACGTATGCGAGTATTTAGGAATTTCTGGAGAAGATCAGTTGTGTGGTAGGACTGAGCCGGCTGGCTTTGCTGAGACACATTTTACAACATTTATTCAGTGAAGAAATTGCTGGTCTAGAGGATCAGGGTCTGTCAGTGCTAAGGTCCTTACAAGAGAGAATGTAACAGTCCACAGACTCAAGAAGCACAGCTGCAATAGCAGCGACTTCAGCTCTAGCCTATGAATCAATGCTGAGAAAATACTTTTAAAGTGGTAGGGAAAACTTGACGGTTAAACGAGAAGGATCAGTTATTTTTTTCTAGCTTAATATTTCAACTTGAAGCTGGATTATAGAGGGGTTACACAGAGTTGGAAATAAAGGAGGCAATCATTAAAGCTATCACCCCTGGGACTAGTTTGAGGAGTTATGTGGAAGACAATTGTACTATGACATTACCTAAAGTAAGAGAAATTCTACTATCTTATTACCATGAGAAGGATGGCACAGAATTATATCTTACTTTAGCTACAGCATCCCAAGGGCCCAAGGAAACACCACAGGACTTTCTGATATGGACCTGCGACAGAAAGTATTATTCCATTACTTTAAAAACTCCGGTTTAAGATAACCGTTAAGGTGCTTATAAATTAAACCACGCACGACAACACCAGGAAATTATAAGTTAAGATGCATCAAGGGAAGCGAAAACTAGCAAAACACGAGAAAAAAAACCTAGTTTCTTGAAAAACTAGGACAAAAAACAAAAATAAAACCTAGTGTACAAAAAAACCCTTAAGAAGTAGAAGCAGTTGCAACAGTGGACACATGATGTCAAAACTGTGCCTTAATGTCTGTATTTCTTTTTTAAAATTATTAATAATGTTTCAATCCATAGTTCTTTATTTGTTGTGTTTTGGTGTTGGTTATAAGAATTCTGTTTTTGTGTCAACAACCTCTACACTATTGCTCTGCTTGGTTAGGGAGAACCTAACCTTTTTAATGAGCAAGTGCTGTTAACTAGTATTACTTTGCTTATTTGTTCATTTTTAAAATTATGCATAGTATTAAAGTACTCTATTAAATGCCAGAAGAGAGAACTTGAGCAGAGTAATTTCTGCTGAAGTATTTTTACCACTTCTGAGTTACATAATTTTTCTCTTTTTTGGAGATCGTATTCTCCTTTTTCCCCACAGTTAACAGTATTTTGTGTTTATAACATGATATTATGATGGGAGGTGTGTGATAATAGAGAACCTTTTAAATGGTGTGATACTTGCAAGGCTTAAGTTTCAAGTTGTTATGAGGGTGTTTAGTATTTTGAGACTTGCTATTTCCGTTACTCTGGAGTAATGGGAAATTGTGTCTTTGGTGTTGTAGATCCTGTATCGTTGGAGTCTTCTAGTAATATTCATCATGAATTGTTTGTTTCTTTCTTTCCTGTTTTTTTTTGTTTTTTTTTTAAAGGAGCTACTTTCAGCATCTCAAAGACACAATAGTAGATTTTGCCTTTTATTAGTGGATGTTTTTTAGAACTACATTATGCTATCTTTCTATGATATGCTGTCTCACAGACGTTAAGGTGCAGTTTTGATGCGTCTTAAATTACAATTTCCTGGTGTTGTGGTGCATGGTTGAATTTATAAGTGCCTGAACTATTATATTAAACCGTAGGATTTTAATTAATGCAATCTCCTTGATTTTTTTTTATTTCTCGTTATTTTAAAATGTATATAAATTAATTTTCTAAGTTAGCATTTTGTGAGCTGAACTGACAGCTTTCCCCAGCCTGTGCTGAAGCCAGAGGAAGAGTGCTATAATAAGAGTGCTCATCTGTAGTCTGCTATTTCAGACATGCACTTTGCATAGCTTGAAAATTATTCTAGACCCTGGTTGTCTTTCCCGACAACCTATCCTCCTCTAACCTACTCCCCACGCAGCATACACACACACCCCAGCTATGCCAGCATCCCTTCCTCCCTTCAGTGTGTGTCTCTCTGTGAGTGAAGATGGGTGAATGGATGGACAGATGGATGTGCTTGTAAGGGATAAGGATGGAGTGTATGTGCATGTTGCTGTTTTACCTGTGTTGCAGTTTTACCTATGTGTGTTTGTGTGTGTGATGTAGGGATGGAGTGTGACTGTATGTGAGTGAGGGATGCATGTCATGGGGGGTCAACCCATGACATGAGTGGGTGTGTGAGTGAGGGATGAGTGAAGGATGGGTGTATCAATCTCCTGAAACCTAGGCTTCACTTAAACAGCTGGTTGTCACAGGACTCTGTTGCTGCCTAGGGAAGTGTTACATCTGGAAGTGTCTCTTTCTCAGACATCCATGCCTGAGTATGAACGGCACCTAGCAGTCACAGAGACCCTTTTTATGTGGGCTGTGGCTGCGTGGGGTGTGTGTGCGTTGCAGGGTGAGCGCCACATGGATGCCAGTGAACACAGGTGCATACCCACCCCCCATGCACTCCCGTTTTCCCCGGTTGCTCTGTGCATTGGGATGCGGATAGTGGTGGTGAGTGGGGATGCCTGTTTCATGGGAGCGCACATGCACCCCCACTCACCGGCCACAGGATTTACACAAGATGGTACCACTCATGCCCACACAGATCCACTGTGTGGGCATGAGTGGTACCGTCTTGTGTAAAAAGGGCCAGAGATGAGTGCAGAGACTCAGAGGTGGGGAGGTGAGTGTGAAGGAGTGTGTCTGATGTCGCTGCCTGCGTATGAATGGATCTCTATAAATGGCACCTACCAGTTGCAGAGATTAGTGAAGGGGCTAGGAGCTAGGGAGGTGAGTGCTTCACACTCACCTCCCTGACACCTAGTTCCCCTGCACATACTCTTCCTACTGTCCCTCAGTAATGTATACCTTACACATCACACAGCTCAATACAGCTTCATGGTGCCCGCCTGGAGTGGAGGTGTAGCACCTGGGTCTTAACTTATTATTTTCCCCAAGACCTCTCAGTTTGCTGCCTCTCTTTCTGTCAAACCCCCTAAACTGCTTACTTTTCACCCAAACTGTGCACTGCTGCTCCAAAAGAACCACACCCTCCCTTTGTTTCTATCTGTCTGCTAAACACAAGGCTAGATGGCTGTGTTTGACCCACCCAACATGTATCACTGGGTTACATGTCAAGGGGGCTGGGAATAATTAGCTTATTAAATTTAACATACTGAAATAGGCACTGACCATCATTGAAACTGGCTCAAAACAAATGTCTCTTATTTCCTAACCCCATAGCTCCTTAACACTCCAAAGAGCAGATTCCCTAGAGAACTTCATTGAAGAGAAATACTTTACAGGAGTTTCTGGACCTGATGTCAGTCTCCAATTCCTAGTAATTATCCTGGTGAAAGCATTGAGCAGCCATACTCTTGAAATTCAGACTGGCTCTGATGCCCAATATAAGAGGAAGCAGCCACGAGGCAAGCAAGGGAAATCTATATAATGTAAACATGATTGTGTGTGTGTTGGAGGGAGGGAGGAGTATCAAGAGTGGAGGGGAAAGGACGGGGGGAGTTACTGGGGGGGGGAGGAAGGAGGAGTGATTTTGTGTGTGTGTGTGTTATCCACATCTTGATCAAAATCAAGATATGTCCCCAGCATTTCCCTCATCCACATTGCAACATTATAAGTTGTAACATTACAAGTTTCATTTTTTAACTTTAATAAGTTTGGGTGACATTATTCCTATATTACTGTACTCAGTGTTTCACATGGATTAATATTACACTGAATACAAATGGTCTACATTCATTTAGTATTTACAAGAATATTGCTTTTAACACTGTATGAAATGCAACTATCCTGATTCAGTTTCCATGAGCTAGGGGAGGCAGTGCAGGTTTCTTGCTGTATTCCCCTGCATGAGGAGAGGGTTTATAGAATCAGTTGGAGGGGATCTCAAGGTGGATCACCTAGTTCAGCTCCCTGCTCTGATGCATTACGAGTACAGCTACAACATTCCTGTCCAGCCTCTTCCTGATAATCTCCAGTAATGGGAAGCATACAGTCTCCTAGGCAGTTCTTATGGTTGGAAGTTTATCCTGATACTTAACCAAAATCTCCCTTCTTGGAACTTGAGTCCCATTATTTCCAGTCCTGTGTTCTGGAGCATTGCAGAACAGTTCCTTAATATCTTGGTGGCGGCCCTTTAGATGTTTGAAGACTGCTATCATGTCTCCCTTTAGTCTTCATTTTGCTAAGCTAAACATACCCAGTTCCTTCAACCTTTTCTCATAAGATTTGCTTTCCAGACCCTTGATAACACTGCTTAAATCTAGCAGCTGTGCATGGGATTTCAGCCCTAACTCTGCCTTGGCCCTTTAAGCAATCTCATGGAAACTGTATCAGCTAATGGAAATATGTAAGTGATGAAGATAAACTCAAACCAAACCAAAGATATATGTGCTTTTCTTATTTACAGGGCAGACGGAGATCTCAGCCTTGAAAGCAAATATACATAAGTAGTGCCATGCTGAGTGAGACCGATGGTCCATCAAGCCCAGCATCCTGCCCTCCGACAGTGACCAATCTTTGATCACATGGGAGAAGAACCCACAGTCACAGTGGGCAATCCATTCCCCGCTGTTCAGTCCCAGCTCCCGACAGTAAGAAGTTCATCTCATAAGCTACTTGGTTAATAGCCATTAATGGACCTACTCTCCAAGAACTTATCCAGTCCTTATTTAAACCCAGCTGTACTACTGGCCTTGACAATGTCCTCTGGTAACAAATTCCATAATTTAGGGTGATTTCAGACATGACGGGGTGCCTATTGGCCCCGTCACAGAATCGCCTTTTGATTCCCTGCCGGAATCAAAACGTCACGTCCAACAGACGTGCCGGCTGATTCTGGCGGGGAATCGGGGGGTAGGGTGGGGTGGGAGGGCTGTGTGGCGCAACATGCAGCCGCACAGCCCCACCCCCCCACGCTCCCCCAGCCACCCACCCTCCTGGAGACGGGTGGACGCAGCGACCAATTCAGCTGCTGCACCCAATTCCGACCCGGGTTCTGGGCCACGGCCCGGAATCGGTGGCGGTAACAGACGTTACCGGCCGCCGATTCCCAGCCATGGGTCAATTAACCATGCTTTCGGGGATGGTGCCCGGACCATCCTCGAAAGCATGGTTATTTTGCTCACCGCTGGTGGTTCACCGTGGTGAACATCTGGCGGCGAGCAACCAGATGTTACGGGACCATCCGCCACCACCGGGGATTGTCTGTGGTTGACTGTGATCTTGTAACGTCTGAAAATACCCTTAGTTATGTGTTGAGTGAAAAAGTACTTCCTTTTATTTGTTTTAAAACTGCCAGCAACTAGTTTTATGGAGTATCCCCTAGTTCTAATACTATTTGAGGGGGTAAATAACCATTCCCTATCTACTCGTTCCACACCACTCAAGATTTTATAAACCTCTATCATGTCTCCTCTCAGTCTTCTCTTCTCTAAGCTGAAGAGATGCAGTTCATCAAGCCTCTCTTTGTACGGGAGCTGTTCCATACCCTTTGTCATTCTCGTTGCCCTTCTCTGTACCTTTTTTAGTTCAGCTATGTCTTTTTTGAGATGGGGCGACCAGAACTGCACATAATATTCCAGGTGCAGTCGCACCATCGATTTGTCTAGAGGCATTATGACATCCTCAGTTTTATTCCCTATTCCTTTGCGAATAACTCTTAACGTTCTCTGCTGCACACTGAGCTGAGGATTTTAGTGTATTGTTCACAATCACTCCCAGATCCTTTTCCTGAGTGGTATACAGTACCTGGGGTGCATTGTTAATGGCATCAGTTACATGTTGTCACATGTTTAGGTATGATATCACATGCAATCAATTTAATGCAATGCTTAACATAATAAAAGTGCTGCATACTGGCCCATACATTCCTCTCACCCCCTTGGCTACTGGTTGGCAAAATAAGGCCAATATTTGCCAGCCCTAATCATCTTTAAAGTGAACAGATGTGGTTGAGCTTCTGCCAGAGAAAGGAGCTATAAATGGAAAAATTTTTGCAACAGTGAAGACAGAGATCAAACACATAATATCAGGGCACGGAGGAGCTTCAAGGTTGCCCCTAACCTGCAGAGAAAGAGGATTGGGGCTGAAAGACCAAAGCAAAGTGTGGGTACATAGGGCCTAAGTTGTAAGCGAGCACAAAGCAAGCCCTAAATGGCTTGGGGCCTGCCTATCTGCAGAACTGCCTCACCCTCCGGGTCCTGGAGCAACCACTGCTGTTGGCTGGGGGCGCCCTCCTCGAGGTACCCCAGGTTTCTCAGGTGTCCACCATGGCTGCGCCACGGCTGTGGAACTCCCTCCTGTCTGAGATCCGCTTGGCTGCCGGCCTCCCCTCTTTCCGCACACAATGTAAGACCTGGCTGTTCCACCAGGCCTTTCCCAAGGGAGATGGGGTGGGGTGGGGGGATGTGGTTTTATATTGTTTTTTTTAATTGTAATCATTATTGTTTATTTTAATGTTTTAAAATGTCTTTAAGATGATGTGAGCCGCCCCGAGATGCCTGAGGCAGGAGGTGGCGGCATATAAATTTTAAGATAAGATAAGATAATACGTGAGACTGAACAACTTCTCTGCTTATATTTATTTATTTATTTATATCAAAATTTATATCCTGCCCCCTCCCGTCAACAGATGGTTCATGGTACACAAGTTATGGCAGGAGCGCACACACACACACACACACACATCACCCAGCACCCCACACAAAGACACACACACACACACACAGACACAGAACCCAGAAGTACATACACACAGACACAGAGTGTTAAGTATCGATTTGCTGCTGAAAAGCCCGGAGGGAACTGCCTCCAGTAATTAAGAGTTGTCCTTGGATTGTGCACACATCATCTCTACTGATGCTTAGGAGAGTCAAGCACGTGGAGGGAGAGAGCATGCACCTCCATTGATCCTTGGGCAGAGATATATAGTTGTGCAGAGAGGAAGAATAGCTCCATAGTTTGATGGAACCACTTTCACTTAAATTCCTGGAGATCCTGATCCTTGACACTTTCTTTCTTAAATGAGCATCAGACTGTTGGTCTGAGCTTTTTAAAATGGCAACGAAATTGTATTTGCTGCTATTATCAAGAAATTATAGGAGGAAAAAAAATTCCAGAGACTGTCCCATATTCAGTTTCCTTCTCTCCTTTCTTTTTCTTTCTTTTTTTAACACACCCATTGAGAGACCTTTACATTAACACAGAGATGAAAACATACTTGCCAGGGTCGCAGCTGATCCAAAGCAGAGCTGTTTCATTTACACCAGCTGAGGAATTGACCCAATATCCATGAACTGTGTGAACAATAATCAGTAAAGAATCTTGAACCTGCCATTCCCACTAGCCTCGACTCTAATTTGCATTGGATTGAAAATCTACAGAATTGTGCTTCTTAAAGTTATTGTTATTAAATACTTAATAAATACAAAGTTATTCATGTTATTAAAGTTAAGTTATTAATATTACTAATTGCTAATTACTATTTAGGGTGTTGGTATTAATAAAATAAATATTAAGTTATTAAGAAATAACTTTGCTTACATGGTGAGCAAAGTTACCTCTGAGCCACACTGACACTCTGAGCCGCACTGTCAAATGAGCCTCGAAGCTTGTACGTTCACTTTTGCACATGCCCATTTTTGGTCTGTCAGTCCATCTGGTCAACTTGGGCATCTGTGTTTGCAGATTAAGTGTGGAGGACCCTCGGCCATCAGCTACATCAATAAACATAACAGATTGATGGGAAAGCAGCATCTTCCTCCCTTTGCTTTGGATTTCCTGTTTTCTTTGTTTTGAAAAAGAGAGAGCATAACTGTCTCCAACACCGACACTGCTTTGAAACTGTTGCAATTCAAATCCTCCTATTCAAACGCAAGCACTTTCATTTTCAATAGCCTTTTATCTGCTGATCATTAACAAGGGAGAGTGAGACCACAGATGCTATATCACTGCCATTATGGCAAACACTTTGGGATCGGACGCTGGGGTGTTCTACATTACAGATTCAATGCACGATCCCAGATCCTGCTATTTCTAGGATTACTTTGAATTTGGTAACATTTTGTGTAGCTTGTCATGCTCATTCACCATTGTGATCATAGTGTAACAGTGCAGTTGGATTTGGATTATTCACTATTAGATTTAAATTAAACAAACTGAATGAAATCAGGATATTTTACCTTCTTTCTGTAGCACAAAGCCCAGGCCAACAGGGTCACACATGCAGAGATGGATTATATTTCAATTCCCTAAGGACCACAAGGATATATATTCTGAAGCAGGAAGTCTACATAAAACACACAATATACTGCTTCAACTCCAATCCAAATTTTATACAGAATATATATCAGAATATATTCTAGGCTATAAGAATTTTTGTCATTTAGCAGTTTTGAAGTATATACTTACCATTATTTTGTATAAAATTTGGATCGGAGTTGAAGCAGTTATATTTCAATTCCAACACGTTTCCCCCTCATGAAGATACTTTGTCTATTTGCACTGAGCAAATGCGTTTTCCTCTAGGGATCCTCAAGTTTATTCATATCATGCTGAAGAAAGAATAATCTGACAGTCTAACAAAGGATGGCAAACCCTCAGGCAAACCCTCAGGCTGTTCTACACAGTACAAATGTAAATAAATCAGCAAAGCAAAGAAAAGAAAAAATTGCAGATTTTAGATCCAAGGCACTGCAGATCTAGGGAAATCAACCGTGTGGCACTTATTAAGCCTGGTATTTTTGTCTCGAGTTTATATAACAAAAACAAAAACATTTGCTGGATCTTTTCCTTGGAAATTTCTCTCCTAAGCTACCTCACTGGTGCTCAGTCACCGATGGTAACTACCTACTTCCCACACACACACATTCTTCCCTTTCCCCAGCACGCGCGTATGCGTACACACACACACACACACACACACACACACACACACACACACACACACACACATTCTCTTCTCCGCTCAGACCAGCACACACACACATTCTCCTCTCCCCTTCCCCTAGCGCATGTGTGCGCACACACTCACTCGGCCCCTCCGGGACACACAATCATTCCCACACACACCCCTCATTCCCCTCCATATACCAATTGTTTCTGCTGATGAAGGAGGAGCTGTTGGTGCTGTGGGTGCCGCTGCAGCTTGTGCGTGAGTTTGGGTCGCTGCTGGCGCTGTGAGTGCCACCACTCTGCTCCCTTCCGCTCCACCGCCAGTGTACTTTTCAAAGGGCCCGCAGTGCCGGGCCACGTGCAAGTGCATTGCGGAACCACTGCCATGTTCCCTAGTGCAGCATGCTGGGACTATACTTCCCAGCATACTGCACTAGGGAACATGGCGGCGGTCCCGCAATGTGCTTGCCTGCGGCCTGACGCTGCAAACCCTTTGACACACTGGCGGTGGCGCAGAGTGGAGCAGAGCAGCAAGGGCGGCAGCAGCTCCAGAAGCAGTGGTCCCATCTCACACAGGTGATAGGCACTACAGGTCATGACGGGGAGGCACAGCGAGGGGCACAGGTAAAATCCAGAGTTTACTCTGGAGGTAGGGATGCGGGCGGACGGCAGCTTTAGTTCCTCCCACCCCCAGCTCCCAACCCAGATGGGGCAGCCAGACAAGGGGTTTGAGAGGCATCCAGGTGGGAGGTGGCAGTAGTTTCTTCCCCCTCCTCCCCAGAATACTGCTAAGGGGACTTCGGTGGACATTGGAAGCCCACACCCTAGGTTTAAGGGTAACTGCACCTGCAAACATTAAGGGTATATGAACATTCTAATCATTGATGTTAATAGGCCCAAAAACACCCCAAAAGGGGTAAAAATGCTGTGGTAGGATTTTGTCATAATTATTCAAAGGCACCCCTCAGCCACAGCCTTGAATTTTCTATCAATTCAACAGCCCCTCTCCACACTCTATTCAGCAGCTAGCATCCTGGGATCCAAACAGTCATTAAAAAAAATAATCAGAAAGTCAGCCTCCTATTTTGAAACGCTGTATCTCAGCCATTTCACATCCGATCTGGCAGATTTTTGGACAGAAGCAACTGCTCAAGGAACACATCCATACAATGAAATTTCACACTGCTACCATAATCCATCACAAGTTTAAACACCATGGAATGTTCAGGCTTAACGTTAACAGTGCCCTGCATCTTAACTATCTAGGCAAACCCGTGCCTGAATAATTTGCTTTGCAAAAGGCTGGGTCCACACTGAAAAATGACCCTGTCCTTTATCTATCTATCTATCTATCTATCTATCTATCTATCTATCTATCTATCTAAATTTAAAAATGCATATAATATACCTTTTTGTTATACTATTGTTCTAGTTTCATAAAGTTTTCTTTCAAATGTAATTTTACTACATAAGTTAAGTGAGAATCTTATTGTCAATTGCCTATTTTTTTGTCTGTTATCAATAAGGTAGAAGAGGAATGTGAGTGATTAGTGAAATTGCTGATATTGTATTGGCCCATTTTACATGGACGGAGGTGGGTGGGGGATGGGTGTGCTGCCACGGTGGGTGGAGGTGTGTGTGTGCACGTGTGTCTTTTTACACGGTCACACACCCATCTCCTCCCACCACCCATCTCCACGCATGGAACCTCCTCTGCTTTTCTGGATGGCTCCGTGCGTGGAAATGGGTGGGTGATGGGTGTGTGTTGGGAGCACACACGCACAAGCACTGTCCATGGTGTTCACACGGGTGGACACCAAGCGCACACCCATCCATCCACTACCGGCCCATTTACATGGATGCCCACCCCACCGAACACTCGCCCGAACACCCAGTGGTGGGTGGAGGCGTACATGTAAAAAGGGCCATTGTCACAGGTGGAAGGAAGTAGAAGATGTGAGACAATGGAAGGTAGAGGGAAACTAGAGGGTGCAAAGCTGATGAAAGAGTTGATGGAAGACTTTTTAATTTACAATTTCCTCTTTTTTGAATTATGAGTAGAATTAGAAGAGCCTTAACTGCATTCTTAAACCATGGGCTTTTGGAATATAGAGTTTCCTTGGTTTTTGAAAACAAATAGAAGGAAACTGGAGTTGAATTATGTATAGTAGATATAAAATCTGTTAAGATAGGAGATCTACTTTGTTTAATAACTAATGAAAGGCATATGATGTGGAGGTAATAAATGTGAACGATTAGAGTTTGTTTATTATGAATTATTATTATTTTATTATTATTACTATTATTTATTTTTTATTATTATTTTATTATGATTATAAAACTTATACTCCACCCTTTTCTGAAGGTGCAGGGTGGCTTATAATAATAAAAACATAATAAAATTAAAAAAACCTTAAAATACATTTTTTTAAAAAACTACCTTGATCCCAACCCCCACCCCTCGCAAAACCTCCCACCCAATCCCTATCCCCACCTGAAAAATGCTTTACTAAAAAGTTGAAAAGACAGGTAGCATTTTTATCATAGAATTTTTTTAAAATTATAGAACATGATTATAATTATGGGTGATTTCAGAAGTGACGCGTTCCAATTCACCACAGTGAATCCCACCTCGGTGTGAATGGATTCACCGTGGGCTGTGGTGACACGTGCGACCCCAACAGAAGTGACAGGATCGTGACCACCGCCCGGGGGCAATCAGAGAGAACATGGGCCGGGGGAACAGAACAGACATGCAGTGGAGACGTGGACTGTGGTTCGAGCCCCAGAATGCACTGTGGCTGGGGTCAATTCCTTCCACCGCGGCTGCGGGTTTCCATTCAGAAGTTACTTTTCATTCACCCCTGCCGTGGTGACCATTCACCACACTTCTGGACCTCCTCCCGCCCCGACCTCACGAAGCGTGGTTAGCTTCATCCCGGGCCGCGTTCGACTGTGGTGAACATCTGGATGCAAGCAAACCAACATGCACAGCGCTTTCACTGAGGTGGACATTCACCACGTCACTTCTGAAATCACCCTATGTCTTAAATAACTAAAAGTGCAGTCGTATGAGAAACCACTGATCCTGACATGCAGTGGGATGGCCCCTGATTTTAAGGGTGGTGCAGTGGATCCCTTCTATATTCTAGGGGGTGGGGCATGATCCCCCTCTTGCTGCAGGTTGGACAGGCTGTGAGGATGCCTAGGAGCCAGCCTGGGGTTTGGCAGGGACCTCTTAAAATTAGTCCCAGACAGCTTGACAACAGTAAGGAAAGAGCAGTGCAGATGGGCTTGAAATAGACATGAAATTAACATGCAAGTGGCAGGGAAGTGAAGGAGCTGCCACTTGGAGCTGCTTGTGAATGGAGTGTGCCTGGGAGGCTTGCCCTAGGCCAGGACGGGTGCGTGGTTGTGGGTCAGGAACCCTCATGGGGACCCGACGCCAAGTGAGAAGCACCAAGGACTGTGACATCCCGAAATGAACCAGAGCCAAGTTGGAGGTAGGAAGCTCACCTGAAGGTACTTGGGAACTCTGGCTAGAGCTGAGTAGCCCTTTGCAAATCTGGCTTCTCAAGGAACTGCCTTAGCAAGGGGTTGGGGTCCCCCACTCCTCCTGCAAGGGCAGCCCCTCAGGAAAAGCCCCTCAAGTTGCTTTTGGCAGCTTGCAAAGCCCTGTGCCGGGGGGAGATAGCACAGGTCCCTCCTCTTGCTACTACTATTTCTATAGTGCTACTAGCTGTACGCAGTGTACCTCTCCCCCCAAGAAGGGTTTTGCAAAGGGGCTTGGGGGGCTTTTATCAAGAGGCTGCTCTGACAGGGAGAGTCTGCCACTCCCCCTGCCAGGGCAGCCCCTCAGGAAAAGCCCTCCAAGCTTCTCTCTCCCACTGCACAGGGCTTTGCAAAGGGGCTTGGGTGGCTTTTCCAAAGGGGCAACCCTGGCAGAGGGAGTGGGAGACAACCCCCCCCCCCCAATCAGGGCAGCCCCTTGGGAAGCCAGATTTGCAAAGGGCTACTGAGCTGTAGCCAGAGTGGCCCCTTGCAAAGCTGCAAACAGATGCCTGGTCAATTTCAGCCCAAAACGGCCTAGGCAGCTGCTTGAGGGCTTCGCAAGGGGCTGTGTTGACCAGGAGAGCAGCGTCCTGGGGTCCCAGATCTCCAGGGCACCCCCCTGCCAGGGAAGCCTTTCAGGAAAAGCCCCCCAAGCTGCTCTCAACAGCTTGCAAAGCCCTGCATTGGGGGGGTGGGGGGGG
>QEPC01003457.1:6261814-6284994 GCA_003113815.1 Sphenodon punctatus | reverse complement strand
CCCCCCCCCCGCTCCTCCCTCCCCTGTGTGCCCACACTCGCCCCCATGTGCCCCTCATCCGCTCCTCCCTCCCACCATGTGCCCCCCCCACTACCCCCACCCCGGGTCCCACAATTTACTCACCAGGGCCACCGGCTCCTCTCCTCAGTGCCACTGCTTCTCCCAGGAAGGAAGGGATTCGGGGAGGCTAAGAACTGCGTGTGTGTCAGCAGGTCCCAGCCGCCTGCACAGGGCAGGGCTTTGCAAACAGGTTTGCGGGGCTACTGAGTACCAGCCTGTGCAGGGGGCTGGGACCTGCTGACGCACGTGCAGCTCTTAGTTTATACCAGGGGTGCCTCTATTGGGTGCCCCTGTATGAACTTTCCCTTGCCCGGCCCCTGCAATGCAAGACTGCCCCCTGCGGCACTCTTGCATTGCAGGGTCCCTTTATGCGGAATGGACGGCTCTTCTAGCTGCCCACTCCGCATAAAGGGAGAACGGCTCCCTTTTGACCCTGAAGGCTTCCTTAGGAAGCCTTCAGGGGGGGTGAGATGACTCGAGTCACCGTTTGTGTGTGCGTGTGCGCACACAACCGGTGAGAAGTGCAGAGCCACCACCAAGAACCTTGTTTAGCAAAGCAGAGACCTTCAGAAGGTCTCTGCCTTGCTAAACAAGGTTCTTCGAGGTGGTGCCGCACATCAGCACGATACCAACACGGGGTTTTTTTGTTTTTTGTTTTAAAAACAACCTGCCGGAGCCTGCCACCAGCCAAGAAAAGATCAGGAGGGGCATTGCCCCTGCCTTCCTGGGGGGCCCACCCCCCCTGGTTTGGGGGCTTTTCCCAGGGGAATGTCTTGGAAACGGGGAGGGGGGACACATCCACACCCGCCAGGGTAACCCCTTGGGATGCGGGCTTTGCAAAGGATGGTCCCTTGCAAATCCCTCAAGCAGCTGTCTGGTCAGTTTCAGGCTAAAATTGATAGCCACACATTGGCCAGGGCAGCCCCTTGCAAAGTCAAGTCAGTGCACTTCCCCTCCCCCCACCCCTTTGCAAAACCCTGCACAGAGGGAGAGAGCAGGGATCTGTGCTCTCTCTGCCTGGTGCAGGGCTTTGCAAGGCACCAAGAGCAGTTTGGGAGGGCTTTTCCTGAGGGGCTACCCTGGCAGGGAGAGTGGGGGACCCCCTGTCATGGGAGTCCCTCAGGAAAAGCCCCCCAAACCTGTTTGCAAAGCCCTGCCCTCTCCCCCTGCACGTGGTTTTGCAAAAGAGCTTGGGGGCTTTTCTGAGGGGCTGCTCTGGCAGGGGGATACCCCACTCTCTCTGCCTGGGCAGCCCCTTGGGAAAAGTCTTCCAAGGCCCTTTGCAAAGTGCTATGCAGGGGGAGAGAGAGCAGATCCTTGCTTTCTCGCCCTGCATAGGTCTTTGCAAAGCAAAGAGCATACAGCCTTTGAAAGGATATTAAGGAGCTGCCTATCTGAGTCAGACCAATGGTCTGTCTTAGCCCAATATTGTCACAACCTGACACAGCAGCAGGGTTTCAAATCCAGATCTCTGGTAGAGGCCTCACCCAGACATGCTACCTGAGACCCTCCAGAATCCCCACCCGAGGCCTCACCCAGGTATGCTAGCAGAGATACCAGGAATTGAACTTGGGACCTTATGCATGCACAGCACAACCTGAGCCATGGCCCACCCTGTAACTGTAACTGGCAAGTCCAGGCCTGGTGTGCTATGGACCAGTTATTGTCAATTACAAAGGCCTTTGAGTTCTCGGTGAGAAGGCAGCAAGTACCGAGCACCCCACCCGCTGAAATCTTCTTCCCCTGCTCAACAGAGATGGTTTGAGGTTTCCTCCTACACTAAAAGAGAACAACGCATGCGTGAAGTAACTTCTATATTCGTATAATAAAGCAGGACTTTGTGAACAGTATAGCATAAAATCTAGAGTGTCAGTTGTAATAAAATAGAAGCACAAACTGAGGAATATACTTTAATTTTCTAAAGTACTTGGAGCTCTAAAACAGCCTGATAAATTTCCTACCCTGCTCAACAGATTTGGTGGCAAACCAGAAGTAACTGCACAAAATGAGATAATCTTTAAATCTTTATATCTTATGACTCAGTAAACTTTAAGGAAGATCAGATAACTACCTCGAAACTACTAAACTACTAATGGTGTATGTCAAATTTCAAGCTCATACCATTTTATATTCCTCATTTTACTGGACATCAAAATAGTCCTCCTTTATAGAAGAGTGTACTCGCCTTAATTAAACTACTGGAGCCGCTACTGCGGCTCCATAATAAAGAGAGAATAATACTTCTTGGATATTTAAAATTTCCCATAAGATGAAAATAAGTTAAATTTGCAGCCTATCTTGGCAGTACTTCTTTAAGTATTGCAACACTAGGAGTCGAAAATACACACACATACCATTTATTTGGCCTGCAAGGATGGATTTATATTGTTCAATATATAATGTTCTATTT
Source organism: Sphenodon punctatus (assembly GCA_003113815.1). NCBI lineage: Eukaryota > Metazoa > Chordata > Lepidosauria > Sphenodontia > Sphenodontidae > Sphenodon > Sphenodon punctatus. The sequence continues at coordinate 6,282,524 of QEPC01003457.1, read as the reverse complement.
ATGCTTTCGAACATGATGAGATGTCTAGAGAGCATTTGTCATTTTATGACTTACTTGTTTATATAACTGAAGCTGTCATTTTATGCTGTGATATTAATTAATATCAAACTTGACCCTTGCATTATTGATGGAAGAGGCTGTGAATGTTCAGCATATTCTGAATGTATTCTGTGCATTTAATACTGTAAATAGGTGTTGGAAATGCCACGGCCTGTGTCCTGAATGAAGTCATCTATGTAACTGGAGGCCACTATGGTTACAGGGGAAGCTGCACTTATGACAAAGTTCAAAGCTACTGCTCAAATATTAATGAATGGAGTATAATCACCACAAGTCCACATCCAGGTAAACATGAACGTTTTCTGGGGAATATTGAATTTGACTTTGGTTACTTCTGCTTCAATATGAATAGCCTCTGATAATGGGCATTATATGGCATTCTTTTATAACGAGAATAGACTTCAGGTAAAGCAATCCTGTAAAGTAAACTGGCAAAATAGTTGAGCAGCCCACAAGTACATATTTAATGTGAATATAATATTTAAGAAGATTAATACACTGTATTACACAAATAGAAGTAAAAAGTAATAATCAGAGCCAGTGTACTTAACGCAAAACCAGTTTATTTAAAAATTCAAATTTTAAATTATTTTTGTGAGATCAGCTTTATGTTGTGCTGGCAATTTTGCTTTAGAGAGTCTTTTATATTTTAAAATAATGATCCTGAATTAATTTAAATTTATGATGAAGCATCATTTCATTGCACTTCATGGCATCTGTGATTGCACAGAGCTCTAGGGTGTTGGCATTAGCACAACGGGTCATAATTAAGTGATCCATTTCCTGCTATTCACTCCCAACCCTCAATGGTTGGAGGCTCTTCTCCTGATCAAGACCTGCGCATAGGTCTTTGTAGAAGTGCAGCCCTAGAAGTGACAAACATACAAAAGTGTCCACACAAAATATACAGTTTAGCTGTATTCCAATGAACAGTTACATATATGTAGATGTGACAAAGGGTGTTAACAAATGAGATGGTAGCCCACAACGGGTGGGTGCTCAGATGCCTGTTTATCAGGTGTTCGCCACCACCCACTGGACATGCAGCTCCCACTCACTGTGGGTCCCAGAGCCTTCGGAGCCTGCTGTGTGGGTGAATTCAGGCTAATGTGTGTCCACATGTCCGCGTCCTGTCAATTAGGTTGTGTGCATACTCCACACATGCAGGTCTGCCAACACAATAGAGTCATGGACAAAAAATCTAGAGTTCTGAGGAGTGACTACTCTTGCTTTCACTAGCGCGCACGTAACGTCCACTTAAAAAACCCACTGTGCCATTTTCAAACGTGTTCTCCCAGCTCTTCCTGGTTGGCAGTATGTGCCCAATGCTTGCTCTTTCTGAGCCACTGCATTCTCTGTAACAACTTGCTGGGATCATGGCTCAAACCAGCCAGGCAACAACTAGTGCTGCTACCACCACCGCACAATCACAGTTGCTCGCTGCCTACTGATCCATCCACCAGTGCTGCATTCCCTAGACTAAGGAAGAGACCAAAGCCTTCATCACTCTATGGTGGGAGCAGAAGGTCCAATATGCCCTGGTGAAGTGCTACTGGAATGAGGCAGTGTTCCAAGAGATCTCAGTCCAAATGGTGCAGCAGGGCTACACCCAGGACATGAAACAATGTCAGCAGCAGGCCAAGGACTTGCACAGATACAAAGAGATCTGGGACATCATCATCACCTCTGGCCACAGGAGGCAAACATTGCCCTATTATGAGCTCCTTCACCTGTTTCTCTGTAGAGGGAGCCATAGTTGTATCCCACCTGCATGGCTGTGCCTTCACAGGGGGCCAGAAGCGGGTGGCTATGGCTCCCCCACTGCCTGCTCCGGCTGCAGTTGCCCCCTACCCACCCACCGTCCCATCATGGAAGCCACAATTGCTGACAGGCAATCAATCACCGACATTTACGCCCTCCCCCCAGACACCATTTTGGGTTCCACCCCCCATGCTTGTCCCCACCATAGAGCCTGGACTGGTCGACACACACCATGAATCTCATGGCATATCCCCTCGAGCTCAAGAGCCAGCCTTGTTCAAGGAGCCACCTGAGGTTGTGGTCAAGGACACGGAGGACCCAGATGCCACCTTTTATAGAAGAGGCGGTGGAGGAGAATGGTAAGGGACACAACTGCAATCAATCAGTCAGTTTATTAATAAGCTTAACCATTGGTTATCACTGATACAAAATCATAAAACATAACAATACAAATTTTTTGATTTAACATGTATCTGAATTATAAAAATCCAAACAACATAAGAATTTATCTAATTATTATTAAAATTATTTGGAGCAATATAGATACATTTATCAAAGTTTATCAAAAATAATTAATTGAACTATGATTTATCCATGCATTTAATTTAGACTGTATAAGCCCTATATAAATTCTTACCAAAAAATTCAACTATAATTTCAATATTATAAGGCATTATTATGAGTCAGACCTTGTCTACAATGGCCATATTTGCAAGGGTTTAAATTGACAACATTAAGTCTAAGGATTCGTGAACAGACACAACTGCATGATAAAGGCTTCTGTTTATTATCTAATTATGTTTATTGTTTGCTGTGTTGATAGGCAGTCAGGAGAACACGAAGGAGCTGCAGGAAAATTGCTGGACAATATCCATATGATGGGAATGACAGGCGGGGTAAATGGGTGGGAAAGCACCATGGAGGGCTGGTGGGGAAAGGCATCGTGGCAGGACAGCAAGCTGATGGGGTGTGTGTGTGGGTTTGAAGCCAAAATGGTGGCTGGGGGAAGGGCGTAAATGTCGGTGGTTGATTTTCTGTATGTTCTTCACTCCTCTACACTCCTGTATAGTGATTGTGGGACAACTCTGTGGCCTGGGGATCCCAGCACAGCTACCACCCCAGCAGCAGCATAGGCCAGGTAGTCATTCCCACTTCCCTTTGGATGGGTGTGTGGCGTAACGGAGGCCACTGGGGTTCGCCCCAGCCTCCCGGCACCCCGTTACCCACTTATTACTGGCCTCTTAACCGCTGCCACCACCTCAGTGCTTATTAATCATACAGGTTCCTGCCTCATCCCACTGAGGAGAATGAGACCCTTTGTACTTATAACAGCCCAGCTTGCAGCTGGAGTAAAAACAGTTCCCAAGTTCTGCCGCGTCGAGCGTACAGAGGCGTATTAGCTAACACACACAGACACACAGATCCTTTAGATCAAAAGAAAGAAAACTTTACTGATAACATAAACTCATCATCACAGGCTACAACCGTGTGAGGTAATTTGAATCCTTGAGCAAAGTAAATGATCAGAACTGTTTAGGCATGATAGCCCTTTTAGAAGCGTTTAGCCTAAACTGGTCCCTCAGATCTAACATTCATTTACTCACTGCTTGAAGTGCACCTTTGCTTTGCAGCAGAGGGGTCCAGTCTTTAAGTTTCAGTTGAGTCCATATAGGCCTGGAGCCATTCCCTCAGCTCCTCAGCACCAAGTCAGTGTCCAAAGCAAACAGAAGACAAAATGGAGAGAGACCTTGAGAGGTGTGGCCCTTCCTTTTAAAAGCCCCCTACCCCCTCAATGGTCATTGGTCCTTGGTAAGTCAGGTGGCTGTACCTTTCCCTGGGATTGCGAAATCCTGCCTAGCAGTACCTGGAAGCAAAGGTGTCAGTGAAGGTCAGCTGGAAGGTCAGGGAAGCTGCTACTGGTGGCAGGTTCTGCCACATCCTGGAAGCCAAGGTGTCAGTGAAGGTCAGCTGGAAGGTCAGGGAAGCTGCTACTGGTGGCAGGTTCTGCCACAGGGTGGATGGCTGAAATTGGGTTGCTGGGGGCCTGAAACATTGCCTTGCTACAGGTCTGCCAGTGCAATGGATGCATACAGACCCCCCTGCCACAAATGCCCAGTGGAACCAGGACCTGCAGGTCCCCAACTGGCAGCGTAGGGAGGATATGGTAAGATCTGCTCGGGGAGACCATGTGGTGGGCAGACGAGATTCGTGACACCGGCATGGCCATGGAGCACAGAGAGCTGGTAAGGCAAAACACTTCGGAGTGCAAGGCTTTTGCTGCTGTGGCCTGCCTGGACTGCTGGCAGGAGGACAGGCACTGGGCCTACCTCTGGCAGCAGTTTGAGAAGCTGAGCAAGGAGATTAGTGAGATGTAGGTGCAGACACAAAACAGCCTGTCACAGGCAGCCATTCAGATCCAGAACTCCCTGCTCAGCCATTATGCCACAGCTGTGAGCATTGTCGCTTAGGGGCAGGCACCATTTCCTAATTACCATTAGCCATTCACACACCCCTACGTGGAACCCGACTGCCTGCCCTGGTTCCCCTCGTATTCCATCCCCTAAGGAAAGCACCCGAGCTCTCTCCATTCTGTGCTCATGCCAGGGAATAGTTCCTGGTCCAGAGACGCCTGCCTCACCAATCATTTCCACTCACCTCCCACAAACACTCCTCTACAGCCGCATCCATGGAAGGATTGAGAAAATATTCCACCACCACCCAAGCAAGCTTGCCCAGCTGCCCCCAAAAGGAGCAGATGCAAGAAGAAACTGTTTAACATTTTTAATTTTTCATAATCTATGGCTTCCATGCTTCTTCTGGGAAAGAAGGGAAGTTTGGCGTCCTGGATTTCTCTGGCTATGCACTGCTTTGTTCAGTTCAGGTGGTCCCAGAACAGGGACACTGGCTCACTGGAGCTAACTGGCAGGGAGAGAGGGGGTTGTGTTCCCAACACGGCCCTGCCAGTCTCGCAGATGTTATGGAGGATGCAGATGGCAGTAGTTAAAAGTGGGGCAGTCTAGTTGGAAATGAATTATGGCTGCAATTGATTGCGCTGTTTTAATAGCCCAAAAGCTCTCTCCACAACAGAGCTGGTGGTGTTGAGCTGCCAGTTAGAGTACTTTTACTCTGGGGTGTAGGCAACGCTGTGTGCTTTCAAGAGTCAGGACTTCAAGGGGTAGCCAGGGTCCCCGAGAACAGGTCTCATGAGCACCCCCTCAATGCATGTTTCTGCGAAGGGTCCAAAGTTCCAGTGTACATAAAACCAAAGAAGGGGAACTGATGGAAGATATGGGTGTTGTGGTTCTTCCCAGACCACCGGGCCAGCACATCCACAAACCGGGCACGGTGGTCCACTATAGCCTGAAGAAACATAGAGAAAAATCTCTTCCACTTTAGGTATCCATCCTTGCCATGGGGTGGGCAGATGACGGTGATATGGCTCCCATCAATTTCCCCTATATGGTTTGGGAACCCCTCCTGCCAAAACCCCTTCATTACCTCCGCGGGGTCAGCCAACTGCACCTCCCAGACCAGCAGGATTTCCACAAACACTGTGCAAACCTCCACTAGTATGGTGCCTGCTGTAGGGATTCCAACGCCAAATTGCTGAGTGACAGAAGCATGATTCTGGAGTGGTAGTTTTCCAGATGGTAATGGCATCATGCTTCTCCACAGGGATGGGTGACTGCATCAGCATGCTCTCTTTCTCCTGCCAAGGCCTGAAGATCTTGTCTATCTGCAGGATGAGGCAACGGAGCATCACAAAGTTTGCAATCCACTCAGCATCTTCTTATAAAGACAACGTGTTCTCCCACTAGTCTGTGCTTTTCTCCTTCACCCAGACCAGCTTCTTGGTGGGTACAGCCCTGCGCATGGTGTCAGTAACTGAAGCCGCATCTCCCAACCTCTCTGTTAGCATTGGCTGCCCTTGCACAGCTTCAATCCTCCCCAGCACAGTCCATTGTCACTGGAAGTAGGCAAGTGCATGGCACTGAAATGGGAACCACCTCCGTAGTGTGGTGTGCCCTAGGGATGGGAGAACGCGGTTCGGATGTTCGGAGTTTGGACTGAACTCGGTCTGTTCGGATGTCCGAATCGAACATCCAAACCGAACTCTCGAATGACCAAACAGTTCGGTCGAGTTTGGAGGCAGGAAAAACGTCTTTTCAGGGCCAAAAATTAGGTTTCGGTTTCGTTTCGGGTTCGATAGTGCTATTTTTGACAGTTCGGCCAAGTTTGGCCAACCCGAACTCAGCTGAACTGAACCATCGAACCCGAATTCAGGTCTCGAACCGAATGACCGAACATCCGAACCGCATTCTGTTCGCCCATTCCTAGTGCGCCCCACTATCCCAGCCAGAAATTGAGCAAGCGCCTTCCTGTGCCCTGAGAACACATCACGCCGACAACAGCAGAACGCTTGGATCTGTCAGATCATTTGCTGAACGGAGAGCTTGTTTCTTTATACAAGGTTTGGACACGCGGAGAAGTGCAGTGTGCCCTTGTGAACAGGGATGTTTTCTGACCCAACAGTATGGTAATGAAGAAAATAATAGAGAGGGGTACAATAGGTGCATGTTTGACTGGTGGTTTTCTGTGAACCGAAAGGGACTTCCAACACCACAGTGAGCAAGACCCCAATAAAACTCTGTGCTGCTACCTGCTGGTACACCGCTGTGAGCCGTGGATGCGAGAAACCAGATGGTGACAATATGCAAAGACTGATAGCTTTTGCTTTCAATTTTCACTATAGACAGCAAATAAAGTATGCAATTTGCTCAATAAGGTCAACATTCTGTGCGTAGCAAAAGCTTGTTTCCAGCCACCAAATGCTCACAAGTATAACCCAGGTATGAACTTCCACGGGTGGGTGGGGATAGCGGGTGCTGGACCGCCTCCCAGAGTCATAGCCCACAAGGAAGAAACAGCTGGTGCAGCTTCTTCTTCCCATGGTTCGCCGTGGTTGTGAGTCATCATAAGGGGTAAGATACTGGCTGTTTTTACACGTGATGTTCTCCTGCATATCCACCCAGTTGACACATGGGGGAGTGTGCCTGTAAAAGTGCCGGTCGGTGGGCGCACGCTCCATTTCCATGCACAGAGCAACCAGTGAAAAGCCGGGTTGCTCCATGCATGGAGGTGGGTGGAGAAGGGTGTGCGCCCATCTGACACCTCCCCCGACAGACGGCCCCTGCAGCGACACGCTCACGGACCACCCCCCACTGCGGTCCATGTAAAAACAGCCACTGAGAAGAGGGGGGTTGGTGGGCAGAGCGCAGCAAGGTAGAACACCTGCCCATCTATTAGGTTTGCCACTCTCAACCTATGAGTGGGGCCTGGCCAAATGCACAAGGTATACATGCAAGGGGCTGCCACTTATTAGGCTCTAAACAGGTGAGTAGGGGCTGCATGGACTAAACCCAGTCTCTAGGTGGCGATCGTCTCGTTTAACACCCTTAATTTGGTTTTGCTCCTGTCAGACCTAACCTTAGGCTGTGCCAGATGCGGCTGGGCCCCGCAGGTTGAAATGGCCCTGCAGAAATCCTGAGCGAGGGAGCAGGTTCTGGGATGGGCAGAGGCCAGGGTGAGGCTCTGAACAAACAGCTGCAGTGATGCACTGCCTCCTCTCAGAAGCACCAGTTCTGGTTAGAGCCATAGGAACACTGCACTGCACTGTGGCAGAACGTGGGCAGGAGGAGTGGCACTTGTCCTGCAGCCAGGGCCTTTCCTCGGCAGTGAGGAAGGGCCCTGCAAAGCAAGTGCTGCTCCCCCCACCCCCTTTCCCTCCTCCCATGGAGTCATGCTGCCGCACCCCTGTGGCTTCAACCAGGGCCAGTGCTTTCAGGCGGACTGAGGGGCACCACACTGCTCCCAGTGCAGCCACTTGTACAGGGGCTTGTTCTGGCCCCTGCCCATGTTGGGACTGGCATCCCACTCAGGACTTTCTCTGGGACCTTTTCTGGGCCCTGCCCTCTGTAGGGCCAATGCAACTTCCTGAAGCATTCACATGAACTGAGCATTCAGCTGACTGTTCAGGAGTAGGAAGAGAGGTACTCCTGAAAAATCAGGAATTCATACTCCCCTTTGGTTTGTATGTCAAAGTAACAGTTAATGTCTGAGCGTTACCAAAGTGGAGTCGTTATTTTGATTTAATTAAATCAAAATAGTTACTTTGATTCATTGTTCATTGGAATGCAGCTTTTGTAGTTAATTACCTCCAGCAAAGGCTTGACTTAAACTAAACTTAGCGGGGCCTCTAGTGTGGAGTGAAAGTCTAAAGTTTCCAGGACTGCAGGGAGTGGGGATTAGCAGTGAACACAGCAGAAAATGCCTGCTTTGATGGGCCTTGGTTGGGACCACTGCCACCACTGCCTTTGAGGGGCCCTGAGGTCTCTGAAAGCTGAGGTTCAGAGAATAGGCCTATAAGTCACCCCTGCCGAAGACCAGCTCTAAGCATCCAAAATCCCCACAGTCCATGCAAATATTTTTACCCTTGGGTAGAGTACCACAAGCCTAACACAAATTTACATAAGAGACTAGTGCGAGGGGGAGAGCATATTTGTGGTGCATGATTCAGGAAGCCTGAAGTCATGTCCAGCAGAAGTCCATAGAAAGGATGTTGTTGACTGGAGTAGAATGGTTAGTGGTGGCAAAGGACATGGAGATGCATAGCAAACCTAGCATCTACAGAGACATTTACCCAGGTGTGAACTAACCCCTTCTGTAAATAATCCCTTACTACTCAGGCCTGTACATTGATATTGAAGTTGGAGGTTCTGAAGTATTCCCCCCCCCCCCCCCCCCCCCCAGAAGGCAAACGGAGTTCGTCTTGGCCAGCCGTAATAGTTATGAGTATGGATTTCTGCCATTGAAGGGGCCTACGTTTGTAGAAATACTCACCTGCAGCTAGCTCCTCTTCCTACGCTAGACTTTTTGAACTCCCATTTTAAAGTCAGGTGCTTATCAATTCAAAACCTTTTGTTCTCATTCATACTCTCATATGTCAGTGCTGGAGGATTTGGGCTCGGAAGGGTCTTGGCAGTAAGAGTAGACTACAAATGTATGAAGGATTTAAGCATCGAGTAAGGGAGAGAAACTTATATTTGACTATAACTAGTTACAAGATAAGAAAGACTATTTGTGGTAATTATCAGGAAAAAAGCAAACTCGCAAGTGATATTATTTTGACTGTGGAACAGTCTGCTAGGTAACTGGTCCAAGTGGTAGTCTATGGGCCATTCTATTCTAGACCAAAGCCCGAGAATATGTACTCTAGGGAACAATCCTGCATTAGTAAGGGCTGACTAGGTTTCCATCTGTTTCTAAAATTAATTATGAATCATTCTTAAAATGACTGGGTTTTTTATGTACGTTGAAGGATTCCAATGGTATTCCTAGGCCTAGGTATTCCCAGGTACAGAAAATATCCTGTAGAGTTTCCCTAATTAGACCCAATGTGATTCAGTTCTTTGTGTGAATTTAAATTGGAAAAATTCCAATTGACCTTAATATGTGTTGGATCGTGATGACCTCCATGTCCATCACATAGCTGCAGTTTCATTAACCAGCTCTTCCATTTTGTTTAGGTTTCAGAATTGTTATTCTAAATTAATAAATACATTAAACTATTTCCCTTTTCTCTTGGAAGAATATGGACTGTGCTCTATTGCATTACAAAACAAGCTCTATCTTGTGGGTGGACAAACTACAATTGCGGATTGCTACGACCCAGAGCAAAATGAATGGACGCAGAAGACTGATATGATGGAAAGAAGGATGGAATGTGGCGCAGTCATCATGAATGGTTGCATCTATGTCACAGGAGGATATTCCTCTTCCAAAGGAACCTATCTGCAGAATATTTAGAAATATGACCCTGAGCTTGATAAATGGGAAGTTGTGGGCAATCTTCCTGGTGCTATGCGTTCACATGGCTGTGTCTGTGTGTACAACGTGTAGCATGAGCTGAATATTCCATTTACAAGAAACAAATACAGTATCTCTAGCAGTACATATTACCTCTTAAATGGTGGTTTTAATATATAGCTCATACTTAATAGAAATCTGTACACTAGCCTGTATGTATTTTAAAAATAGTTTTGTACAATACAAATGTGACCTGTATCACCATTTCCACATAATTTAAGTTTGGAAATATTCACTGGTCACTTTTTCTCATAAAGGTTTTCTCACAAAACCTTTTGAGATTGTAAGCCACCCCGAACTGTTTCAGGAGGGGCGGGGTATAAATGTAATTAATTCATTAATTAATTCAATAAAGGGCCATAGGAGTACTTCAGGTAGACTTATTTATACAATACTGTAAGTAAAGTAAAAAAGGGCTAAACCACTGAAATGAATTTGTAGTCTAGGTTTTTTTACATTGTTAACATTTTTATACACACAGGGCTTTTGCAATTCTTTGGACTAATATGCCCTTGTGTGAATGTGGCTGTGTTTTTATTGATCAGTAGCACACCTTGAGCTAGCCTGTTTTTTCAATTTCCATACAGAACATCACTGGAAAAGATTTACTCTTCTTTTTCCGTAATACTCTGCAATACTGACAATACAAGTGTGAGACTTGTCATTGGTCCTTTTTTGTTGTGCTGACGGGATTTGATTAGGTGGAAAAGTAGATAAACCATCACACAGTTCTGCAGTGACCCCAGTTGTTGACTGGCTCTAGTTCTTTTTACATAGGAAGCCCTAAACCATGTGTAAGAAGTGACTAGCTCTGATGGAAGCAAATACAGCAGCTGTAGGAACTTAGCCATGAGCGTTTCTTTCTGGAGACAGAAAGCAGGGCTGGACATTATATTTAGCTGTTACTCTCCTATAAAATGTGATATTTAAATGCTTCCTGCAAAGATACAAGTGATGAGCAGTAAGGTCATAAGAGAGGCCACAGTCACACCTGACGAGGAGGTGCTGTTAAAATGACGTGCAGGCAATGACGCAGGAGTCCAATGCCAGAAGTACTGCCAGTGCCAACGGGGTTCTGTGCAAAATCCAGCCCTGTCATGCGGGAGTAAAGCTGCGGCAGAACCCTTCGCACTGGCTCTACTTCCAGCATCTGGCTCCTCCCCGCTGCCATGTCCTTGCCTGCGCATCATTTTAACAGCGTCTCCTAGTCAGGTGTGAATGTGGCCAGAGTGTATCACCACTTTCCTCTGTATAGGATGGCAGCATCAACATTGACTATAAGTGTCATGGGGTCAAACCAGACATGACAGCAGCCAGCTGTGGCCTGCTCTGGCTCAGGCCTCACTTTCACGTCTGTGCAGGCATTGCCAGATGTTGGCCCAGGATTGCCCTGGGCCATGTTGGCAGCTAGTCCGAACTGTGACCTCAGAAAACTTCTGAGGTCACAGCCTGGCCTAAGACCCACTCAACTGGGCCAAAGTGGGCTATCACATCTGTTTGGGATGACAGACACGACCTGGGTCAGGGCCCACCATCACTGGCTGTTATTGGCCGCCAGCTGCACGTTCGTGTTTCTTCCCGCTCACTCCAGCTGCAGGCACATTTGTTCTGCAGCCCAGCCTGAACTCTGTCCGTGTCCGCTGTGGCTTGCCAGGCCAGGTTGCTGCTGCACCACGGTCATGTGGGGTTTTACCCGTGGTGGAGAACTGGAACCCATGACCTTTAGACCTAGATATCACCAGCCTTTTACATACTTTTAGGTATAGATGACATGCCTTGCCATGTGTTCTGGGAAGCATATTCCAAATGTAACTCTTGTTCAATTGCATTTGGGTGACCATGGATCAGTGCTGCAGATTCTTTTTTCCAGATGTTCTGTTTTCATATGCGTATTGTGGGGCGCTTAATTTAACATTCTGAAGTATGTCAGGTACCAAACTGTCATGGCAATGGTCACATACAGTCTTCTCTTCCTCCTCCCCTGACTCTGCTGTCTCTGCTCTCAACGCCTCTCTCTCCTCCACACTTGACTCCCATGCCCCTCTCTCTTCCCACCCTGCCTTCTCCCACAACCCCCATCCTTGGCTCACCCCTAGTATCCGCCACCTCCGTTCTTGCACTCGTGCTGCTGAACGACTCTGGCGCAAATCCCATTCTCACGCTGACTTCCTTCACTTCAAATTCTGTCTCTCCACCCTTACTTCTGCTATCTCCCTTGCTAGACAACACTACTATGCCTCCCGCATTGAGTCCTGTTCTCGGGACCCTCGCCGCCTGTTCTCTACCTTTGACTCCCTCCTCAAGCCTCCCTGTCCTCCCCCTCCTTCTTCCCTTTCTGCTCAGGATCTTGCCTCCTTCTTCACCTCCAAGATAGACAAGATCCGCCTCGACATCGCTTCCCACTCCTCTCTTCCCACTCCCACCCCTCTCCCTCCTCCCCCTCCTTCTCTCATGTCCTCCTTCTCCCCTGCCTCCCTTAAGGAAATCTCCTCTCTGCTCTCCTCCTCCAACCCTTCCACTTGCCCCCTTGATCCCATTCCTTCCCGCCTCCTCACCTCCATTACTCCCACTGTCGCCCCTTCCTTCCTGCACATCATCAACCTCTCCCTCTCTACTGGCTCTTTCCCTTCTGCCTTCAAACATGCCACAGTCTCTCCTATTCTCAAAAAGTCCACTCTTGACCCCTCTGACCCTTCTAGCTATCGTCCTGTCTCACTCCTTCCTTTTGCTTCCAAGCTGCTTGAACGTGTTGTCTACTCCCGCTGCCTTGACTTCCTATCCTCCAACTCCTCCCTTGACCCCCTCCAATCTGGCTTCCGCCCCCTTCATTCTACTGAAACTGCTCTCGCTAAGATCACCAACGATCTTCTGGTGGCTAAATCTAAACGTCTCTATTCCATTCTTGTCCTCCTTGATCTCTCTGCTGCCTTCGATACTGTTGACCACTCACTCTTGCTGGATTCCCTTCACTCCCTTGGCTTTTGTGGCTCTGTCCATAACTGGTTCTCCTCCTACCTCTCTGACCGCTCCTTTAATGTGTCTCTCTCCAACTCCACCTCCTCCTCCTTCCCCCTCTCAGTTGGTGTTCCTCAAGGCTCTGTTCTTGGCCCTCTCCTCTTCTCGATCTATACCTCATCCTTAGGCAAACTCATTGCCTCCCATGGCTTCCAATACCACCTCTATGCTGATGACACTCAACTCTATCTCTCTACTCCCTCTCTCTCTCCCTCTGTTCAAGCTCGTCTCATCAACTGTCTCTCTGACATCTCTACCTGGATGTCTCAACGTCAACTCAAACTCAACATGGCTAAAACTGAACTCCTTATCTTCCCCCCTCATCCTTCCTCTCCTTCCTCACTGTCAATAACTATTGATGGAGTCACCATCCTGCCTGTCCCCCAAGCCCGTAGCCTAGGCTTCATCTTTGACTCAGCCCTTTCTTTTAAACCCTACATTGACTCTGTTGCTAAATCCTGTCGCTTCTCCCTCCATAACATTGCTAAGATTCGCCCTTTTCTCTCTGTCTCGTCTGCCAAAACTCTTGTTCATGCTCTGGTCATCTCTCGCCTCGATTACTGTAACCTCCTTCTCACTGGCCTTCCCCGGTCTCACCTTTCTCCCCTCATCTCTGTCCAAAACTCTGCTGCCAGGGTCATCTACCTCGCCAGTCGCTTCGACCATGTGCAGCCCCTCCTCTCTTCGCTTCACTGGCTTCCCCTTCCTGAACGAATCCTGCACAAGCTCCTAGTCTTCACCTATAAAGCTCTTCACAACCTTGCTCCCCCCTACCTCTCTGCACTTATCGCCCTCCATACTCCAGCCCGTGCACTTCGCTCCTCCTCTGTCCCTTCTCTCACCCTTCCACGCCTTCCCTGCTCCCCTAAGCGCCTTCGTCCCTTCTCACTTGCTGCCCCCCATGCCTGGAACTCCCTCCCTGTCCACATCCGCCTTGCCCCCTCCCTTCATACCTTCAAATCTCTCCTTAAAACTCACCTCTTTCGCTCTGCTCTGTCTGACTCTTTATCCTGCTGAGCCACTATTCCTATACCTACGATCGGTTTACCCTTATCCTTGCAACATGGACCTGCCTGCTGTCATTCTCATCGTAACCAAGCCAAGTACGTGCACTTGAGACCTCGCATCTTCATGAATGTTAGACCCCTTGTCTCTCCCTCTGTTCCCCTTCCTAAGTCTCTCCCCCAGCTCCTGTCTCTCAGATTGTAAGCCCTAGGGGCAGGGACCGTGTCTGTTTTATTACTTTGTAAAGTGCCAGGTACACTGCTGGCGCTATATAAATGTTTGTTAATAATAATAATAATAATAATAATAACATAAAAAACAAAAGTAAAATAAATGAACCAATGCCTACCTCACAAGGATGATTATTATATCTATTTCTACTTTAAAAAATAAATAAATAGCTGCAGTAGTGAGGTACCTGACAAAACTAGGGGTGTTTTTAAACGAGACAGCCCCATGCAAGGACAGCCTGTCCCTGTGTGGGGCCCATCTTGTCTACATTTTGTGGGGGGGAGGGCAGTGCACACTCCCATACCCACCTATCCCCCATGCATCTATGACTCCAGCACACATGGGGCTTTTGGCAAAAAGCTGGAGTGCCTGGTATGAGGACAGGTGGGCAGGGTGGTTGTGCGTGTGGACACTTGTGTGAAGCACACCCCCACGCACGGTGCGCACGAACCCTCCTCCCTCACCGATCATGGACACACAGCCCACCCATCTTGTTTAAAAACACCCTAAGAATACAAAGGGTGTAATCCTCTACCATTATATTCAATGGGAACTGAGCTGCTGATTTTAATAGCAAAAGATTGCATCCTGGGTGAAATCTTGATCCTATGCAAGTAAATGGGAGCTTAACCATTGATTTGAATGGAGTCAGGATTTCATTCCATTTATCATTTAGAAAAAAATAAATCACCTCTTCCAAACCACTTCCTTAGAGTGATTATATGTTGGTGGTTAGTTTCCTTGGGAGATCTGTCCAGTAGCTACTCTTAGTGGTTTGGAGGAAACATTTCCTAAAATAAGCAATGAAAGATATGAGGAGCACAGAGGGGAAAGCTAGTAAAACATCTTTCATGTTACTTGTAAAAAGTGCTTTATTTTTCTACAAGCCTCAGTTTGCTTCTCTGTAAAGTGGGTAAAAAACTACACACGTCATAGGGAATTTGAAGAAATATGATCAGTCTTCCACTGAACTCAATAGTCTTGCCACTGGCTTATGCCCAGATCCTACACTACAAACATGTTTTTTCTTTTATTTCAGTTACACTTGCCTCAGTATTTGTAAGTTCACGGATATAATGGAAACAAGATCAGGACGTAATTAATTTTTGTAATCCTTTTGAACAATTTTATATAAAGGTGCTATTCCAGCACAAAATGTTATTATTAGTACTAATAATATTTAACATCATGTTATCAACTTTTGTGTTCTTTATGGTAGTTTGTAACTCAGAACTAGATATATAAACTAAGTGAAGCGTAGTACTGAGCAACAGTCAAGACTATGGTTCTGTTGATTTTCTTTTTTTAGGCAGCTCTTTTGTTTCTGCCCCATGTAATGCACAAATTGTTTTAACTGACAAGTGGATTCCTGAATTTTTTACAGTGCAACAGACTACCATATTTATTAATATTGAAATGTATTCAAAGTGTCCATTGTGATGTGGGAAGCTCTCGTTTTATAACCACTTCAAGTTGAGAGTTGTGTTTGCCATCAAATTTCCTGTTTTAATATTTATTTGTAGGATGGAAGGGAATGAGAATGAAAGTATATCAAGTTTTCAAATCAGACCTAATATTTATTGCTGTATTTAACGTAATATATGTGTTATTTATTGATTTGGCAATATTTGTGATCTGTACAACTTTTTTAGTAGAAAATGTTTAAACAAAATGTTGCATGGTTTAATAAATTGAAATGAGAGAATAATCTGGTACTGTAGATGTCAGGACTGGGTCTTGAACCCATAGCCCGTGGGATGCTGGACAGGCTCTCCAGCACTCTGCACCAACTGGTGGACTTGTGAGTGTGTTGGGTTTTCCCCCTTCTGTCTCCTTTGTGTGCTTGCTCCCTGTGTGTCATGCCCCCTCCCAGCTGTAGCCAGTTGCTCTAGTCCTGCCTCCCAGCTGCCTGATTGGCCACAGGAAGTATTTAAGCCTTGGTGTGGCCACAGGAAGCTGGTGGAGCAATGGCTCTTACTGCCTTCCTATTATTTTCTGTTGTGTTTGAGGAATACTTGTGTTGTATGTAGTGTGTGCATGTGATTCCTGTGTGTGACCCCTCTGCATGTGGTAAGACTGTGTTTTGTGCCCCCTGTCTTCCTCTTGTATGTTCTCCATAAGGTGAGTGTTTGTCCTGCCTCTTCCATTGGCCTTGCGTTCAGGGCTTGGCTATCCCCTCCCCAAGGGTATGCCCTAGGCTTACTTGTTCCCCCTCATCTTGTGTGTGCGTACTGTATGCCTGTTGGTTCCCCTTGTCTTGTGTGTGCCCCATGTTTGCTGTCCCCTTGCTCCGTCTGAGCTTATGCTTGGTTTCTTCCCCCTGCTCCATCTGAGCTTATGCTTGGTTCCTTCCGTCTGAGCTTATGCGTAGCTTCCCCCTGGATTCCAGGGTACTGGTTACCCGCCAACTTCCCTGCGGTGGGTTCCTCCTCTGGCTCCGGACCCTGACCTTGATGATGAGTCGCGTACCTTCTTAGACCAGCGTGCCTGGTAGCGATGCTGAGTACATAATCTCTCGGGTATGAGAGAGTGACAGAGGGTTGGGAGGGTCGCCTTGGGGCCACCCTTTCCCCCCCTGTGACTAGGCCTTGATTCTTCCCACCTTGCTTCCCTCTCCCTGGCTCCGTCCCTTGGAGTCTGATAGCCTTGGCCTTCCTTCCCCCTCCTTGTTTCCCCCACAGCTCTGGAGCCTGACAGTAGAGCATTTTTTCAATATGCAATCATTATTTTTATTTTAAATTTTGTGTAACTCTCCATGGACACAATTCTTAATCTACTGAATCCAATGGCAAAACTATTGATTTCAGTGGAGTAAGGATTGGCCCCTAAACCACTTTTTCTATAGTATTGTCACTGTAATGATTTCTTATACATGTTAACAAGAGTCTGAAGACTGGTTTCTCATTTCTCCTTTAAACATGTAATCAATCTCAGATTCTTTGACCAAATTTCCTGATAATTTTAATGTATTTCCTATATGCATCCTTTTGCAGTAGAATACTCTTGCAGTCTGAATTAACTGCACTGACAAACCATCTATAATTTTTCCAAGAGCTGGTTAAGATGCCTTTGAGATGTGAAGGATTTTTTGCCTACAATAGGGGAAACCATTAGGCAAAACAAGAAAAACAGTAGAATCATCTCAACTGATCTGAAGGACTGCCTCATTCCCTGGGCCCTAAGCCAGCCTCTGCAGTCTGCTGGGAGCACTCTCCTTGAAGTCCCGCATTGTCAGCAGATGACCACTATGAGGAGGGTGTTCTCGGTGGCTGTGCTGCTGCTGTGGAACTCCTTCCTGGAGGAGGCCCACCTCTGCCCGAACTTGCTCACCTTCCGGTGGCTATGTAAGACCTTATTGTTCCACTCAGTGTTTGGAGGAGGTGGGGAGGGTGTGTGGGTTGGAGGAAGATGGGTTGTTTTATTTATATTTTACTATTTTATTAATAACAAGCATTTATATAGCACCAGCAATGTACCTGGCACTTTACAAAGTAATTGAATAGATACAGTCCCTGCCCTAGGGCTTACAATCGGAGGGGGGAGGGGACAGGAATGAAGGAAGGGGAACAGAGGGAGAGATGAGTGTAACATTCACGAGGATACGAGGTCCCAGGTGCACGTGCTTGGCTTAGTTACATCAAGATTTGGCAGTCTTGTTTGGCAATCTACTATAATGTTTTATTAATGTTTTGTATTTGATAATGTGAGCTGCCCCGAGCTGCCTGAGGCAGGAGGGTCGGAATAGTAAGAATTTTAATAAATGAAAATAAAATGGCAGCGATGTTACTGCTGCTGCCTTTTTTTTTAAAAAGGCACACTTTTAATTTTTTTTTATTTATTTATTCAAAACTTATATCCCACCCCTCCTGCCCAAGGGCAGCTCAGGGTGGCGAACAACATGCACCAAAAAAATAATTCAACAATAAAACACTTTAAAATAAATCTACACTTTTTAAAGAGAAACTGCTCCTAACAGTTGGAAGGCAGAAGATATACCAAGGATTGGGGGTAGCTCCATGTCACATGCGCACCAGCAAGATTTTTCTTCTGCCTCCGGGAGGTCAACCGTAGAGCTACCCAATCGGAGGAGTAGGCTGACGCAGGGGAAGAATTAAGTTGTTCAAAAATTTAAGGAGGATTAAATGGGGAGCTTCGGGTTTTTTCCCCATCTAAAAAAAATTTGATACCTAAGATTTCATATTTATTTATTCAATTTTTATGCCGCCCTTCCCACAACGCTCAGGGCAGCTTACAATTTATTTATTTAGTCAAAACTTATATCCTGCTCAAAGGCAGCTCGGGGTGGCGAACACGCACACAAAATTCAACAATAAAATTAATAAATCTACAAATTTTAAAACAAGCCATAAAAACACACCCTCCCTCCCAAACCCCACCTACCCCACTCCCGCACCAAAGGCCTGGTGGAACAGCCAAGTCTTACACAAACATCAAAACGACAGGAGGGTAGGGGCCAACCGAGCCTCCTCCGGGAGTGAATTCCACAGCACATGGGCAGCCGCTGAAAAAGATCTCGCATCGGTGGCCACCCGGGGAACCTCCAAAAAGGCCCCCACGGATGATCTCAGGGGTTGCACGGGTACATGGGGAGTGAGGCGATCCTGCAGATAGGCAGGGCCCAGGCCGTGAAGGGCTTTAAAGGTCAAAACCAGCACCTTGAACCTAGCCGGGTGCTTTATAGGCAGCCAGTGCAGAGGCTGGAGCACAGGTGTCATGTGCTCCCTACAGCCCGCCCCAGTAAGGAGACGGGCTGCGGCATTCTGCACCAGCTGCAGCCTCTGGACCAGCTTCTTGGGCAGCCCCACGTAGAGTGCGTTGCAGTAATCCAGCCTCGAGGTGATGAAGGCATTGATGATGGTGGCGAGGTCAGAGTCTGAGAGATACGCCCGAAGCCACTGAACAAGATGTAACTGCCGAATCGCACTCCCCGCCACGGTCACAACCTGAGATTCCAGGCTGAGCCGTGATTCGAGGAGCACACCCAGACTCTGTACCTGTGGGACCATGGGAGGGCGAACCTCCCCCCCACAAGAGGAGATTCAACCACCCCCAGGCCCTCACCCACCAACATCACCTCCGTCTTGTCAGGATTCAGCTGCAGATGGCTCAACCTCATCCAAGCCCCCACAGCTGACAGGCACTGGGAAAATAAAGAGACTGCATGGCCTGGGTTGATGGAAAAAGAGAGGTAGAGCTGAGTGTCATCAGCATACTGATGACACTGCATGCCCTGAAACCCTCTCACGATCTCCCCTAACGGCTGCATATAGATGTTAAACAAGAGGGGGGACAGAATGGCACCCTGTGGGACTCCACACATGAGGTCCCGGGGGGAAGATGTACACTCCCCCAAGACCACCCGGTGAGTTCTCCCAGCCAGGAATGAACAAAACCGGAAGATGTACACTCCCCCAAGACTGTCCCGCCAATCCCGGCACAGTCCTGCAGGCGAGTCACCAATACCTCATGATCGACTGTGTCAAACACAGTTGAAAGGTCTAGCAGGACCAGTAAGGTCTGACAACTCTGGTCCAATGCCAGATGGAGATCGTCAACCAAGGCCACCAATGCAGTCTCCGTACCATACCCAGGCCAAAACCCGAACAGAGGGGTCAAGGAAACCGGTGCGGTCCAGATGTTCTTGGAGCTGCCGTGCCACAGCCCGTTCAATAGCCTTCCCTAAAAAGGGAAAGTTAGAGACTGGCCAATAACTGGCAGGAGCATCCGCATCAAGAGATGATTTCTTGAGCAGGGGCCTAACCACAGCCTCATTCAGGCACCCTGTCCTCCTGAAGGGAGGCACTAACCACCCCAGCCAGCAATAGCTGTAACGTCTCCTGGCTGGCTTTCACCAGCCAGGACGGGCAAGGATCTTGTTCACAAGTGGTGGCACGAACAGCTCCCAACAAGGACTCCACATCGGCAGGCGACACCATCTGAAACCGATTCCACAAAACAGGACAGGACGGGGCATCCATAGCCCCAAGATGATCCTCTGCAATAACTGCAGAACCGAAATCGTGGCGGATGGGAGCTGCTGCCCGGACTGTTGCCACCTAGGATGCCTTCCCATATCTCCCTCGCCCTCTATTTCCTCTCTCCTTCTCACCCTGCTGATGGCTCCCCTCCTTCTCTCTCTCCCTCCTCGCATGACCTTTCTCCAACCAACCTACCCCTTATTCTCACCCATGCCCCCTCCTCACTCTCATCCCGCCTTGCCCATTCCCTGTAAGCCACCACCACCACCCCACCTCCCCTCATCCAAACCTTGCACACCCAGACACTCCACAGCCCATTGTGGCTGCCGAACGCTTCTGGCGCAAATCCCACTCCCTCCCTGACTTCCTCCACTACAAATTCTCCCTCTCCTCGGCTGTCTCCATAGCTAGACAACGCTATTATGCCTCCAGGATCGACTCTTTCTCTTGCAACCCTCGCTGCCTCTTCTCTACTTTTGACTCCCTTCTTAAACCCCCTGCCCTCCTCCACCCTCTTCGCTTGCTGCTCAGGATCTTGCATCATTCTTCACCTCAAAGACTGACAAGATCCGTCAGGACATTGCCTCCCACACACCACCTCCTCCCACTCCTGTACCACCCCTCCCCCTCCCCCCCTCTCTCCTCACATCCTTCTCTCCTGCCTCTCTCGAGGAAATCTCCGCACTGCTCTCTTCATCCAACCCCTCCACCTG
>QEPC01003457.1:6227247-6257418 GCA_003113815.1 Sphenodon punctatus | reverse complement strand
CCCCCCAAGAGGCCCAAAATGCCCCCCCCAGCCAGCCCCAGCCCAGCTGGCCCCCCATGAGGTCCAAATTGGTCTCTCCGGCTGCCCCCCCCAAGCAGGCCCAAGCCCCCTCAGGCAGGCCCCACCTGCTGCCCTGCCACTGCGGCTCGCTTGCTCCGTCCGCGCCTCAAGCTCGAGTCGCTGCTCTTCACCGCTGACGCTCTCTGCCATTCTTTCTCCGCCGGTGCCGCTGCTGCCAAAACGCTCTGGCCGCCTGCTCGCACGCCTCTGCCACGAGGCTTTGCCCTCCCGGAAGTTGCTTTTATACTACTTCTGGGAGGGAGCAAGAAGGGGCCAGACTCTCCCGGAAGTAGTGTAAAAGCAACTTCCAGGAGGGCAAAGACGGGGGGAGGGGGACTCGGGAGGCCAGTCCGTTCCAGCCCCTTTGAATAAATTCGGCTAATTCCTCTTAAATTTAAGAGGTCGTTTGGATTTTGGAGTACCTGCCCCTGATATTCACTTGTGGAGTGGATCTGTGTCCTAACAGCGCCCCCTAAGGGCAAGGAGACAGTGTCCTCTAAGCAGCAGCCCTCCCAGCCAGCCTTGCTCTCTCCAGTTCCCAGAATAACAGCAACTCCACCAGAAAGGAAGTTTTAAGTCAGTGGGGCCAACATTCCACCCTCACCCACTCTGAAACTTCTTTCTTGATTGGGCACTGTGCCAGCAGCCTGAACACAACTTGAACATTTTCAGAGTGGGTGGGGACAGAGTGCTGGCCCTGCTCCCTCTCTTCCCCCCTTCCCCCTCTGAAAATTTCCTAGCAGTAGTTGCTGAGGGCCCCCTTACTCCATGGTAGCTACAGACCTGATTAAGTGATAGTAGATCCACTTTGAACTGGGAGGAGGTATCAAGTACAGTTCTGCAGGGGTCAGGCCTGTTTAATATTTTCATTAATGACAATGATAATAAATGTAACAGGGCCTGCCTGGACCAGGGACTCCGTGTCATGTTTATTAACTGGCAGCCAGATATGGGCCCGCTGCTGCCCCAGTCTGGGTAGGCAGTTGGCCTAGGTGTGGTCCTCAGGTGATCTGGGGCCATAGTCTGGGCCAGGGTGGTGGTGCGGGAGGAGAGGGCTCACTGGCCAGCCCAGTCAGGCAGAGACATGTGTTGTGCATGCTGACCTAACCCCGTCGGGTCCGGTCCCTCTCCCAGAGCATGTAGCCAGAGCACCGGCTGCACATTTATTTTCACCCGTAACATGAGTTGGACAGTACATGTATCAAATTTGCTGATGATACAACTTTGCTTATGGCTTAGAGGAGAGAAACAACAAATATCAAGGGTTTAGCTTGGACAAAAGAAGATTAATGGGAGATGTTGACAGTTTTTAAATATTGTCACGGGGTGGAGGGTCTGCACCGCCACTTTACCAGGATTGAGTGACTCAGTTTCCCTCGCGTACAGCCCACTTGAATCAGTTTTTCTCTCTGGCCGATTCAAGCCTGCCACAGGGACAACCCCTTTGTCACCCAAGGACCTGATCCTTCCTGTTTACAGACTCTTTCTCTCTGGGGTCCCAAGAACTTGAAAGCCCTTGTTGCTCACTTGTGTTCCAGTGTTAGACACAGACACTTCTTCATAAAGATAATAAGTCAGTTTATTGATTACATAAGCAAGATCATTGATACAGAGTGGTTACTAGAAATCAAAGGTAAATATAATGCATTCCTAACCTATACTGGTTGAGTTCCTAAATAAGCATCTTACCCTACAAAGGTCCATAAGTTCTTCTCAGTCCTTGATGTAAGCGACTGGGTCTTCAGTCTTAGAGTTGCTAGAAAGCAAAGTCCCCTCTCTCAGTTCATGGTTCGGCTCAGCCCTCCTGGCTGCAAGATGTTGAGCGAGTTCCTGACAGTCCCTGTCCCATCTGGGGTACAACTCCTTATATCCCCAGGAGGAAACCCCTCGTATCTTTCTCGAGGCTTCTAGAATTCCTTTTGTTCTTGCTATCAGCTTTCTGTGTCTCTTGCACGTAGGCAATGGCTGTCTGCATTAGCATTTTAAATGTCTCTGGCCATCCGTCTGGGCAAAGCCACAAATTGTCTTTCCATTTTCTGGAGCTTTGGCAAGTGTCAGTCTTGAGTTTTACAGTTCTTAATTGTAACATTACATACATGTGGAATCTTTTGCTTTACATATTTACTAGACTTGTAGTCTACATGTAGGCCAGTATCACACGTGTGTGACCCTATGTTCCTCCATGACAAATATCTAAAAGGATGCCCTAAAAAAAGATGGACAGCATTTGTTCTCCACTGCCATTAAGATAGGACAGGAAATTATGGGTCTAAATTATAGGAAGGTAGGCTTAGTTTAAATATTAGGGGAAACTTCCTGTTAGAACAGTCCAACAGTGGAAGCTGCCAAGGGAGGCTGTGGAATGTTTTTCCCTGAAGAATTCAAGAAAAGATTGGACAGGCATCTGTCAGAGATGTTTTATATATATCCTGCCTCAGGACAGGCAGTTGGACTATTTACATTCTCCAGTTCTATAATTACATAAGTGCTACCAGGGATGGAGCAGACATGAGTTCCAACCCCTTCAAAGGGTTTTGCACCTGCACTAAGTATTTAAAGCCCTGGCACTGGGGTTTTTCAGGTGAGATGCTACCCTACATGGCCACCCATGATCCACAGATCCAACTGCCTGTCTGACTTTGGAGCAGCTAGATGTGCACTCCTGCGAGCCACAGAGCACCCACTCTCAGCCACTGCCAGGAAATCCAGAATTCACCATGTGAACCAGGCCAAATGTGCGGCACCTGCTGCTGTGGTAGGCACACTGGGAGCTGCCTGTTTGACTTGATCCCCATACACTCCACATGTGTGGGTACTCCATGGCAGAGCCACTTGGCAGCCACGGATCCCCCTCCACCGACTTACTCATCTGAAAACGCCCATTGTCACAGGGATAGGGAACCTCAGGCCTGGGGGCCAAATGCAACCTGTGGCTAGTATTATTTGGCCCCTTCCCAGTTCCTGGATCTGGCTGCTGGATCTAATTCTTATCACCAAGCACTGAAAGACTAAGCTCCGGGCAAGGGAGCAGAGATGAGAGTACGCATACAAGGATGGGGGAAGAGATCTATGGCACAGATCCATGATCTAGACCCTCCTCTTCCTGAGTGCAGCCCTAAAGCAGTGGTTCTCAACATATTTTTTCTTGTCTGTGGTAGCTGAAGCCCCATTATGCCACAACACACACATATGTTCATCTTGCTCCTTCCTCTCCCCAGTCTCATCCTATTGCTTCCCCTTTATCTCCCCTTATTCTATGACTCTCTCTCCTCCCTTGCCAACCCAATCGGTGCTAACTAGCATGACGCTGGGCCACCAGATGCAAGCCTGGTTCAAACCCCAGCAGGTATGGCAGCTGGGTCGGAAACATGGGCCCACAACCACCCAGCTGGGCATGAGCTGGGCAAACCAGGCAGGCACATCCATTTGCAGGCCCAGCGTCAGGGGTTGCTATGACAGCTAGCTATGGCTGCCTGTCGTAGCAGGGGTGGGGTGCCAGGCTGCTACAGCATTTTTTATTTATAATAAAATTTGTATGCTGCCCCCACCTGCTAAAAGCATCTTGGGGCAGCTAACAACATATTAAATAATTAAAAACACTATTAAAACACAATATAAAAACAACATACCTCCCACCCTAACACAACCCCCCCTCTCCTTCAGCATGGGGGGTGGAGCTGGCTGGCTGTGTGTTCCCTGCCCCCACTAGGGCAGGCTGCGGGACTGTGTTGTTCCCATGGTCGGAGAGCACTTGACCAGGGGACGCTCTCCCCCCAGGTAGAGATAAGGGATGTCTCATCACATCAGTTAACACCCATTATTTTGAAGACTCTCCCTAGCTCAGTGAGAGTGAGTGTTAATATATGTGCAGCCAGCGTACCAGCTACACCTCCCAGGCCAGGCCACCCCCAGCCAGGGCAGGAAACTGAACAAAAGTTTCTGCAGCTCAACCCAGCCAGGGGGAGGAGTAGGAAGAGAAGTGAGGCCAGCTGGCCCTGCCCTGCCCTGCCATGATGGGCAGCCATGGCAGCACGAACAAACACACTCACCCACTATGGTCCACCAGGGTGGCCCTTGTTCATTCCAGGCCCATGATTGCTGGGCAGCTGCCTAGCCGGTTGGGGGCTGTAGTGGGCCCACAGCTGGTAGCCTGCTCGCTAACAGCCCTGTGCTAAGGCTCTCACCCCGGCGGGCCATAGCGGGTAGTCACGTTTATTAACCCCCAACATTTGCCAGCTGGGATCCTTCTTGCATTCCCCCCAGAATGCTTTCCATGCCCCCCTGAGGGGTCTACCTGTCAGAGCATCTAAGGCCAAAAGCACCCCCGACCCCAACTTCGCTGTAGCCCTCAGAGCTTGTACTGATCTTTTAAAGTGGCCTCAGAGACCAGCCTTGCCTAGGACTGTCCTCCAAAAGGCTGCGGCAGAAGGGCTGGGTGTGAAGTGGGGCTTGGGGAACACACAGCCCTCATTACAGGCGTGGGGCCTCCTCCTTAAATGTAAGAAAGCCCTGCCTGCCTAAGCTTCCCAGGCCCTGCAGCCACTGGGCAGCCGGGGAAACAATAGGCAGCGGGGCCCTGCCTTCTCTAGCCTAGGGCTGCTCTTACGACTTTCTAGTTTCTTCGGGAAAGGCCCAGGCCCAGGCGGGAGTTGCCGGAGGATGGGGCTCCGCAGTTCTCTCCGGCTGGGGAAACGCAGCGCTCGGAAGGGAAGAGGCTGGCTCAGAGGCCGCGCTGTGGTGGGAGGACCGGCCCCAGCTCCGAGGCGGCAGCAAGAGCGCCGGAAACCGGGCGGGACCAGGCTCCCTACGTCAGCTGGGGGCGGAGAATCGCGGCGAGAGCACGGGCTGCTGGGCTACGCCTGCCGGGCACGGAGTGCGGCCTTTAAAAGTCCGAGCGGCCAGCAGCGAGCAGCCGGGATCGTTGCTGTTGCAGGTTTGTAGCCGGGCCTGCGAGCTGCGGCGGCCTCCTCTTCCCCACGCGAGGCACTGTTCCCTCGGCAGCCACCCCTCCCGTGTGGGGATGGTTGTCGGCGGGCGCTCAGCCTTGATTTCCGAGCTGCACCCCGAGCCGCTCGCCCGTGTGAAGACTTCGGGGGCGCGGGGAAGCCTGGGCGTGTATGTGCTGCACACGCTGCAGCGTGCTCGCCTCGTGGCCGTGCCTCCCTGGGGCGCGCTGCTTTCCTGCCCTGGCGCCCATGTGGCTTCCCCTGCCCTTGGGACCAGCCATCCCAGCCCGCAGTTAGGCCTGGCCGGGGGAGCGTCCAGTGCTCGCGGTGATGCTACCTCGCATTATTCTAGTAGACCTGCCTCTCGCTGGCTGCTGGGGCTCTACCCTGCTCTCCAAGGCCTGGATTGTGCTAATGCTGGACCACCGTCGGGGCTCAGGCTCCTGGGGCTGGGGCGCGCTTCCTGTAAGAAGGACCTGGCACTTTATTCAGTGACTTCCGTCTCCGAAGTGGACTGCGATTAGCCTCCTTGGCAACCTGCTCAGCGAAAAGCTGCATGATAAAGGCTACCGGAGTCTCGCTTTAGAGATGCACGTTTCAGCCAGGAATCTAGGGCTGTGCCGTGGTAGCACTAGTAGTATAAAACTCCATTAGGGGTTAGCCATGTTAAACTTCATGGTAGCAAAATCATTGCTGCTTGCTGCGGGTCTTCCCGAACTAGTGATGCCATTGTTAACTTTGGTAGGAAAGTTTCCCCTCTGGGGAAATACAAGGAAAAGCCTAGCATAGGCAGGAGCTGAGGGGTGGGGAGCCCTTTTTCTCCCAGGAGTCACTTTGAAAATTAGTACAAACTCCAAGGGCTGCATCAAAGTTAAGTTGTGCACTTGGAAAAAGTGTGTCTGAATTACAAATCTTAGCCATCCTTGTGTGCATGCCTTTGTCTCTACTCAGTTTTTTCAGTGATTGGGAGTTGGAACAGGAAAGGGACCTGCAATAAAATTGCAGGCTGCATTTGGTCCCTGGTCCTGAGACTTGCCACCCCATAGCTACAGGAATCAACTATCCTGACGTACATTTCCGCTTGCCCCCCTGCCCTGCAATTAAGACCGGGAAGGAGGGCCATGTTTCACAAATGTTTGAACTTGACCATGTTTTGTGTGCTAAACTGCAAGACCAGTCTTGCCCCAGGATGACCTGGGGTAACTGCATTGGGCCCTGCTATTTTATTCTACTTTGGGGGGTTGTCCCACAGTGGCCCCTGTCTTCACTACAAAACATGACCGCTTCTAGGGCACCACAGAAAATACCTCTAGGCCCTGCATTTTATCTTTGCTGTGGGCCCTGCAAACTCTTAAGGCTGGCCCTGGAATTGCATGTACGTGTACTGGTACTTTTAATACAAATAGGTGACAGACTTTCACAGGAATTTCTGAACTTGATATTTCATATGGCAGTGGTTATCAAACTGTCCCCCTCTCCCCTCTTCTGCTTGTCTGTGGTAGCTGAGTCCCCACCATGCATGCACACATACATATACCTGGTTCCCTTTCTTTCTCTCACCCTCCTATTGCTTCCCCTTGTTTGATTCGGTCTCCTTTGCTACCTCATTATTTTGGAGATCCCCCAGTTTAGTGAGAATGTGAAGCTAGGTATCTGCCAGCTGGGGTCATTCTGTGTACCCATGTCCTCTCTTCTCTCTCCTCCCCCCAATCACTGATCTATTATGGATGGGCAAATTCTATGTAAGGGCGTTTCCTTAAAACATTGCTGGATAGGAGTCTATTAAGCTGTATGCTCTGGAGCATTAATTGAAATCCAGTATCCTAATTACACTAGCTGAACCTTTTTGGAATGGTTTTAGTGCTAATGCTGTGTCACTGATCTAGGCTGACCTGATTCTTTAAATATAGACCTCTGTCTAGTCCAGGCCTGCTTTGTAATGGATTCAGCAGTTAGGCTGTGCCTGCATGGATAACGGGAAACTTGGCAGAATCACTTGTTACTAGTCTTATTGGCAAATGGATGGGGCTTAACCATATTTGATATAATTGGATCTTGTGCATAATATACTATGAGAGACTTGTGTACTGCTTCGTAAAGGAAAGTGGCAAGTAACTCGGGATGTAAAGATTTCCTTGTTCTCCCTTACCTGGAGAAGCAGTTAGCAGTTCTAAGAAACCTTGCCTGCAGGAGGCTGCAGCATGTTTGTAAACATTTCTGCCATTTGATGGTGCTGGTTTAATTCTCAAGCAGCTCTGCAACTGGTCTGTGGCCGTGATGGAACTGTGGTCTCTGCCGTGATTCAAAGCAAGGCAAAGGAAAGTAACAGAGTATTCACATGACATTTGGTAGGTAGAGTAATGGGTATTTGCTCAGGCTAAAGTACCTTGCTTCCAATTTTTTGGGAAATGCCCAGTGTAAGCAAATGCTGAGAGAAGAGAATGAGACCTCTCCTACCACATACAGCTCCTCATACTCTGATAATTTCCAGCATTCCCAGAAAACTTGGGCAGGATCTGAAAATGGTAAATATTCTCAGACTGTTCTATTAAGGAATGTAGTGCTTCTCTGCTTAATAGCAATAACTATCTAGTCTCCCTCAAGCATTCTGGACTCTTAAGTCTGAAAAACCCAATAATGGTACATCTGGGTAACCTTGTTAAGCTCTTAGATGGATTTATTATTATTTTATATAGTGTCGTCCATGTGCCTGCTGTATAGTCATGGTTAGACATGGACCCTAGCCTCGAGGGGCTTACCATCTAGAATGGACAAGGAAGGGGGAAAGTAGGGAGAGAAGGGTTACAATCATGAAGCTGAGATTTTGCAGGTGCATGGGTTTAGCTCAGTTACAAGGGAAGAGGGATCCAAACAGAAAAGGCAGTATAAAAAGCATATACAAGCAGTCAAGGGGTGGGGATGAGTGAGGGGGTGGGGAACCTGATAGAAGAGGTAGGTTTAATGACTTTGTAGGTCTACAGTAGTGCAATGATGCTAAGAATGTACTACTGAATTCTTTCCCTACAGATAGTGAAAATGGCTGAAAATGGAGAAGGTGAAAACATGTCTGACCTGGAAAGCAAGATCTGTCAGCAAATTGAGGTACAGTCACTAAACCAGTTGACTGTGAACTGGTTATAGTTAAGCCAGTTAGATTCCAGCACTGTAGAATAACTATAAGAACATCAGTATTTATATATTTAAAACAGACCTAAGCTCACTCTCTCCATATGGAGTCTTCAGACTGAACTGCTGGCATCTAAGCTGACTCTGAAATACTACTGAAAAGGAACAAAGGCATGGACTGCAGCACCATTTAATCCATGTGGGAGGAGGATTACCCTTTAAATATTGACAGTAATCTATGTAACATGTCCTGTTAAAATATAAATCCAGAACTCTAGATTTTGAAATTGAAAGTGGTGGTTTCTTGATAACTACATTAAGGCACTGAATGACTCTTTATTAATACAAAATATAACCAATGGTAAACTATGCAGCACTTTTGCTTAGCACAGGGATGTAAGTAGTTCACTTAACATAAATATCTTGGATCTTAGACCATGTAGGTGCTACCATCAACTTCATGTTAGTTTGTGACACTTTCAGAATTGCCTGTTTTGGACTTTCAGTTAAGTGTAGTTAACTCTCATTTAGGTAAACAATCCTCTTTGTACAGTAATCCAATGTAGCTATTAGCCTGGTACGAATGTAGTCAGTCTGTGGTGTAAGAGGTCATGGCAATCTCAAATTGCCATAAATTAACCATCTTATGTATACAGAGGTCTAAGGCAAACATATCTCCATTTTACAGTACTACTTTGGAGATCACAACTTACCAAGAGACAAGTTTCTTAAGGAGCAGGTTAAACTGGACGATGGCTGGGTACCTTTAGAAATAATGATCAAATTCAACAGGTAAAATGGTATTTGTTTGGTTTTTTTTGTCTTTCCAAAAGCTGGCTTGTTTGAATTGCAAGTTGTATCATGTCTGGCTTGCATTTGAATATTTCCATCACAACTGATGGGAGCGATGCTGGAGAGGCCTATTAATAACACCTGCATCCTTCACAGGTTAAGCCACCTCACAAAAGACTTTGAAGTTATCATAGAAGCATTAAGAAAATCAAAGACTGAGCTTATGGAAATAAGTGAAGACAAAACTAAAATAAGAAGATCTCCAAATAAACCTTTGCCTGAAGTGACAGATCAGTATAAAAATGCAGTTAAAAGCAGATCTGTATATATTGTAAGTAATTTTGACCACTCCTGCATGTTTCTAAAATATTAAATTGATTCAGGATTTAATCTTGTGCCACTTTGATTTATCAAACTGAAATATAATTAACAGTGGAGTTCTAAAGTTCACCTGGAATGTCATGGTGGTTTCTCTTAAGTAATACAATATTTGCTTGCAGAAAGGCTTTTCAACAGATGCAACCCTTGATGACATCAAAGAATGGCTAGAAGGGAAAGGCTCAATAGAAAACATTCAAATGAGGCGAACGCTACATAAAACATTTAAGGTAAAATACTGTGTTCAGCCAGTTGTGAAGTTCTGAGACTACTAAAGAACACCATTAATTTTCCCCATGTTCATATTCAATAGGGATCGATATTTGCTGTATTTGATAGCGTTGAATCTGCTAAGAAGTTTGTGGAGATACCTAACCAAAAGTACAAAGACACAGAGCTGACTGTGCTTTTCAAGTAAGTTTACTTCACTGAGTTGTCTAACAGTGCTCAGAGGACATTCTAGCCTAGAATCCATTTTGTTAACAGTAAAAAGAAAGTGTTGCCATTCAGGTCAGATAGTGGCTGCTTTTTAAAAACCAGACTACGGCTGTATTTGCATAAGCCTTTTCTCCTGGCTCTTTAAAAATTTACCTGCACAAGAGTACTGCTGCAGTTTATCATCCTTCACATGTGCTGCCAAATCTCCATTCCCCACATTAAATCTTGCTGCATACTATCCCCTACAATCTTCTACCGATGCCATCATTTTCAGCTACTGTTACTGAGGTTCATGAATGTCTTATCACTTTCAACCCTCCATCCTAAGACAATAGCTGCCAAAAATGATCCCATCGTTAGGCAGGCACCCAGATTTAAATTGGGGGAGTGAAACTGATGCCAAATAAATCCACCAGCCTCACTGAGGGACAACCTTGTAGCACCCCGTTAGCTGCAACTGCTAGCCCAATTTTAGCACGGCAGCACCAGCATCAGAATTGAAAGCCAGAAGAATGTGTGCTAAGATACAGTAAAATTGTATTCCCCTGTAAGTACTTGGAAAGAAGTGTTCTTCACGCGAAGAGCAAAGCACAGGAGGGACTTAGCTCGATTGTTAAAACCTCTGTTTTAGCTTGTCAGTTGTGGGTGGTTTACAGCTTGCTTGTGCAGGATCTTGTGAGCTAACTCATTTACACAGGGGAAGCAGGCTTTGGGGCTATATTATTCCCTTGTAATGCAGTTTATCTTACTCTTTATACAGGGAGGATTACTTTGCAAAGAAGAATGAAGAGAGGAAGCAACACAGAGTAGAAGCTAAAGCAAAGGCCAAACAGTAAGTCTGTCTATTGCTTCAAAATATTATAAGTGCTTTTGATGTTCTACCCAATTTGAGTTTCTAATCTTCTCATTCCAACAGGGAGAAAGAAGAAAAACTGAAACAGGCAGAAGATGCTGAAATGGTACCTACCTCTTGACTATGGTTACAGTGGAAACTAAATATGGTTAAATTAGCTGGACACGTGTGGCTTTACATAACTGAACAAGTAAAATGTCAAAGCAAGTATTTGCAATGAAAGGGATATTAAGTAATATGTATTTGGGGGAAATCTCCTATTCTTGCAGGGTAATTGAGAAACATGAAAGCTTAAAGAATAGCCTCTCTCTCAAACCACTCTTTCTCTTGCTGGTACCTCTTCTACATCCCTTTCCTGCTCTGTGGGAGTTCCCGAAGGCTCTGCCCTGGGCCCTCTTCTCCTCTTAGCCATGGGTTTCAGTGAGTTTACCCAGGGTGTTTCAGTATCGCCTGTATGCTGATGACATGCAACTCGCTCTCCCTCTCCATCCAGTCTTGTATCGCTGTCTTGCCGCCAACTCAAGTTTAATATAACCCAAACTGAACTCATTCCTCCTCCACCCTCCCCACCCCAATTGTTCCCATCCTATTTACCACTCAGTTTCCATGGAGGGAGTTGCCAGCCAGTCGTTCAGACCCGTAGCCTGGGATTCATCTTTGACTCCTCCCTCGCCTTTACACCTCAGATTCAGGCTGTTGGTAAATCCTGTCGCTTCACTCTGTATAATAACGCTAACATTTAGCCCTGGTTTACTGTTGCCACAGCAGAAATCCTAGTCCATGCTGTAGTCATCTCTTGCCATGAGTACTGTAACTTACTCCTGCCCTGCTCGGATTTTGCTGCCCTTATCCACGTTCAGCGCTCTGCTACCAGTCATCTGCTTTGACCATGTGTTTAGTTCCTCCTCTCTGCCCCACACTGGCTTCCTTTACATGAACGCATTCAACATAAGCTTCTGATCTTCACCTTAAATGCTCTTCTCATAGCCTTGCTCCCCCATATCTCCCTGCTCTTCTAACCTGCTATACCTCCTGGGAGCTTTGCTCCTCCTCTGCCCCCACCCCCACCTGCTCATGACCCCCTTGCTCTAAATGTCCTTACCCCTCTTGCTGCCCCTCATGCCTGGAACTCCCTCCCAGCTTTCAAATCCCTCCTGAAAACTTAACTTCAGTTAGGCCTTCCCTAGCCTGTCATGAGTGACATTGCATCCTCTTCCAAGTTGCTAGTTCCATGTAACTAAGTCATGCACCTGCATCTTCTCAACCTCATGAATGTACTCTTCTGTCTCCTGCTATTCACCACGCCCTTGTCTCTTAAATTGTAAGCCCCCTGTGGATAGGGACCTGTATTGATTGTACAACACCAGGTACATGGCTTGCGTGTTATAAAAATAAATAAATAAAAGAGAGCTCTTCAGCCCAATCAATGCTGCTTCTCTGAAATGTCTTTTGTATTCAGAAATCACTGGATGAAAAGACAGGATGCCTGTTGAAATTCTCTGGTGAACTGGAAGATCAGACTTGTAGGGAAGATCTTCACACAGTTTTCTCTGATCATGGAGAAATCAAATGGATAGACTTTGTCAGAGGTGCAAAGGAGGTAAGAAATCAGTGTCTTTTTCCTACATGATGATGATGGGAATATTTAAAAAGCTGTTAAGGACTTGATAAAGGAATTCAACAGTAATGCAACTTTTCCACAAGTGACTTATGAAATGTGGAACCAAAGGAACAAAGTAGACTTTCAGTTTTCCATCCAGAGTAACACCTTGGAGTAATAGGTGGTATAAGCAGAGACTGTGTGTCTTCAAATGAGCAAGGTGATGTGGGATGGGGTCTGCGACTCCTGGGTAGCACTTTGCGGAGCACCTACACAGGTGGAGTGTGTGGAGCGATTCAAATGGGCGTGGCTCCCACGGCCACAGAGACAAGCTGCCACAGACCATGGGGGAGGGGGAAGCACGCTGGAGTGGCCTTTGCAAGTGACATGTCCTGGGCGTGAGTGCTGTGGAGACTGGGCCATGGATCTATTTGGCTTAACCTGGACAAAGCACTGCAGATTTCCCAGCAGTACTCCATGAGTGACTGTTTCAAGCCTCATGGGAGTGCACATGTGGCTGCTCCACCTTTCATATAGGTGGCCGGCTCTGAGACTCCTGGTTGGCCATAAGGGGTAGCATTTTGTTTGAAACCAGCACGGCCTCTCTAGCAGTCTGCAATAAGTCTTGTATTGATGAGGCTTACACAGACTGCATCTTGTTTACAGGGGATCATCCTATTTAAGACTAATGCAAAAGAAGCACTGGATAAAGCTACAGAAGCAAACGGTGGAAATGTACAGTTGCGGAATAAAGATGTAGTATGGGAGGTGCTGGAAGTAGATGCAGAAAAAGAAGCATTGAAGAAAATCATGGAGGGCCAGCAAGAATCCTTAAACAAACGGAAGGGAAAAGGTGACTAAAAGTTGTGAATTAGCTTTCTTGGTAGCTGAGGTAGCTTATGAAATTACATATTGGACACATTAAAATGTTCTGTAAATGACAGGGATTGAGTACTCCAACAGTAACCATTTTGAAAATCCTGACAGGTCGCAAATTTAAAGGTAAAGGAAAAGGTGGCAAAGCACCCCAAGGCACACACAACAAAGGTGTACAGTTCCAGGGTAAGAAAATAAAGTTTGAGAGTGATGAAGATGAAGATCATGCAATAACAGGTAAGCAACCTTGTGTAGGTAAGAAACGCATAGGGGTGGGACTATCGGTATCGGATTAATCTGATACACCTGATTATCGGGTGTTTTGGATTTATCGGATTAATCCGATACTTACCGGTATTGGCATACCGGATGATTGTGGCTATTGACTTCAGAGTGGCCAATGTTAAATCCGGTATGCTGATACTGGTAAATCCGGTATTCTCCCCGGTGTCCCATCCCTAGGAATTTGTGCCTCTGTAGTGAAGGTTTAGGAAACTTCCAGAAATGGAAGAAACCCTTCTCCTAAAACTGAGATTGAGAAATTGAGGCTAGACATAAGTGGTAGGGGATTTATTTATTCACTCAAACAGCTTGATAAGTGGCTTCAAAGTAAGTCTCCATATTTGTTTGATTAGCAGTCAAAACTTGCAAGTCATCTACCCAGCCTTCCAGCACAGAACTGTTTGTTAGCAGGGCAATGAAAAAACAACCACACTGATGTAGTACTATCTATCTGCACTAAACTTGCAGATTTACTTGCTTGGCCAGATGCTCATGGGGAACAATGTGTAGAAGGGTGCTTGCTTTGAAAGCCACAGTTGTAGAAACTTCTATAATAGGTCTGAGTTGGCATTATTTAAAGTTGCTTAACTTGGAAATGGTTTCACGGGCATCCTGAACTCTTCATGTGTAATCTTTCTGGGCTGCTGCATGTCTGATTTTTGGACAGGAACAGTCACAGAAGTACATCAAGTTGGCTTTTTCTACTAGCTGCTTAGGTAGCATTTACTTGTGTTTTTAAATCTTACAGAACCAGCAAGTCCAAAGAAAAGACCACTAGAGGAGAGTGTAAAAGAAGAACCTGCACCGAAACACATAAAAACAGAAAATGGAGCTGGAGATCAGTAATGCTTAAAAAAAGGGAGATTTTATTACTCCTTTTTAAAAGTTTTAAGCCATTCCTCCATTCAGAAGTTCTTTTCAAAAGCAAATCTAATGAAATCCACTTAAATGTTGACCTGAAATGAGAAGAAACTTTATTTCTAAAAGTTTTTAGATGCATGCTTATTAACATGCAAATTATTGTTTTTATATTTATAGCTTTGTTTATACTGTTCTCCTGGCCTTTTGAGTCCAATATATAAAGGGAGTGTTTTGCTCCTTGAACCAAACTTACAATCTTGAAGTTGTATTAAATAGAGATCAATAAACTCCAGTATTTAAGTCAGCGATTCATTTAATACCAATACCAGACTTACATAGGCTAGTGGCATAGGAACTGAAGTGGGTACATCTTGCTTTGTCTGTAGCTGTGTCTTGGTAGAAAGGCTCTTAATTGAAAAAAAAAACAGCTGTAGCGTCTGCCTACAGGGGAAATGTCTAGTAATCCTCTGACATCTTGGACTACCTGCCCATGTTACCAAGCTAAGGGAAAACTCATAGCAGGGAAACTAATGTGGAGCTTGGAACATAAGCACCAGCTTAAAAGCATCCTCAGATGCAGCTTGTGTTTTCAATTACAAATGGCAGGGTTGGATTTTTGCGCCCTGTTGGTTGTGACTGATGATTTCAACCCCCCACCTATGTTCCAAGCTTCATGGTAGTTTCTTCACCATGATTTTTTTTCTGTAAGTTTCCCTTAGCCCTGTAAATGTGGACTAGCAGCTGTAATCAAATACTGACTGCAACAGAAAAGTGCTTTCCAAAATCATAGAATTTAAGGTTATCCCATCTGCGATTAGAGTAACATATTGCACGTCTTTGCTGTCTAGGGAGTCATAGGATGACATTAAGTCTCTAACTAGGGTTTCCCAAGCAAAAAAATCAGGAACCAGTGCAGTCGATCTAGATATGATGCAGGAACAAGCTGTGTTTGGATCAGTTTTTGCTTTGCAACACCAACTCCTTCCTTCAACCATGGTCGAGGTTGAAGTTCACTCTTTATTCTAACCAACTTTTTACTTATACTATTATCTAGCCCATGTCTCACATCCATAGCACAAAGTGTATTAGTGCTCTCCCCTGGCTTATATAATCACAATTTCACTCAAACTGGCTTTATCTTCTGAGAAACTATTTGGTTTTACCTCTTATAATGCTCGTCATTCTTCTGATGCAAACTTGGCTTATGTGAACACTTAAGTCAGGTAGGATCTATGTGTGATTCCATCTTAAGCAACGAATCAAGATTAGCCTTCACCAGATGTCTTCCTGTCTTAGGTGTCTGCCACATGATCACCATAAAGCTACCAATCATAGCAGAGGCCAAGTCTACCATATCCACTGGAGCTAATAGGTGCCCACATTTTGTAAATTTGGTATGTCTACAGCTGCAGCCATATCTGCCAGCACACCCAGCTAGCTGAGAGGTGGTAGCAATCTCCTATGCCTGCAGCTTAGGTGAGAGGCAAGGAGCAAGTTGTGTATAGTTGCCTTCGCTGCAGCTAGGCAAGATATTAAATGAAGATAAGTGCAGCGCTGACTACCTTGTACAGTATTTAGCACAATAGGTACTGGCTCTAGGCACTACTCGATATAGCTGAATGCTTCTGAAAGGAGGTTGGTTGATTTTCTCTCACCACCTCAATGTTGTGAGGGAAAAAGGAAAGTGCATACATTGGAACGGGCAAGGAAAATACACCAGGTGCTGCTGCCACTCTGCCCATACATCTTGAACTTTACAAGTCTCCTAGGACCACCACTTTAGGGTTGAGATTTAAAAAACATATCCTGATACTTGCAAATTTCTTCTTGTGGAACTTGTATGATGCTGGTAAGTCATACCTAAGTTCTGTGAACAACAAAGATGACTTGTCAAGTTCAAATCCATTTTAACCAGCATTGCACAAACATGCCCTTATGTTCTCCAGTTGTTTATAAAACAAGCTAGCTTCTCTAACCTAATTTCCACTATTATCATCTGGATAATACCACGAAGATTGCTATAGGACAAAACATAGGCTTTTAACTGGCCAAAGATTCAACTCGAACTGGGAACTAAGTCTGGCAACCTTACAGTAGTTGGTTTTGAACTGCACTAGCCTGAATACCAACTCTTATGGCCTCTTGAAGACAGTAATGCAAATTCTGAGAACTTCCAAAATCAAGTATTCTGGATCATGTACCTTTAACTAGTTTCTCCAACTGATCTGATGATCTTTCACAATTAAGATTTTATGCACGCAGGTAAAGCAGAACTACAGCTTGCTAGTGAGGGTTTTTAATAGTGGGGAGCCATAGAACATTTTTAGGGTATTATTTTTAAAGAACCTTGGTTTGGTCACTAGACTAGAGTGATAGCCTGTACTTACCTGCTAGGACATCCATCTTCACTTTCCATTCATCTGCTTTCTTCTGAATATGCTAAGTAAAAGAAAATTATAAGTATTGCTAATCTTCCTACTTCAGGCATGGTTAAATGGGCAAAATCTGAGTAACCCACCAAAATCATTGGCTTAAAAATCATTATTTAAGAACACTGCCGTTGGGGTTCTTTTAATGTGCTTTCCCTTCCAACCTATAGGATACAATCACATTTTTATACTTCTCTACAAACATAAGTGCTAGAAACCTGTGTCAAGTTGAGTTGAAGCAACCACCTTCCTTGCTTGTTCACTGGAATCCAATTTACTACAGAAATGTTAAATTGAAACTTCCAAAATAGCAACTAAAGCAATGGGAGGATTGCAGCCTAGCTACAAGCAGTTCCATTGGCTTCAAGGGAACTAGTACCAGGATTGTACCCCCAGTTGTCTGGGTATCAATTTATGTGCAGGGAACTGGGTATTCTGCAAAGAAAAAGCCCTACGTGTGCAAAGTGGTGTTGGTTACGCAAATAAGTTTCCAAGTATACCATTCCCACCAATTTTGGACAGTTCATCTTTAAGCACAAAATGCTGCACAGCGCTCAGTAGGTCTGCAATTTCCCTCCCCTCTTCACTTGAGGGATGATGGGGTTGCTTCTCTTCTCAAAGCTTTAGCCTATACTAATAGCTAGCATCCCATTGGTGTGGTCACACATCTGCCCACTCAAGTTGTGATTCTGTGTCACCAGAAGTAATTTGAGTTTAGTCAAGTGTCCGATTCCTCAACAATTGCTGTAATTATCACAGTTCTGAATTCACAAGACCTTGTCTATACCTATTTTAGGATACTTTACCTTAGACGCAGCATTGTGCTTTGTTATCATGGGTAGTTCATCCAGCCATACTTACCTTTTCACACATGAAAGAGCCACACTGGGATTATAAAATGACATGATTATACACTACAGCTGGGCTATAAAAGAAAGGAAGCTCTTAGAGAGGATTGTCACTATATTACCTGTTTTACCTACTGGCCTAAGGACTTAGTTGGTTACATTTTTTGCACAGTGTGGAATAGCCGTCCTGAGAATACTACACACCTGTTAACTGTTTTAGAGAAGAGTAGGTAGAGTAGCAAACTACTATTTACATCTCAAATAGCCTAACCACCTAAAGTTGATAACTTACTTGCCTGGTTGAAGTTTTGTGTAAGGAATATACAACTGTTCTTGCCATTTGCAATGCTGTCTTGAGGAAAGCCATATCCATGCCTATGAAAATAAGGTTCAGTTTTACTCTCAGGACTCTCTAAGCAAACCAAACTAATAAGGCTTTTATTGGCCAAGTTTATTCCATTTACATGGTTTTGCTTTGAATATAATGGAAACAAACATTAAACCTATATAATATTTATATTTGCTGTCCATGTCCAAATCAGTGGCATGTAAATTAAAATTAAAGAATCTTTTCCAATTCCACTGTCTAGGATAGGTGTAAGTCACAATACCCAAACATGAAAGAATTAAGAGTACAAATGCTACCTGGCCTTTGAAACAAATGAATAACTTAAGCAGTTCAGTATGACTGAGGATTTGTCCCACTGGTGGCCATATAGCCACATCACAAATATGGGAAGTTAATCTTTGCTTGAGAGGTCTCACATTGGAATGAGGTTTAGGCCTGCCTGCATAAGAGGGGCTTCTACAGTTAGTGTGTTTCTGAAGATCATCTGTGTACTGATTTGATAGCTTCAGGTTTTTCTTTCTTGCTGTCGAAAGACTAGATATTTATATAGTTCAAGCATTGTGCCTGACACTGTACGATCCAGTCAGAGACATGTCCCTACCCCTACGGTGTTTACAATCTGAGACACAAGGGAGGAGGATACGAGGGAGAGGTAAATGTCAGGAAAGACAAGAGTACATTTGTGAGGTTGAGAAGTTCCAGGCTCATATGCTTCGCTTAGTTACAGGAAATTAGGCTCTGAGTGAGGGGGAAAGGATGCAGTATAACTCATGACAAGCTAAGGAAGGCCTGACGAAAGAGGCTGGTTTTCAGGAGGGATTTGAAAGTTGGGAGGGAGCTGAGCAAGTGTATCCAGGAAGGGAATTCTAGGCACGAGGGGCAGCAAGGGAGAAGGGACAAAGACATTTAGAGGAGCAAGGAGTTCGCGAGCAGGCAAGGGTGGGGACAGAGGAGTGAAGCTCTCTGACAGGAGCATGGCAGGATACAAAAGCAGAGAGAGATGAGGGAGCAAGGCCATGAAAAGCCTTGAAGGTGAAGACCAGGAGCTTGTGCTGAATGCGTTCCCATAGAGGGAGGCAGTGCAGGGCGGAGGAGGGGCTGTACATAGTAAAAGCAATGAGCAAGGTGAATGACTTTTGCTGCGGAGAGTTGAATGGAGATGGGGGGACAGGAAGGTGGAAGCTACAGTACTCAAGGCGAGAAGACTGGAGTTTTTGCAGTGGCAACAGTAGGCAAGACTGGATTTTAGCAATATTGTACAGAGCAAAGCAACAGGATTTAGCAACAGCCTGGATCTGAGGCTTAAAGGAGAGGAAGGAGTCAAAGATGAATTCTAGGCTATGGGCCTGAGGGACCGGCTGGATAGTGATTCCCTCAATGGAAATATATGGCTAGAACCAACTCCCCTTGAATAACTTAAGAAGTGTTACCTGATATTTCAAGGACAAAACACATCAAACTTGTTTTGTACCATGACTACTAAAACAACACTAGCTCTAATTTGTTAGCCTTATGGGGATGAACAGATCCAAGAAGGAATGACCTTTTACTTCCACCCATGTATGGGGGTGTGTGGGAATAAAATGTTTAGATTTAGTTTTCAGCTTTTTTCTTATTATTATGCATGACATTCTGGAAGAGATCGTTCAACTTAGAAATATATGTGCCTTGAATGCATCACAGCATGTGCAGCTCTAGACTCATAACTAATGGGTTGAGTGTTTTGAATCTAACATTCTTTCTCTCCAACGTTAGAAATATTATAAATGGGTGTTAAATCAGTATAGCGAAGCCTCATTACATGTTTTGTTACAGCGTTGATTCACTTATAATAAAATCACAGTCATGGTCCCCCAATGCTTTTTTTCTTGGGGGAGGGAGGCAACATGGTTTTAAGCATAATTTAGTGCATGACTCAGGGCACACAAACGGGAGGCACTGCATTGTTCAGTAGAGCAGACCTTGTTATAATATAGTCAGGAGCATAGCTCTAAATATTAATGCTACTACGTATATATATATAGTGCCAGAAACATACCTGACATTGTACAATACAGTGTTTTAATGAGGCACCCCATATTTTAAGAACTGTCTGGCTAGAAATCTCTTCCTCTCAATTATTCAGCTGTATTTTGTATTCCTTTTGAATGTGTCACTAATTCTGTTCTCAGAGTCATCAGGACAGATATGAACTGAAATTTCTAGTTTAAGATGAAAGAAATAATGGGGAGCAAGGCTCAAGACAAGAAGCTTGTGCTGAATGCATTCAGGTAGAGGGGGGCAGTGAAGGGAGAAGAGGAAGGGCTGAACATGGTCAAAGAGACAGGCGAGGTAGCCAACCTTGGTAGAGTGCTGGAATGAAGTGATAGGGGCAAGATCGGAGCAGGAGGGAGGACAGTAAGTAGGAAGTTATGGTAGTCCAGGGAACATGACGAGCATGAACTAGGGTTTTGGCAGCAGAAGCAGAAAGGAAGAGCTGGATTTTAGAAATACTATGCAAAGAGAAGTGAAGGGACTTAGCAACAACTGGATCTGAGGTGTAAAGGAGAGGGAGGAGTCAAAGATGAAACCCAGGCTACAGGCCTGAGGGACAAGCTGGATGACGATGTCATCAACGGAACTCAGTAGGAAAAGAATGTTTTGAGGATTGTAGTCATCATGTTGCCTGCTACAGACTAAGTGAGAGAGAATTCTAAGGCAGTAATTACGTAATGTATTCAGTACTAGAGGAATCATTAGTGATTGCTACAGGAGATTCCTTCTCTAAGAAGAAGGTGGCCAAACTGGCTTGGGAGTCACCTGTGGCTCTTGGGCAGTTTAAGTGTAGCTTTTGGCCAGGGTTGATCTTGGACCCATGCTGCCTTAATGGACCTCTCTTACTTCGCTGTACTGGAGTCTCAGCAGTAAGGACCACAGAGCGCTGGTTCTACCAGCCAGTCACAAAACGGGAGGTTTGTGTGCACATGTAACGTGTGTGTTTTGTGGTTCTCATCCACATGAAGATTTTGATGCCTCTCTCTTGGGGTTGGGAACTTTGGCCACCCTGTCCAAGAAGTCAACGTGATAGGAATGTCCTGATCACAATTTTAATATCTAAAATTATTTGTTGCCCTGGAAAAGGAAATGCCTCCCACAAACATTTTTTAGAACTTCCCCTGCTTC
The DNA here is from genome assembly GCA_003113815.1 of Sphenodon punctatus. Taxonomy (NCBI): domain Eukaryota; kingdom Metazoa; phylum Chordata; class Lepidosauria; order Sphenodontia; family Sphenodontidae; genus Sphenodon; species Sphenodon punctatus. Next base: position 6,236,418 of record QEPC01003457.1, on the reverse strand, counting down.
TTTTGGGTGAAAAAAGAAAGTGCTGTATTAGCCTGCATGCAAAATGACAATGCATAAATAGAGAAGAGCTTAGGTGAACAGCAACCTGAAAGAGTGGTTTGAAAGCATGCTCAATCGTATACGTTAAAATGCATTGTCCCCAAATCTTACAACAAACAATGGAGAGAATAGTTTCTTTATTTGCACAGAAACAATAATCCATTAATTGTTTAAAGAAAAGGAAAAGCAGTATTTCTTTCTACATGCATATATACACACAAAATATCTGAGCAAACAAAAGTGTTTACCAAAATCAAATGGTAAATTTCATTTTTAGAAATAACTAGGGAAATTCCATACCTGCTTTTTAAAAATACCCACCTTTGTTATGCTTGGTCCCAAAAGGAGGATTCATAATTACTGTATCAAACGTTTTTGACAGTCTGTCAGGTAAAGAGCACACGTTGAACTGAACAATGTCAATATTTGTAAGCTCAAACTCTTCAGCATTTCTCCTAAATATTTCCAAGGCGTCTGCATCTACATCAAATCCCACACACAATCTGTAAAATGGAAGGCAGACATCAACAAAAATACAGTATTGTTAATTTTTTTCAAGAGACTGTGGCTTTCAATGTGCTATGCATTTCTTTCCAAACTACTAAACGTTTCTTCCTACTTCATGAAAAGTTATGAAATATACCTATGGCAGGCAGGCATTGCTCTGCTATCTAACCTGAGCTGGAAAATCCGTGATGTACTGAAAAACATAATTTCCTCAAAGATGTGTTAAGCTGTACAAAGTTCTAATGTGTTAGTGGACAAACAAATATGAACAACAACTTAGGAGAAAAAAATCCTAAATTGTGAATGACCTGGTTAACCAATGTCTATTCCCTATTTTAAATGCAGTGCAGTTGCCTCTTATGGCTTTTAATTATTTGCCTGCTAGGCTGAGGTGGTGCGTAAAAATGGCCTAGTCATAAAGTGCAATCTAGCATTGTCACATTCTAATCTTATCCTCATTTATTTCTAACTGGACAGCCCGATCATAAAAATGCTCCACCACTGGCACAGAACACATTTATTTCAAGTCATAGAACTTGGCACCACCTACCCTGCTCCTAACATTGCACTTCCGATGCTCAGAACACCACAACCACATCCTAGGTCTGCAACCACTTTGTTTTCAATATCATCAAAAGTGTTGTGGATTGTATACAGCATACATGCTGAAAAACAACAGATGAAATAAAAACAACAATGCAGTTCACCAGTCCACAAATTATTTTTCATGCATATATGGAACAGCATTTATGAAGGGTCCACAATGGATTTTCTTGTTTTGTTTTAATAAATTATTCAGAGATCAATATTAAAATCAAGATACATAGCATTCTTAGTTCCTGCCATACTGAGTTCTCTATCTTTACTTGTGCAAATCAGTAATGAATCTGCTTTTCCAACCTTAACTTTACAATTGATTGATTAAAATTAATGTGCTAGGCTGGAATCCTGAAATCATGTACGCACAAGCAGTCCTGCTGGCGTCAGGAGCACTACTTGCGCTGAGAGGTTTCAGGACTGCAGCCTTGTTACCTATTCAACAAACTACCCAGTGAATGTCTAAAATAAACATTTTAAAAATAAACTGTTTATGCCATCTCTGGCAAGCAATCAGGAAAAGAAACCTGAACAGCATTACCCTCTTGCAGATGTTTTCTGAATAATTGTTGATAGCAATACAAAAGTTGCAAAATAATATTTTGTGGACCAGGACTGAGCAAAAAACAAACAAACAAACATCTGGAAACTAAATTAATTTGTTGATTTTTTCTTTTATAAAGGATGTTAAGTGCTAACATAATAGCAAAAAGTGATGAGAAATTTGGAATAATATTAAATAAAAGTTCTACCTGCAATATGTGGTCTAGTTGGATACTGCTCAAGAAGCAATTTTGGATTCTCAAAGTCATCCACTTGTTGAATACAGCTTTCTAATTCCTTTAGCTTCAGCTTCTTCATTTTGACTTTTGCAGCTGAGAAAAAGCAATTAGTTAATTAAGTGTGTTTGTGTTATTAAAATGTTGGGGTATTCTTACATTTAAAATTATATAAGGAATTTGTTAAAAAAATAAACACTGCAACCCTATATCTTAAGATTGTCTCTGTAAACAATAATGTATTTGCATGTTGCTCATTTTCTGCAATACTCATTGGTTTGCCACTTTATCAACACACAGTGTGTTCTTGTATGTAGTACAAATTAATATTTTTTTTATAGCACCCCCTCCCACATGGCACTCTGCACTTGCTTTACAATCAATCATAAAATGCAGAAGTAACAAAAAATACAGTTAAAACAATTTAAAAGAGGGAGGACAGAATACATTGAAGGGAAACCAGCAGTGGATTCTAAAAGCACCTGGAGAATAAGTAGGTCTTCAATTACTTTTTAAAAGGTGAAGAGGAGGAACTGAGACGAATATCTGGGGAGGGAGGGCGTTCTACACAGAGATCAATGCTAGTAAGTCACTTCAATTAAAGTTACATATAAAATTAATTACTGACAGTGGCTGTAATTCTTAAAACAATTCAGCAAGACTACCTTAGATGCAAGTGGTCTGAAGATCATGTTCTGAATCTAACAGGTCACTGAGTAACTAGGGGCATGATGTTAAACAGATTCTTTTAATCTCCTCAGCAGTCACAAAAATGAAGTCTCTTCCCTACGAGCAGGTGCCTCGATTGCTTCCTAGGGCTATCAAAACTGAGCTTCCTTCACCCCTTAGGGCTAATGAAGCAAGACCTTGCACTCATCAACTTTTTGGGCAACTGAAATAAGTTAGCCCAACCCCACCAGCCTACTAAGGAAGGTGGATGGTCTCTCCACACCTACTAGTCCTCCTTAGAACCATCCCTAAATGGATTCTTCACACATAGGCATCATCACCTGTCCATGAGTTGCCATAAGAAACCCGTTACAAGCCGCAGAATGGAACCTTTTCTCTACATCTAATGGTGCCTCACAAAGGGTACCAAAATCATATTACCTTTAACAACAACTGGGGTGAGCTGCAAGCTCAAACTTGGTTGCTATTCCTCATAGTTGAGAAAAGCTTGCAACTGACTACTGAAGTTGATGGTTGAACTCCCATTAGTTTCAACGGGCGGGCTCGGGACTCCACCTTTATTCTTTAAATAAAAAAGCAATAACACGAGATTCACATTTTATCAGGAATCGCTCCACTTCAGGGTTAAAGAAACCCCTATAGTCTCTCAGCCCTGGGCAACCTATGGTGTTTGTTTCCACTGCTGCAGGGAATGTCTGCACAACATTCAACACAATGCCCATCCCCTGAGAAGCTACAAGCCAGCACCTCCAAAGCCACCTACCTCTTCCGCAGTTTTCGCATGGACCTTCCCTTTCCACCCTGTGCAGCGGCTTAATGCATCCCCTGCACACGAGGCAACACAGCTCGGCACACTCAGTTCCCTTTCAGCCCAGTCCCGTATACGACTAACATTGCAACCTGCTCCAGGCGTGTACTCACCCTTCGCTTTGCTCCAGGTGAACCAAAGCAAGGGAACGCCTCCCCCCCGGTTTGTTAACTGACACTGGGTTTAAAGCAAATGTGATGGTCATAGTTGGCACATACACTGCATAAGTTCCCAGAAGCTACGCTTGTGTGACCCCAGACAGTGACAAAATCTAACAAATATCAGTCAGGATTATAACCCCCTCTCCTATCTGCAGATGTCCCCGCAGCACCGCTTAGATCACACATCACAACTTACAATTTGCGAATCTCTGACATCATGCAGAAAGCATACACATACTCTCAGTAAGGATACATATTTTTGCATTTCCATTTCCAGTAATTAAATACATAGCATCCTACATTTCTTGCTGTTCTTCCAGGAAACAAAAGTTGTTTAATGTTTTGCAAACCTCTTGTAGCTACTGTTCCTTCTGTAACCTTTTGTTTTATTTATTTTATTTTCATAATTTGTAACCTGCCCCCTCCTGCCCAATGGCAGCTCAGGGCAGCATACAGTAAATAGAAAAATAATAATATAAAAATACAATAAACTTGTAAAACATATTTATAAAACAAATAAGGCCCGAATAACCCAATACCCCCCCTTTCAGAAAGCAAAGAACACCCACCCACCCACTCCCACCGTCTACCTGTCTCCCTCACCAAATGTCTGGTGAAACAGCCAGGTCTTACATTGTCTGCGGAAGGAGGGGAGATCCAGAGAGAGGCGAACCTCCACCAGGAGGGAGTTCCACAGGTGAGGCGTGGCCACCCAGAATGCCCCTTTGAAAGTTGCCACCCAGGGGACTTCCAAGAGGGCCCACCCCCAGCTGACTGCAGGACATGAGGGCTGAGGCAGTCCTGCAGGTATGTGGGGCCCAGGCCATAAAGTGCTTTAAAGGTAATAACCAACACCTTGAATCAGGCGCGGAGGTCTATAGGCAGCCAGTGCAGTGAGCGGAGCACCAGTGTTACGTACTCACGGCAGCCCGTCCCCATCAGGAGGTGGGCCACCTCATTCTGCACCATCTGCAGTCTCCGGGTTGTCACCAAGGGTAGCCCCACGTAGGGTGCATTGTAGTAGTCCAGTCTCGAAGTGATGAATGCATGGATGACGGTGGCCAGATTGGAGTCTGAGATATAAGGCTGAAGACCACAGACCAGGTGTAACTTACAAAAAGGACTCCTTGCCACAGCCACCACCTGGGCATCCAGGCAGAGCCGTGAATCAAGGAGCAGTCCCAGACTCCAAACCTGAGGGACCAAGGAGGGAGGCACCCCATTGAAGAATAAATTCAGAAATTAAATTCTGAAGCTGGCAAAGAATCCAAACTATTTGGAAGATCCATAATACATTTAGGGTAGTGAGAGTATGGTTGCCACATTGGTTCCAATTATAGGCAAATAGAGACAAAATACTACAATGATATCTTTTATTGGACCAGCTTCAGTTACTGGAGGTGCAAGCTTTCGGATCTCACAGGGTCCTTTCTTCGGCCTGACAAAGGACACTGTGAGGTCCGAAAGCTTGCACCTCCACTAACTGAGGCTGGTCCAATAAAAGATATCATTGTAGTATTTTGCCTCTATTTGCCATAATTCGTTTAGGGCATAGATCGCACCAGGATTTCAGGACTGTGAACCCCATCATCCAAATACTCCTGAGAGTAAAGTTCCTTCAGGTCTGCGGGATTGGATCCACAGTGATGTATCTGAGCAGACTCCAGGCTGTTCTTCCTCACAGTGGCCCCTGGATTGTGGGAGTGCAAAAATTAGATTTACAGTAATTCCCTGATTTGCTTGCTGCAGCTTTTGGCCCTGATACTGAAAATACATAACACATGTCTGAGTGTTTTTAGGATCAGAACCTTTAGCTATAGCCAAGAATGGGGGCAACTTTGAGAATTTGGACAAGTCACTTCATTTTGTTGTGAATCAATTCCCTTAGAATAAAATAGTGGTAATGACAATTTTGCTGCAGCTTTTAACAATTAGAGCAGTGTACTACTGGAATAAACTTCCAGGGGCAGTTGTGGGTGTAAAGAATCTGAATAGCTACAAAATGGAGTTGGATACATTTATGGAATATATCTTGTGTGGAGTTATTATTTGATGCTACAGGACAAAGTGTCCCCTTGCCCCAGCAATACATGTTGGGTTCTTCCCCTCCCCCCACCCCACTGCCTTTCTACCTGTAGCATCAAAGTAGTCTGCAGCTGGAGGTGGGACTTCAGCAGGACATTCTGAAGCCTGGGTACTATATTGTATATCAGGTGCCTTGCTGGTGGGGCCTGCATGCATACTCAGGGTCTAACTGATAGCCATATTTGGGGTCAGGAAGGAATTTTCCCTCTGGGCCGTTTTGCAGTTGACTCTGAGGGTTTTGCCTTCCCCTGCAGCATGGGTGTGGCTCGTCTGTTTGGGACATATGGATCCTTCTTTTTCTAAAATTATTTCCTGTTATTTCAGGCATCGGTGTGCTCTGGTTGGTCCCACACTCTACTTGTAGCTATTGGTGGGATTTCTCTGTGAGGATGGTTGGGGTGCGGCAGGTCCTGCAGTGATGCACGGGACTGGATTAGATGACCCTTAATGTCCCTTCCAGCCTTGTGACTCTATGACACCTAAAAATGTGCTTAGACATCATTGAGTAAAAGAAGTAGATAGTGGACGAAAACAGATGATGGCTCTCCGGCTCCATGGGCTGCCCCAGGGAGGGCCATGGCAGCTGCCACTCCCTGGGTCAGAGTGCAGTGCAGAACAAACATGCAAGCGAACCCCAGCGGGCAGAGAGCTGTCCCACCATCCCCACATACAGCCATGGCAAATTGTGGACAAAAGAAATCGCAGCAGCCACCCTGCACAGTACTCCAGGAGGGCAGGGGCAGAGGCCAGGGGTGCAGCATCCATAGGCATGGGCGAACAGATCGCGGTTCGTGTTCGGCCGTTCGGTTCGGCCGCGATCGGTTCGTGTGTTCGCGTTCGGCCGTTCGGTTCGGCCGCGTTCGGTTCGTGTGTTCGTGTTCGGTCGTTCGGTCGTACCTCGCGTTCGTGTTCGCCCGTTCGGTTCGGTCGTTCGTGTCTCGGCCGTTCGTGTTCGGTTGTTCGGGCAGGTCATACGTTCGTGTTCGGCCGTTCGGTTCGTTCGCCATCGGGTTGTGCGTTCGTGTTCGGTCGTTCGGTGTTCGGGTGGTTCGCGCGTTCGCGTTCGGCCGTTCGGCCCGAAAAAAACAATGTTTTTTAATATATAATTTTTTAAAAAAATTTTATTGAATTTTTTTATCAAATATTTATATCTCTATATCTACACTAATAACTAACTAACTACCTAACTAATAAATGTATTCTAAATGCTATGAATAACTCCAACAAACCCTAAAGCTGAATCACAGAAAACAGTAAACTCTATCTATCAGTAAACCTTAAACTAAACTACTCAAACAAAAATGTATCGACCTAATCCTATCTATCTACCTATGAATTGAATATATGGGATGGGGGTTAGGGGGGCAATCACAAACAAGACAAGGAGGGGTACAAAACTGAAATGAAACCTAAATCAATCTATAAATTAATAATATATACTACTACTCTAATGAATCAAAAAAACAGGGGAAGGGAATGGGGAGGGAATATTCAATGGAGGGGGGAGGGAAGGAGGAAGATTGAAGATTGAACACAGGGAGGGATAAAAACAAAAAATAACAACTAAATCTATCAAAGCTAATGTAAATAAATGAGAATATGGGGGTAGATGGGTTGGATGGGTGAAATAGGAGGAGGATGGCAATGGATTGGGGAGCTGGAAAATGCTGGGTGAGGGAGCCTTCTGAAACGCCTGCTGCTCAGGAACAGTGACTAGCTCAGAAGGTATTGGGAAGGGGGGAGGCAGACAGTTTTGTTTCTTGCTGCGCCCGCCTCAAATCAGCCCCATTGGCTCCGTGCAGCCTAGCCCGTGGCCAATCATAGACTGCCAAGCCAGTGGTCTGAGGCGAAAAGAGATGGTGATTCATCAGGCTGGCTGCTACTCCAAGCCACTCTCCACCCTCCACCCCTGGTGCCTGGAAGTCTGCTCCTAGCTGAGTCAAATGACTTCCCCCTCCCTGCTACATTTGGCCTTCCAGTGACCTGACAGAAGACCATGTTTTAGCCACCCGAACACAACCGAACGCGATTCGAATTGAACGAACTGTTCGGCCATTTCGTAGTTCGGTGTTCGGTTCCGTTCGGTGTGTTCGGCCATTTCGTAGTTCGGTGTTCGGTTCGGTTCGGTGTGTTCGCCATTTCGGTGTTCGGTGTTCGGTCCGTTCGGTGCGTTCGTGTTCGTGTTCGTGTTCGGTTGTCCGAACAGGCCGAGTTCGGGCCGAACACCGAACTACCGAACCGCGTTCGTCCATCCCTAAGCATCCATGCTGGCACACAGAGGTACCAGCCAGCCACAAGGGGAAACAGTCACCACTCATGGAAAGCTGGCTTTTGGGAGCAAAGCACACACCCTATGGCAAGCAGAGGAATAAAAAAGTAAAGCAGAAGGGAGAAATGAAAGCAGACACATGCAGCCCAAAAAAGCAGTCCCCTGGCATTCTGCTGGTCTAGTCCAGTCCCTTCCAACCCGGCAGTCCATTGCACAAAGTTCCAATGGGGTCTCAGTATCTGGGGGTGGGTTGGGAACCCCCCTTCCTCCACAAATCAGTCACTGGTAGCCCATAGCGGAAAGGTCTAATGGGGTCCTAGGACCTAGGGTGTGGGGAACCTTGCTCCCTCTGCTGTTAACCCCCATTGATACATCTCCCTCTGGTATCCACTCACCAGCATATGCTGCACCACCAAATAGTGCAGGGTTAAAAACATCCCCACAGGGCAACCTGCACGTCCGGCCATGTCCAGACTTTGTGCAGGGCATGAAGCTCGACTGCAGTTGGTTCCTCCTTCCGATAGGCAGCCCTCCCAAGCCCTCGAGGAGGTCAAACTCCAGCATCCAACCAATGCTGGCCCTGCACATGTCACCTCGTGGTCATCAGAGCAGTGGCAAACAAAAGTGGCAGAGAGGTTCCAGCCACCATAAGGCACAGGCAAAACTCAGGAAGCTCAGAAATCTCCCGCAAAGCCGTGCTCTCATTCACATCACCGCCAAGGTGCCCCCTCTCAGTCACACGTCAGCCAGGGCCAAGGTGTCAGGCACCCCCAACCTCTCTGTGCCCCATATGCCAGGCAGCAGCAGCAGCAGGGACAGGCTGGAACCCTGGACATGGTGGGCTGGTCCAGGGAGGGACGACAAGTACATAGGAGCCTGAGATGGCAGAATGGGGTCCAGGAGCAATGCAGGACAGTTTCAAACAAGAAAAAAACTGCAATGTACACAAGAGAAGGAAGTTCCTGAGTCCGTGCCAATCAAGTGGGATCACAACTCCCATGGAGCAATCCCCAGACAGAGACTTTGAGCATCCTGGGGAGCCACACAATGGGACCAAGGACCCGAGTTCACTGCACCAAAAAATCTTAAATTCTGCAACCAGTGAAGCTAAATTCTGCAAATTCACTGCGAGCATTAATATTTGCATCATTAACTTGATTTGCATAACTATGCATGCTGGGAAGCAAATTTGCAACAGGTTTGACATAGAATCACAACTTTGCTAATCAAACACAA
>QEPC01003457.1:6160857-6212505 GCA_003113815.1 Sphenodon punctatus | reverse complement strand
CCCCCCCCAGGGATCGGGTCATACTTACCGGCGGCTGCGGGGACGCCGCGGCCGCTGGTGCTGGGGGGTGGGCTCGCCTCTGAGTCTGTTTTTAAACAAAAATCCAGGCTGGGCAGGGTGGGTGGGGGGTGTCCCCCCACGCAGCCTGGGAGGGGGAGGGGGAAGGAATTCATTTATTTCGTTGATTTCAATGGGGACACAGTGCCCCATTGAAATCAATGAAAAAAACCCGGTACCGGTATACCGGATTTAATCCGGGAATCCGTTTTTTGCAGAACCGGTAACCGGTAAATCCGGTAGACGGTAATGGGCCCGGGGTCCCACCTCTACTGGTTGAGTTCCTAAATAAGCATCTTACCCTACAAAGGTCCATAAATTCTTCTCAGCCCTTGATGTAAGCGACTGGGTCTCTAGACTTAAGAGTTGTTAGAGAGCAAAATCTTGTCTCAGTTCATGGTTTCCAGCCTGCTGGGTGCAAGATGATGAGTGAGTTCCTGGTAGTCACTGCCCCCTCTGGGGTACAACTCTTTATATCCCCAGGAGGAAACTCCTCATATCTTCTCGAGGCTTCTAGAATTCCCTTTGTTCTTGTTATCAGCTTTCTCTGTCACTGCAGTAGGCAATGGCTGCCTGCATTAGCATTGTTAATGTTTCTGGCCACCTTGTCTGGGCCAGGGTTCCCAAATACACATTATTTATATCTCTTTGCATTTCCTGGAGCTTGGTCAAGTGTCATAGCCCTAATTTGAGTTTTACAGTTGTCAATTGTAACATGTGGAACCTTTATTTACCAGACTTGTAGTCTACATGTAGGCCCGTGTTTACATGTGTGTGACCCTATGTTCCTCCGTGACATACATATTGAAACAAATACATAAAATTAGTTTTGATTTAATGCTTTGAGCTCAATGAACAACCCTGCACTTCTAGAGCCAAACGACATGCCAGTTTCTCCTCAAAGTTGCAGGGACTCCCGCCGCCCGTGGTTGGGATCTTGCCCAGGATCTCTTCAGTGAAGCCAGTGCATGTGGCGGCGAGATGGTGCGAAAGGAGACCCAGGGTGGGGAAAGGTGCGCCTCGCCTCAGAGGGGGCAGCTAGGACGGAGCAGATCGCAGAAAGCCCCGGGAGAAGACAAGCGATGGGAGCACGAGAGGGGCTAATAGCAGGGAAAGAAACCAGGGCAGAAGGGAGACACTGAAGAGGGTGGGGGGAGGCTTGCGGCGGGCAAGGTGTCGGCTCCCCGGCTATCGCGAGAGAGACGCCGCTGGGAGGGGAGAGAGGGCGGGGGGTTGGGAGCCCCAGAGCCGGGAGCCCGGAGCAGCCGTAGCGGTTCCTGCGTCCCAGGTTCCCAGCTTCTATCATGGCGGGGGCCGGTTCGCGCGGCTGGGAGAAGCTGGCCATGGCGGCGCGGCTGAAGGCGGCCCTGAGCTGCGGCGAGGAGAGTGGGGCCGCGGCAGAGGAGCTGCGAGCGCTGCTGGAGCGGGTGCTGTGCCCGGCCCCGGGCGGCGGGGAGGCGGCCTCCGAGGCGCTGGAGTGGTGCCGCTGCCTGCTGTCGGGTGGGGAGCCCTGGGAGGACTTCGTGCAGGCGGTGCGGGCCTACGACCCGGCCACACTTTGCGGCCTGGTGTGGACGGCCAACTTCGTGGCCTATCGCTGCCGGACGTGCGGGATCTCGCCCTGCATGAGCCTCTGCGCCGAGTGCTTCCACCAGGGCGAGCACGCCGGGCACGACTACAACATGTTCCGCAGCCAGGCGGGGGGCGCCTGCGACTGCGGCGACGGCAACGTCATGCGGGAGGCCGGGTGAGTGTCGGGGGGTGGGGAACGGAGGGCGAATGGGGGCTGGTGGTGGGCAGCAGGGCCGTGTGTGGTCGGGGGAGGGGAGCCGAAGGCCATGGGGAGTGGGGCTAGAGGGGTGTTTGTGAGGGGGCTAGGCATGTGCAAGGGGGCACATGTCAAACAGGGACGACTGTGGGGTGATGGAGTAGGACTGGGAGTGTTTGTGCCATGGGGGTCATTATATAGGCTGGGGTGTGTGGTTATTATATGATGCAGGGGAGGTGGCTGTGAGGGAACATGGTGGGGATATTTGCTGTTGCTGGCATGGTGGGTGAATGTAGACTTCTGAGTCGTCAGCTGGCATACAGAGGAAGAGGGCGAAGCAGCTGGCAGTAGGAGTCTTGTTTTGGATGTGTGTGCTGAGGCGAGATTTAAGCAGTGAGGTGCTGCCAGTATGTAAACACAAGGGTCTGGCTAGGCAAATGTCATCCCCCGTAGACTCTCAAACTCTTTGAGGATATGTTCCAGAGAGGAAGCAAAAGAGTTTGGGGAATCTAATAATTGGTTTTCTCACCTAAATCAAGATGCTGTCTCGTAGCCTAGGAGGTATGGGGCAGTGTCATTTCTGTCAAAGACGCTTATCCTTAAAGTGCACTCAGCTTAGAAGCTGTTTGTGAAATCGGTGTCCTGGCATGCCATTCCATGGCAAATGGCTTCAGTTTAAAAATTAAATAAAATCTTTTTTAAACAAACAAAAATCTTTAAAATTGATCTGAGGATTAGGTTGGCTTCTTATGCTTTATCACCAGTAATATAGTGATAATATAATTATCTGCAGGCTACACTCATGCCTTAGTGACATTTGTGTAACTCCCTTGCTTTTTTTTTTTTTTTTTATAAAACAGGTGTAATTTATGGGAACTGTAAATGGAAAGTTAGTAAACATATCCATTAATGAATGAACAGAATTTAGTTCCATCTTTCTTACCTGTGTTGACTCAAGATAGCCAAACAAAAGGAAAACACCATATCACTCCCCCCCCCCTCCCCCCCAGTCAATAAGGAGCAAAATAGGTGAAGGGGGACATTTTTATTTAGTTACTTTTCAGATTATGAACCACTTTAAGTGGTCAGGAGTGTATACTTTGTGAAAACTATTAGCTCGATCCTAAACCCTTCACAAAAGGGTGTGTGTACAGTGTTAATGCAACCTGTGTACAATCCCTGTGTAAAGAATGTAGCGCTCACAAGCATGTGCACAACCTGCACACGTGTTGGTCCCTATGTTGATACAGATAGTACAGAAGTGTGTGTTAAGTGTGTACAGTTTGAAATACAGCTGAAACAAATAGTGGTTTTAATATGCACAAATAAGGATATAAGGAGCTGCCTAACTGAGTCAGATCAGTGGTCCCTCTTAGCCCAGTATTGTCACAACCTGACACAGCAGTAGGGTTTCAAATCCAGCTCTTCAGGGTTTCCAGCAGAGGCCTCACACCCAGGCATGCTACTTGAGATGCTCCAGGATCCCTGGAAAAGGCCACACCCAGGCATGCTACCAGAGAGCCTGGGGTTTGAACTTGGGACTTTGTACATACAAAGCATGTGCTCTACCAGCTGAGCCACAGCCCTGGCTCAATATTACTTACATTTTTGGATAGCCCTTTGAATATCCAATATTTGTGACCAAAGCGGATATTCATATATCTGTTTGTTTAGGTATTCCAGTTTGGTTATTTGGGTTGTTCATTTTGGTATTTCGGCTATTGTGCATGTGCGATATTAATAGTTACCAAAATTACAAAATAATAAGTAGAATATCGAATATAAATTAAATGACCAAATTGGAATATCTGAAACCGATATCAAACAAAGTGGAAATGTATAGCAGTCCATATCTGCTTTGTTGAATTTGAATCAAAGTGGATGAATGTGGTGGATATTGGATCCACCATGAATATTTGTTTCAACTTTAGTTTAAAAATGATGGGTTTCTAGAGGTAGGTTTTATAAATATTTTCCTCTCTCATGACAAATATATATAGTTTGGATGGTAATTCCTCTATAGTGAGATTTGAAGCATTTGAAATTTTTTAAATTTTATTTTCAGAGGCACTTCAGTGAGAAAAAAGCTTAGTATGAAACACTGGATTAATTCACACATATTTGTGTGATGCTTTGAAACCTGGTTCTAAACTTTCCATAATGGGCTCATCTCTAACATACTAAGAATAAAATCGTTACTTAGGGGCCATTTCAAGGTATGTACACGTACATGTGCAGTGTGCACGTACCAAGTGCATACCACATGTGCACCAGGTACAGGATGCTTGCACATCAAGCGCATGGTATGTGCTGACATTTTGCACTTGGTGTGCATGCAATGTGCGCTTGTTGCGGTGCTCGCCTCTCAACCTGCACTTGGTGCATGTGTGCAGCTTGGATTGGGTCCTTAGTTGCCAGTTCTCAAAGCACCGCTGCAGTATAAGTCCCATTGAAGTGACTGGGATTTGGTGCTGGTGCACTGCTTTGAGGTTCAGAGCCTTAGAAAAGTTAAGTGCATCCTATGTGTCTTTATAGAATTGTGGCCACAGCATTGATCATGGAGGAAGGAGGAGGAATCCCTTTAGAAGAAACAGGATGGTGTATCGGCTAGAAAGTAGCTACAAAGTGTCAAATTAGAGACATGTCTTAACTGCAAAGGAAAGTGGAAAAGGTGTCGGGGGTGGTTGAGATTAGGCACCTCTCAAGGCTGCTTTAGATAAATTCAGAATTTGAACTAGCTAGCATCTAAGGCAGAGCGGGGGGACCTTTTCCCCTGTCATGACCCCTTTGGAAAAGTGGTAGGCCAGAGAAGAATTGGGCAAGGAGTGTTTAAGGGTGTGCTCCGGATGGGAGAAGAAGGGGGAAAGTCCAGGTCATGGATCTATTCAGGGGTGGCCAGAATTACTATGCACATGATCTGCTTCATCCAGGTGTTGGTCTTAGGCCGACCTGGCTTGCTGGCTCCCAGCTTTAGGGCACCTCAGCAGCTGATCTTGAATGGAGAGGGGTAATCCCCTCAGAGTGACCTTTCCTGACACACTGGAGATGTTCTCCTAGGCCTTCTCCCTAGAGACACATCTTGTGGCATTGGTCCCTCTCTCTTCCCCAGACGCAATCTTCGCGGAACTAGTCCCTCTCCCCATATTGTGATCTATTGGACACTACATCTGCCTCTTGGCTGCTGCTGATCTATTTCATGGATCTGTACTCTGTAGTTGGCTATGGGTACGGGCACATGAGATGTTAACCCACATTGGGCAACCTTACCTCACATTAGCCCACAATGCAGCTGATTTACAGGCCAGTGTCGCATGATGTATCTGCTGGAGAAGGTTAGTGATGCATCGTGGGCTACTGTTGCTCCACCTGGGCCAATGTGAGGTAAGGAGCTACCTCCCATCTGGTTGGCCTGTGAAGTCCTGCTGCAAAGCAAGGTCCAAGAATCGGACCTGGAGGAGTGTGCTTTCCCTGCCCATCAAGCCTCCCCCAGGCCCCACCTCCCCTGTTTGGTGTGTGGGGAGAGTGCACGTGCTCTTCCAGGCCCCCAACCCCAATCAGCTGTCTAGCAGCAGCAGGCCTGGTTCAGCAGCGCAGCACAGCCCTGTGTGGGCGGACCTGTGGTGTGAAGGGGCTGGTGATGTCCACAGAGGGGCAGATTGTTTGGACTGCTCTCCCTGCTGGCCCCAAGTGTGGTGGCTGCGGTCGCCCTGACTGGGGCAGGTGAGGGATCCGACCGGCCAACTGAATTGTCGTCAGTGGAGGGGTATCAAAAGGAAAGACAAAGTTGCTGGGGCGAAGTGAGGGCCAAAGCAAGTATTCTTAGGTATGGTTATTCCAGATAAAATGCTATTTTCCAGCAGCACAAAGATAATTTATAGGTCTTTAAAAAGCATCTGAAACATTTGTGGCTAATACATTTGTGGCTAATTTGGTGGCTTTACCCTATATGTCCTCATGTCTGCTCCCTTACTAAACTCACTCTTTTAGTGATTGAGGGTCGGGACTAAATTCATGGACCAAATCCAGGAATTAGAAGGGGGCCAAATAAAAACTAACCACGGGTCATAGGTTTCCCACCCCAATCTAAGAGAATACTAGTTGTTCAACCACATTGGAACTGACCTTGTAAATGTTTGTGAACGTGTTTCATTTTTGTGTGTTGAGTAGCTGAATTCAAGTCTGCGTGTACATATCTGTAGGATTTGGGGCCATCATCTCTGGGCGATGGGCCATTGAGCAGGTAGTATGAGCAGGAGCCTATGAGCAGGTAGTATGAATTCATGCTCAGAATCCATACCCACATAATTGTGATTGTTTTCTGCCAGAATATTATGAGACTAGAAGGAAAACATTAGATATTTACTTATTACCTTATTCATTCTGCTTCACTCATTCTCTTTTCTTAAGACTTCCATCTTGCTTATTTTTAAAAGGTTGCATTTGCTGGCTTCTCAGTCTTCGTCTTAATTTTCCTTCACCAGCCTTGTTATCTACTGCCTTCTTCACATCTCTCACTTTTCTTTTGATACTCTTCTATTCTCTGTCTCCCTATTCTAGTTGATTTTTTTCCCTCTTACTGGATGCCCTTCATCCATGCCTCCAGGGCCAGAGGTTCCGCTACTTTCATGAGGCAGACAGCTGTTTGGGTGTTCTCTATAGCATATATATCCTTAAGGCTGTCTTAAGAGGCTTAATACCACTACTGGGAACAGTTTTGGGGCTCCTCATGGTAGAACTTGGAGACAGTTACATTGTGAAATAGCTTTAAAGAAAGAGTTTTAAAAGTTTTTGGCATTGCACCTCATCCTAAATATTTACGGGTTTTACAATTACAGGTTCCTATTTTTAAATTTTATTTTAAATCTTAATCCCCTGGAGGAAATTTATTAGATAGAATAATAGTAAAATGGTTGTCAAATATGCAGTGTAAACAAATTGAAATGAGAAGAATATACTTTAACTTCTGTTAGTTGTTTACAGTGTTATTTATAGCAATACTTTTTCATACAATAAAAAGAATTTGGCAGGGAAGGGGAAAGACAGACATAGGGCATTTTCAGACAAGACACTCTTCATCCATGTTGCAGAGCTGTAGTGTTGCCCTATTGGTGTCCTATAACATGTATAATGGGTGGGTAGTGGATGGGGAGTGTCTTATCTGAAAGCGCCCTGAGTTGTCATCGGTAGAAAAAAGAAAGGCTAAGTGAGGGCCAAAGCAAATACTCTTAGATATGGTTATTCCAGATATAGTGCTATTTTCTAGCAGCACAAAGATAATTTATAGGTATGTAAAAAGCATCTGAAGCATTTGAGGCTAATACAGCAGCTTTCCCATGGGTTCAGGCAACCTGAGTGTCACCGGGAGGGGGTAATCTAGGGGAGAGGAGAAGGGGAGTGGAGAAGGGGAGTATTGATTACACCCTGCCGATCTCCTTGCACTTCAGTCACGCACACACTCACTCTGCCCTTTTACTTGGTATGGCTCAGTTGAGGAAAAATACCCGTCAGGATAGTATGTGGATCACTAGGCCTCAATGAGACCAGATCCCTATCATCAAGCGTTCGAGGGGAGCCTTAGGCCACGCACTGATCACACTCCTCTTATAACCCACTCCATCAAGGGGGAAAGGGAATGGCCATGTGCTACTTGTGGGGGTGACCAGGGAAGGGGCCCCAGGTACGAGGTAAAGGAAGGGACTTCTACCACACAGGAGGGGGAAGGGGATACTGCTCGCCCAGGGAAGGAAAAAGGGGAAAGGAACGGGGGTATATCTTACACACTGCCACGCACTCTCTTACACCAAACACACTCACACTGGGAATAACAGGGTAGGGTCCAACACACGTTCTTAGTCCTTCAGGCAATAATCCAAACATGTTGTAAGCACGGGGTACAGGGGCACCAGCACAAGACACAGACACAAGCACAAGACACAATATCAACACAATACACTCTGCAACACTTAGCTTCCATTCAGGGCTGGTTTCTCCACCGCAATCACTAGCACCCAATGAACTTTGGCACTGGCATTTATCCCTGGAGCTCTGCCCCCTGCGCACGTCTGGAGGCGCGCTGAACGACGCACGGGGGGCATGGCCCCCTCAGCCTTGCCTGATGGCCCCACCCCGAAGCTCAGCGCGTCTGGCCGAGCCAGCGGTGTTTGCTGTGCCGGGAGCGGGGCATCTGGAGTCGGGGCCGATCTCACAGCCGGCGGCGCGGCCACCGATCGCGCCCCGGGAGGGGGAGCCAGGTTTGCGGGCCGCGACTGCCGGGGGGCCATGACACGGAGGCCTTTTTTACACGAGATGCACCCACTCATGAACATGCAGATTCATGAGTGTGCGCAATTCGTGTGAAGGATGTGGTGATTGGGGTGTGTGCATTGCTTAACATGCATCCCCACGCACGTAGCAACTGGGGAAAATGGAGGTTGTGTGTAGGAATGAGTAGGGGGGAGTGGGGATGCATGTGCGGCCATGTGTACGCCCCGCCCACGTACCCCCCACGTGGTGGTACTGTGTAAAAACGGCCTCACACAACCTTCATCATTGCAGTCCAGGCATCTATTAATGGCAGCGATTCTAATGTGGAACCTGCTTACGCACTTTATCTCCCATCTGCCTTGCTCAGAGGAAATTTTGTGCAGATGGTATGTATGAAAAAACAAGAGTTCTACTGGTAATATGTTGCTTGGTTCTTGCAACTTAGTCTCTTTCCACTTTTGCTCTGCTTCTGGTGTATTAGAAGAATGCTTCCTCAGTCAGAACCAAGAATTTGCTTGATCTTCTGTAGTGCATATCTGTCTTGTTAACTGTGTAGTTCACTTTCTCTTTAAGGAGCCTAGTGAGAAGTCAGAGATAATGTATTTTGATGCATATTAAGGGCTATAATTAAGACTGGAATATTACAATTTATTTTGCAACTATCATAGTATAAAATTGTATATTGGATGATTGTAAATAAGGAAAATTCAGTCTACCACATTATAAGTATTGGAGTCTGTCAAGTAATTTGACAGACCATTTTTGTTCTCTAAAGTCCTCTATTGCAAATAGATAAATACTATCTACTATATGCAGAAGGCACATCGTTTGCTTTTGTTTTCGTTTTAAAAAAACCCTTCGTTTTTGCTGTTTTGGGTTATTTTGGTTTTCTTTTACTAAAAGCTAAAAAAAATTAAATAAAACAATCACTGTGCATGAAAAGAACAAGAGTTTTGTGGCCATTTGTGCATGTAGAGTGATTTTTAATTTTATTTAAAAAAATAAATAAAATAGAATGAAAAAATAAAAACAAAAATGAATAAAATCAAATGAATGTCATTTGCTTATTAATTCATTTTCGTTACAAAAACAGTTCGGGCTCCATTTGTTTTTGTAGCTAATTAAAACCATACATATTGCACACACCTACTATCCACTGGCTGCATGTATAATTGTTATAATTAATCTTGAACTCGGGAAATAGCCTCTCCCTGTGCTTGAAAATTTACTTGAGTACATGTTTGTTAAAGGACTAAAACTAGCAGTTAAAGCAGTTTCCCCTAAATCTTAAAAGCCATTTACTTCTTTAAGACCAACAAACTTTTGGACCATCTGATTCAAGACATGGATTAGTAAAAAAAATTAAATACTCAATACTAGAAATAATAAAGCTTTGACAAGAAATCTTAGTAATGGCATTAAAGACCCTCATAATTCTAGTATTATGGATTTGGTGTTTTTGCTTACAAAAAGTGTTCTGTGTAAAGTTGAACTAGGTTACTTTCAGATGGCAGGTAATTTAGCATATTTGGATTAATCTCAACCATATAAGAAAAACATAATTTTTTGATAGGGTGATTCAAATATACCAAGAACTTTTAAATCTTTAAAGCTGGATATCAGCTCCTCCTCTAGAGAAACTATAGAATTCTCCATTTTTGCCTATAAAACTTGCATTTTTTGTCATGGAAAAGTTTTATAAGTTTCCAATGGACCAGTCGGTTCTGCCAAGGAAGATTGGGTATTTGACTAGTCAAAAATATTTGGTCAGTTGAACAGTCATATACATTTTTAAAGCATTAAATTATTAGAAAATCAACCAAGAGATTTTAATCTTTAGTGGGTTAGGTACTTAAGCTAACTGTTATTGTGAAACAAATTAAATTATAAAAGAAATGTAATAAATTACAGTATTATAACTTTAACTAGTGCTAGGTCAGTATAAATGTGAATGATATTCAAGACCGAACAGTTCTTCTTATCTTTTTTCCTCTCCTTGTGCTTGCTGTTGGGGTGACTCCTTGGGTTATCTTTGGAAGGGTGGAACTGTTGAGTTTTGGGGGCGCTATATGTGGAGTGTATTTGCTGGAGTTTGAGACCTTTTTTTGGAGGGATTGTTGGTGGGACCTTTGCTTGTAGGGTGCACAGGGGGCAACATAGCTTCCCTCGACCTCTTCTCCTCTCATTGTTACTGCTGTGCTTCAGCTCCCAAATGGTCCAGTGGGTACAGGCAGCACGAGTAGTGGCTCAGAGCACACTGTCCCTGCTTTTGTGGCTTGCAGGAAGCTTAGGTGGTAACAGTGGTGGAAATGGCAGGTTGGCTTCCCTTGCTCCTGAGGGAGTTACATGGACCTGCCCCTCGCCAGGCAACCACTTCTGGCAAGAGATGCAGTACAGGTGCCTGAGAGCTGCATGTGGCTCTTAAACCACCATTTGCCCACTCTGCGGGTGTGTGTGTATGTACAGAGAGAAAAGAAGTGAGGTGGTGTTTGTTTTGTCTCTGTGGACCAAGAAATATAAATGCCTTGCAGATCTGCAATCCATAAAGTTAAAGGCTGCAATTGTTTCATTGCTGAATTCCAGAATGGCACTGTGGGTGTTTCTAGATGGACACCTGTTCCACCCCACCCCCAGGTGATCCATCTGTGTAAAGGTGGGCCTTCTCTGGGCCAGCTCTGCTTGTGGTGCTCCAGAACATCCCAGAGCACCGCAAGCCCTTCTCCGTTACCAACTCCCGACTCCGCACTTTCCACCTTGCTGCACTGTATGCTTGGAACAAACTTCCTGAGGTGGTGCAACAGGTTGCCTCCTTGTCCGTGTTCAGGTTCCGCTTAACATTAATACAAGATATGTACTTAATTATTACCATATGTGCTTACTCTTTTTACTATTTACCACTAACTAAACTATGACATTATTTATTTACAGGTCATTTATTTATTATCATAAGTTACCTATGAAAAATGTTCATATCGGCTTTTTAAGTTTGTCTTTTACATGTATAGAAATTGTATAAACTTTATACAGTGAAATTCTTACAATGAAAGTTTATACAACTTAATACAATTAAATATCTTGTACAGTGAAATTCTGTGCAAAAGGCTAGAGTTAAGACGTTGTTCATGACCTGTCACATTCATCCCTGTTTGGACGACCTACTGATTTGTGCAGCCTACTGGGGTTGATAATCGACGTCACACAAGACAGGGTTTCCATTCCACAGGAGACAAACTAAGATCCGACTTCTAATCAGACAGATACAGGATCAGACCCACTCCCCCCTTAAAGAGCCTAGCCAGACTTCAGGGCCTCCTGGTCTTTTGCTTGCCCCTTGCAGTGGGCCAGGCTTTTACTTGAGGCCCTACAGAACTTTCTAAGACCATTCCAAGACCAGATCACACAAGGCTTGAACCCCTGAGTCCAGTTATCTCAGGAAGTGAAGAGCTTCCTCAATTGGTAGCTGGCGGAGCACTGCTTTCAGTCAGTAAATCTTCAGTGGGTTAGCAATGGCTATTAAAAAGGGTTCCCCTCTCAGAAACTCCCAGGCTGATCATGAGAACGGATGCCAGCCTCTTGGGCTGGGGGTTTAATTTGGAGAGGTGTTGTGTTTAGGGGATGTGATTCTATACAGACGCCGAATGGAGCATAAATTGGCTGGAGCTCAGACCAGTACACGTGGCCCTTCAATGTCTAGAACAGGAAGTGAAGGGCAGCCACCTACTAGTGTACACCGATGACATGTTGGCCAAGGCCTATCTTAACAACCAAGGCGGATTTGGGTCAAAGCTACTCCACAGAGAGGTGGTGGCAATTCTGCAGTAGGCAGAGACCAATCTTCGTTCCCTGCAAGCCCTTCACATCAAGGGCACTGACAATGTGACAGTGGACTGCTGAGTTGCTGCCAACTAGACCCAGGAGAATGATCTCTGGCTCCAGAATCGTTCGAGTTAATAGAAAGAAGGTTTGGAACTTCTGTCTTAGACCTGTTCCCAATGAACAAGAAGGCAACTCGGTTCATATCGCGATTCAGTCATCCCCAAGCAGAAGCATATGACGTGCTGAACATGACCTGGCTGAAGGGTCTGTTGTACGCCGTTCCCCCTGTTGAGCAAGGTCATAGCCAGAGTGAAGAAATCCAGCTCATAAATAATTGTAGTGGCTTCAACATGGCCTAGTAGACCATGGTATTTGGATCTTGGGGAACTGAGTGTGGTGCCTCCCCTACTACTTTCAGCGCTACCGAATTTCCTGTCACAGGGCCCGATTTACTACGAAAATCCACAATATTTAAAACTGACTGTGTGGCTCTTGAGAGGGAGACCCTCAAGAAACTAGGATACTCGGAGCAGGTCCTGGAGACCTTATTAGCAGCAGCACATAGCGAGTCGAGCAAGCAAATATACCAGTCCACCTGTGGACAGTCTTCTCAGAGTGGTGTGAATCCTGCTAGACTGACTCATGCTTTGCCCGTGTAAACATAATTTTGGAATTCCTGCAAAAAGGGCTCAAAAAGGGCTTAAAACACAATATCCTATCACGACAGATAGCATCTCTAGATAGTGTATTGGAAAACTAACAAATGTAACATTTTCTTCTCACCCACGTCAGGAGGTTTACCCAGGCCTCAAGGCTATCGTCTCCACCAGTTTCGCACAGGTTTACTACTCGGAATTTGAATGTGTGGTGCATAGGACTCTTCTCCACCCTCCCTTTTGAATCTCTTTCAGAGATTTCCTTATTATTTATCCATTAAAGTTTCCTTTTTAATAGCCATCATCTTGGCCAGGAGAATTTCTGAGTTGGGGGCTTTATCAGCAGACCCCACGTTATGCACCTTCAAGAGGGATTCTGTGATGTTGAGTTTAGACTCCTCTTCTATCGCAAAAGTCAATACCCTTTTTCATATGGCTCAGGAAATTTTTTTACTGTCTTTTTGCCCTAGGCCCCTTCATCCTAAGAAGATCCTGTGGCACAATTTAGACGTATGAAAGGCTCTTAAAGCATACTTACAGATGACTGAGGATTTTAGGAAGTCTACAGCCCTATTCATAAATTATGCTCCTCATGAAAAGGCAAGAAGGCCTCTAGGATAGTCATTGCCAAGTGGGTGACATCCTGTATCTTGGAGGTTTATGGAGGTCAGGATTTAGCACTGCCTCAAAGAGTTCTGGCCCACTCATTAAGAGGGGCAGCCACACCATGGGCTTTCAGATCCAAGGGCATGTTGTGAGGAGGTGTGCAGGGTGGCCACATAGGCTTCCTTGCACAACTTAAATAAACATTATAAGATAAATATCCTTGAATAAACGGATGCAGCTTTTGGGCGTAGAATACTTCAGGCAGTCGTGGAGGAGGATTCCCAGGATTAATTCAGATACTGTTCTCTGGTGAAACTTGACCCTCCGTGTAGCTGGGATGCTGCTTTGGTACTTTCTCATTGTTTTGAAGTGATGTTCAGGGAGCACAGGAGAAAAAGAAACTGGGAATCTAACCTGGGAATTTTCCTTCTATGTGCTCCATTGGACAGCACTTCACCCAACCTTTATGGGAGATCAGCTATGTAGTTAGAAAGCACGCATTAACCCTTTTTGCAGTTAAGTAGGAGTTTATCAGACATAAACTAAACAAATGGTCATGCTAGGATGTTGGGTTTAACCATTTTTGAGTTATTTGGTTATTGAGCAAATATTAATTAGTGGTTATAAGGAGCTGCCTAACTGAATCAGACCATTAGTCCATCTTAGCCCAGTATTGTCACAACCTGACACAGCAGCTGGGTTTCAAATGCGGCTCCCCAGGGTCTCCGGCAGAGGCCTCACCCAAGCGTTCTACCTGGGATCCTCCAGAATCCTCGGCAGAGGCCACACCCAGGCATGCTACCAAAGATCCTGAATCGGAGATGCCAGGGATTGAACTTGGGATCTAATACATGAAAAGCATGTGTTCTACCACCTGAGCCACAGCCGCACCTGAGCCCGTGGTTGCAGTATATGTTGCAGAGATGGAGCTATGGTCATACTGGAGTTCTAGGGGACAATCTCCCACTGAGCATGCTCCATCAGATTCTTCTTCTTCTGCCTCCTGCTGGATGAGGTGAGGATCATTCCCCAGCATTTTAAAGTGATGTCCAGTGGAGCACATAGAAGGAAAATTCCCAAGTAAGAATCCCAATTTTGCTTTTAGCACTGATGAATCAGGAATAGCTTTTGTAAGTGAACTGTAAAGCCTTTAAAGACAAGATAATAGCTGAACTGAAATGACATAGTTTATTTTTATAAAAAGATTTAAAAATAATTTGTCTTCTAGAGACTCTGAGGAGACATAACAGCTGCTAAAAGGTGAAAAGAGCTTTCAAATCTATTATTATTTTTTGGTAGGAAGGAGGTACAAGGATTTTTTTAGGTGGGATAGAATGTATTCAGGGAGGGAGTTCAAGGCATGAGGGACAGAAAGGGAAAAGGGGTGACTATGTGTTGAGCAGCAAGGGAGTTGCTAGCAGGCGAGGGTGGGGACAGAGGAGGAGCAAAGCTCTGGGCGAGAATGTGGTGTGAAACGGGTATGAAGAGATAGCGGGGAGCAAGGCCATGAAGAGCCGTGATGATAAAGACAAGGAGCTTATGTGAATACACTCAGATGGGGGGAGCCAGTGTGCAGCAGAAAGGAGGGGCTGAACATGGTCCGAGTGACTGGAAAGGTGGATGAGTTTGGCAACAAGCACTGAACGGAAGTGAGCGAGATGAGGCTGGAGCAGGGGAGACCAGTAAGGAGGAAGTTGCAGTAGTTAAGGTGAGAGACGACTAGAGCATGGACTGGGATTTTGGTAGTGGTAGCAGTAAAGAAAGGCTGGGTTTTTGCAATATTATGCAGAGTGAAGTGACAGGACATGGCAACAGTCTGGAGCTGAGGCGTAAAGGAGAGGAAGGAGTTAAAGATGAATCTATGGTTGTGTGCCACAGGCTGAATGGTGACATCTCCAATGGAAATTGAAAAAGAAGAGGGAGGGGAAAATTTTGGGGGAAAGATGAGTTCAGTCCTTGGGCATATTAAATCATAGTTTAAATTCTGATAGTGCCCAGTAGCTTCAGTCAGCATCAGGGGAAGAGACAATATTTTGCAATTAGTGCAAGTCTTATCCACATTCATAAGCACATATTAAAATGAAGACCTACAGTTTACATTGAGTGGACATAAGCTGCGAACTATAAATTATTTGGATGTAGCAAAAGGACTAAAAGATCAAACTTATGATGGGGAATACCCCAAATTTGACATATTTTTGGATTTTTCTAAACCATTATCAAAATAAGACCTTTTATTTTTCAAAGCAAATACTTTTGAACAAATGTTTGAAAATAATACGACAACTATGTACTTATGAACCTCTTTGTAACAACCCTGTAAGACTGCAATGAAAAAAACATTTTAGTTTCAAGAGATTAGCATAACTCTATTTTGGATTATAAGAAAAATGAGGATTGTTTTTTTTTAACAGCTCTTTGAAAGATGCTGGTAAGGTGGAAAGTCCAGCATTGGGAGATGGACTAAGGTTTTATTGATTGATTAATTTTAAAAAAATTGCTGAGAAAATGAACAGAGGGCTGTGAATGCAACTGCGGGTATTTTTAAATTTGCAAGGCGATTGGAGGTCTGTGGCCACAGCGTGGCTCTGCCGCGGAGCACCCATGCAGGTAGAGCGTGTGGGGAGGGATCCAGCATGGCTACTGAGACCACAAAGGCAGCCCCCATGCATTCCCCCTGCCACAGACCATGGGGGAGAAGAGAACATGCTAGGCTGGCCCTTCCACGTGACATGTCCCCAGTGCTCCCGACCAGTTCTTGTGACTTGCAGTGGCCTCTTCCCATGCCCGTGAGTGGCAGACCTGTTTGCTGGTGTGGCTGGCTGCCACCATTCATACGAGGAGAGACTCTGTGGTCACCCGTTGCCATGGAGCTATTTGGCTTGCCCTGCATGGAGCACTCTGGATTTCCTGGCAGTTCTCTGTGCGTGGCCATGAGTGGGTGCTCCGTGGTTCATGAGAGCACGCATCCGTCCACTCCACCTTCAGACGGGTGGTCGGCTCCATGGCTCCTGGGTGGCCATGTGAGGTAGCATCTCATCTGAAAACACCCTGTATCTTTTTCATAACTTTTTGCGTATAGAAGTGTGTTAATCTGCAAAAGGGAAAAATTAGTGGTATACAGTTTTGTTTTTCCCCCATCTTGGTGGCCTGGCACCATTTAATATAATACTAAATTTTG
This sequence comes from Sphenodon punctatus, assembly GCA_003113815.1. Lineage (NCBI taxonomy): Eukaryota > Metazoa > Chordata > Lepidosauria > Sphenodontia > Sphenodontidae > Sphenodon > Sphenodon punctatus. Next base: position 6,196,157 of record QEPC01003457.1, on the reverse strand, counting down.
TTCTGTTTGGTTTACAGATTTTGCCAGAGACACCGGATTAAATCAAGCTCAGATGTTCCCTCTGTTCCAAAAGACTTGCTGATGATGTCAGAATTAGTTCTTCCACAATTCATCTTCTGTCTTATTCAGTACTTAAGAGAAGGCTATAATGAACCAGGTATGTTTGAATTAGCATGAGGATCATATCAGCTTGTCACATTGGTGCCTTTCAGTGCTAGCTGTTGCGTTGAATCTATAGCTAAATTGAACTTTGTTTTGTTTTGAGGGTTAGGCTGTCCCTTCTGCTTTCAAGATAAATGTGTTTTCAAAGCGGTATACTGCAGCTGGGTGACAGAAGAGCCCCTTTTCTTGCCTGGATGCTATAAAGGTTTTAGAACTGAGTGAATTGCCTGTTTTCTATTTTTTTCTAAGAATACAGAAATTCATTTAAACGTATTGATATATTAAGTTTCCTCCCTCCTAGTTAGTATCAGGTGTCCATAGCACTTTGTACTGTCTGTTTCATTCATACCTCATGGAACCACAGTGGTGGCTGTTGTCTTTTCCATTGTCTGAGGAGAAAGAAGAGCACAGACAGATCTTGCTTTCATTGTGCTACTAACTGGCACACTCTTGTTCCCTAGCTTGTGTAATGGCATACCACGCCCACTGAGGGACTGACTGGCCAGGAAATTATTGCATTTTTAGAGGGTTTGGAACCCTGTTTTTTGCTGTAGATCAGTTTAATTTCAGATAAAACTTTGTGATCAAAATTAGACTGAGATAGCAGAGCAGACATCTCTGAGATCGACAGTAGACACTTGCAGGGACAGCACAGGTTTGGAGTTTGGGCAGGATGAGTCTCCCCAAACAGATTGCCCAATATCCATCATAGTGGCTTGTCCTGTGAGAGGTAAGAGTCGAGTGACTCAGTTCTCACTGGACCCTGAGAAAATTGTTGCAACTTGAGTGACATCCTTGTATGGCTGCACATGCGTGAAAGCTTGGGCAGCTCAGGGTCCTTGCCCTCCCATCAAGGATTGCTTCAGCAGTGGGTGGGGCAGTGGCACAGACCTAGAGAGTAGCTTCTCCACTGGGTCCTGCCACTGCTGTTTGTTTAGGCCACCAACCCCTCCCAATACCCCATCACCACTGCTTGCAGGAGGTGAAGTTTTCAGGTGGTTAGGGTTTGTGGGGTGATTTTATTGGCCACATCATTTCCAAAGAACTAACTTGTGTGCCAGCTATGGGCACAGGAGGCTTTTCAACTTAAAATCTAACTAATCATGGCACAAAGCCTTTTCAGAGTGTCTGGTCACATGCCCCCTTTCACTGAGACAGTTGATGGATGAATCTTAATGGAAACTAATACCTCAGACTAATTATACATTGGACTCTCGTGGGATCCATGTGAGTAAGAAGAGCTCTCTTACCACCTGCCCTGTGTCTTCATATTATCCTTATGTTCTCACTTTCTTTTAAAAAGACTTTAGCATCAGAACTATTCCTCCTTTCACTCTGCTGTGACTCCACCGTCTCCTCAGAATTCCTTTTCAACAGATTTCTCACAAGTGTAACTTCTAACTCCTGGCCCTTCCCCTAAAAAAGTATATGCAAAATAGCGGAAAGAAAATACTAAATAAAAACTGAGATCTAAACCCCTAGCACAAATAAGAAAATACACACAAAACTGCACAGGGTAAGTCCAGTATCAATCAGGACCATACCCCTCTTCTCTCCAGATATTGTGACCTCACTTGGGGTTGTAACCAGTGTTTCCTCTAATCATTTGTCAGCATGTGGCATGATTTCTTTTGATGTGTTGCAAAACTACATAGGGGGGTGGGGCGGGATAATAGTGGGAACATTGCTCCATATTGCCCCCTTGTGCCCACTTTGTACATTACAGGTACTCTCACCAAAACACACACTTCCTTGCTCCTCCTTCCTTGAGGTCCGTCTGTTTGTCTAAAATATAATCACACACACATAAACAGAGTTTGCAGGGGTGAGGAATCTTTTCCCGCCCAGGGGTCATTAAAAAAATTAGTACAAGCTCCAAGGGCAACATAAAAGTTGGGTACCTGAGGGGTACACTCTGAAAGAGGTGGGTTGAGATCATGGATCTGTTCCCTCTCGTTTTGTGCATTCCCTCCTCTCTGCTGCCTTTCCCTGAGTTCAGTTTTTCAGTGCTTGGGGATAGGATCTGGATCCAGGGGTCAGATTCAGGAACTAGAAAGGGACCAAATAAAAACTAAGCATGGGTTGCATTTGGTCCCTGGGCCTGACTTTCCCCATCCCTGATATACTGCAATGTTTAGTGTATAAAGCTGAGAGAAGGTAGCAAATGGAATAGTCTGCCCCCTGTAAGCCATAATAATTTTTATTGGGTTTTTAGCTCTTGATTTGCCATCAGAAAAAGACCTTCACAAAGTCCTTCAGATGCTGGAGCCCCATATTTCCTTTCTAGAAGATTTGACCAAAATGGGAGGAGCGATGCGATCAGTTCTTACCCAGGTTTTGACAAATCAGCAGTTCTACAAAGATCTCAGCTTTGGTGAGCTTACAGTTCTTTCTAATAATGTTGAAATTAAAATGAATTTAAATGGAAGCTTTTGTTCATTATCAGCCCCCTTTGTTGTATTTTTTATAATCTAACTTTTAAAAAAATAGAGAAAACATTACCTGCATTCTGAGAATAATTAGAAAGTAACTTTAAGGGTTTAAGGCTTGAGAATGAGATGATAATATTTATTAAGGTTACTTACCACTTAAAATAAGGCTTGAGAAGCTTTTGGAAGTTCTGCTTATATTACATCTGCAAAGTAGAATCTTTGGTCTTTTGTGGTTCAGTTTGAATATTTAATTTGTATTTTTATCCTTGGCCTGGCTAAGATCAAGAAAAAGGATGATTTAGTTAGTTATTTAATTAAAATGTTGGTGTACTGTGTCCAATATGTTATAGATGGAATCTTAGGTGCTTTGCATTTTAAAGTAGTTAAATATTGTAGGTTTAAACATTACTGAAGTACAGTGGCATCTGCTTAAGTTGAATTTAAAAAGTCATGTAAAAAAGCTTGATTACGTCAACTTAAGTAACTTCAGCCAGAACTTCAGCTTAAACAGACCTTAAGGAAATTGACTTGTCTATGGTATTTTGCAGTTCTTAGTATTCCTATAATACAGTAATAAGTAAATGTTTTTAAAATAAGCAAATAACATTAAAATGCTACTAAGCTGTAAACAATACCCAGTTCAATAGATATTGTGGTGTGATAATTTTTATTTGTGGCATTCAATTATAAGAGACTAAATTTGACAGATCCAGTACAGTATTGTGATATTTTATTTTAGTATAAAGATATGTATTTGTAAGGCATGAACATGTAAGATACTTAAACAAAGGACACTGAACAAAGTAGGATAGAGTACTCAGTTATTGTGTTGCTGTACTGTATGTTAAGATAGTAGAAAAATGCCCTTCTGTTGGGGGAAAGCATTAGCAATCACAGTTTTTTGTATTTCACCTTCAGAGATGTAGGGATGAATAAGCGAGTTTGCAATTTAATTGTGCAATTAAAGTGACAATCTCAGGGTTCACAGAATCAGGCTCTCACTGTATGAAAAATATTTTTATAGTTGTCAGCACTGAGTGTGGCATTAGAGCTTACACTTTCTGGAGTCTTACCACAGTCATCTTCACTGTTCTCTAATGCCTCATCCTCTCCACTGGAGAGGGTTTCCTCCTGAGTGAGTTCTGTTGCCACAACTACATTGGCATTTACATTGACTATCTTCAGTTGCAACATCTTCCTAGAAAACATTCTTGTTGCTCATACCTGAAGCTAGCACTACTTATCCTTGGTGACATCATTTTCAAGTGCAGTAGCATCTCCAAAAAAACCCTCAGCTTCACAGAAACAGTCGGCCATTGTCTGCTGAGTAAACAGGCCCAGGTGTGTCTAAGCATGAAATGAAAACTCTGGTGCATTGTCAGCTGCTGTAATTTTCAAAAACTGCTTCATTATCCATATTCTGTAGTGGCATTTCAGACTGTAGATTGTGCTATGGTCACAGGGTTGTAGGGTTGCAGAAAAGCAGTTTTTATTGCCTTCAGGTTATGAACATCACTATAGCCTGAGCAATTGCCCACACACAAACTTAAGATTTCTTTTCCTCAGGTGCATTTTCTGTACCTACAGTGTGAAAATTTCACTTTTCCTTCACGCTCTATGGTTCCATTAGGTACCATGTGGATAACTGATTGATGCTTTGGAAACAGTGAAATTTCCCAATCACAAGAAGTGGCAATCTTTCATTTCCATCCGTGTTTGCACACACCACTGTATTGGTGACAAACCTCCCTTGGAAAACCATAGTTTATCTGGGAGCAGTCTCCAAAAGGTTCCTGTTCCATTAGCATTAAAACATCCTATTGGCTGTAGACTCCTAAGTCTTTGGCAGAACATCAGAAGTCCATTTGAGTCCGTTTTCAGCTCATGGAGGCGCTTGCACCACAACCCTTAAAAAAAAAATTATGCCATGGTGCTTTTTAAACCTGCTCAGTCAGCCAGAGTATACAGGTCAATCTATGACTGTTTAGTTCTTTGGCCAGTTCCTCTGTAGTGTTGTTGTTGTTTGTTATATAGCACCAGCAATGTACATGTAACTACAGATGTTAGAGACAGGTCCCAATCTAAGAAAGACAAGGGAGAGGGGAACATAGGGGATACATTCACACAGTTGAGAAGCTGTATGTGCTTAGTTTAGTTTCAGGGAGAAAGAGATCCTGAATGATAGGACAGCATCAGTGAGCAATCTGGGGATAGCGGAGGTGAAGAGATAAGGAAACCCAACGAGGTAGGTTTTTAGGGGGATTTGAAGGTTGGGAGGGAGAAAGCAGAACAGATGTGTTCAGGGAGGGACAGCATATTTTCGGGAGCAGGAGGCTTGAGTAGTGAAGCTCCCAGGTGGGAATATAGCAAGAAGCAAGTGCAGAAAGATAAAGGGGAGCAAGGCCATGAAGAGTCTTAAAGATAAAGACAAAGAACCTATGATGAATGCATTTGGGTAGAGGTAACAGTGGGGGAAGGAGAGGAGGGGCTGGACACAATCAAAGTGTTAAGTGAGGTGGATGACCTTTGCAGCATGGTGTTGAACAGAAGTCAGAAGAACAAGGCGAGAGTGTGGAAGCCCAGTAAGAAGGAGGTTGCTATAGTCAAGGAGAGAGTTGACTAGAGCTTGGAGTAGGATTTTGTTATTGGAATTAAAATGGATCCATGCACCGACATTTTGTCTGAGCCGACATGACAAAACCATTTGAACAAAGCAGAGTGAAGGTCATCATGCAAGGCTGCACATTACCACTTCTTTTCAACATTTGTGTGTCCTCCATAGAAAAGATCACAGTATTTCTCTTTATTTTTAAGGATGGTAGAGAATATGTTAGCTGGAATACCAAATTCTTCCTCTTGCTTTTAGTACTTATGCTTACAAATAGACAATACATTTTTTGTATTTCTGCTTAACAGAAGTACATACGTAGACTTGGTGCTTTTTAATATGTATTCATACAGTCTCTTCCACACCATGCACCACTTATTAAAATTCCCTATTTTTTAAATAAACTTTTGGGGAACAATATAATAAAGCTACCTTGCATTCGTTGTTAGTATGGAGTACATGTTAGTTTTGTTTTAATGCTCTTTTAAATATATACTCAAGGTGTTGGAGAAAATGCATGTGATAAGAAAAGTCATGAAAAGTACCTCGTAGCTTTGAAAGGCTCCGGACTGGCATTTCCTGAGGATAAACTTGCAGGTGGTATGCAGGAGCAAGCAGCTGGAACTAGCACTTTAGCAGTTCAAGGTTTGTGTAGAAAAATAATTTTAACAAATATTTATGTTTGTTTATTTTTTTAAATGATCATATCTTGCATCTGATGCATTTCACAGAATTACTCACTTGATTTGTTGCCAGAATGCAGCTGCTTCTGTAGTGAAATGCAAGAGCTCCTTTTAACAGCACAAGCAAAACTAGGGAAAGGAAGTGAATAAGAATATGCAATTACAAAAATAAGGGAATTTGAGTAGGCGAGATGTGACTTCCTTTATTGGAATTTAGCCATTGTAATTATTCCTTTTTGCAAAAAGGGCAGTAGTTTTGTAATGACCACAAGTGCCTTTCCTGAAGACAGTTCTACTGAGACAGGGCTCATTTTCCAAACCCCAAGCACCAGTTCTTCAGACTGCTCCAAGTTTCCCTACTAGAACTTCTTTCATAAAGACTGTCACACCCACTATAGTTCTAGTTTGTGGGAGCTGATAAGTCTAATTTGAGATGGCAGGAATGTAAATTATATGGGTTTGCTTCCCTTATGGGGTTAATTGCAATTTTTACATGATAAATAGACATATGCTTTGGGATTTTAACAGATTCTTTTTTTTTTTATTTGAAAGGTTTTGCAGGTGCCACAGCAACTACTGGTCAAGGAGATTCTTCAGATGAGGTGAGGTTTTTTTTTTTTAAAAAAGGAAATAAAGAAAAATTGTAGCAATATGTTAAGCAGAAAAGTCCAGGCCTGATTCTGCAAATCTTTACTAATAAGTATAGTTCTTTTCCTGTGGTAGATTCCTGTTGTGTTCAGTGGGCAGTACACTGGTGAAGCATTTGTAGGATCATGCTTTTTGTTTCACTAGCCAACTTTTAAAAACTTTCCCCATTGTTGCTATTACTGCTTTGGCTGAACTAACGTTTTAGCTATGCCAGGTATCCTTGTGTGGAGAGCAACTGCTGGAAAATGTGCCCTCAGCATCATGTCAGTTGGATATGTTCTAAGCAGGTTTTACATAGGGTGATGCTGGAAAAGGTGTCAGCATTCTTAGATGCAATTGTGCAGTTGAACTAGTAGTAATAAAATTGGGATGGGGGTGTAAAATCACTAGTCTGGCGTTATGCTAAGGGGGAAGGGGAAAATTAGAATTAGTTAGGCTAGGGTGAGAATGAAATTATAAAACAGTTCCATGCGTGATTTAATTTCCCTTACTTAAACCATTGTCAGTGGTTGAGATTTGTAGCTCAGTCCCAGAAGATTAATGCACAAACTGCTACTTCTGTTTTCAAGTTCAGCCACATGGTCAGAAAAATAGAACAAATACTAAATGGTCTAAAACATTATATTTGGCAAGCACTTCCTGCATATATTGAATTCTATTTGAACAGGTGTAGATGTGAAATATCTATTTGTTTGTACCTACAAGTTGTATCAGATGTTTGCTTCTGTCACCAGAACAGCAGCATCTGCTATGCTTTCAAGAGTGCTATTTATAAATTGACATTTTTCAAAGTACAGCTAGGCGAAAGAACAGGATCTCTGAAAAAGAAACATTCCCACTAACAATAAAGCTAGTCAAAATTAAATGAAGCAAGATGATGCAGATTCTTCATATTAAGAATGTCAAATAGTATTTTGAATGCAGGAACCCTACTTTGTAGGTGATGAATTGGATGACCTGTCACAAATCAGCGTGACCCTGGAGGAGGTTCTAGGGCAAATTGACAAGCTTAATATGAACAAATCACCAGGGCCAGATGGTATTCCACCCCAGAGTTCTGAAGGAACTCAAATGTGAAATTGCAAACCTACTAGTAGTAATTTGTAACCTAGCGTTGGCATCTGGCACTGTACCTGAGGACTGGAGGGTGGCAAATGTAACCCCGATATTTAAAAAGGGATCCAGAGGTGATCCTGGAAACTACAGACCGGTAAGCTTGACGTCTTTGTCGGACAAACTGGTGGAAACTATCATTAAGAACAGAATCACTGGACATATTGATAAACATGGATTAATGGTAAAGAGTCAGCATGGATTTAGCAAAGGGTAGTCATGCCTCACTAATCTCTTGGAATTCTTTGAGAGCGTAAACAAGCATGTGGACAGGGGAGACTCAGCAGATATAGTGTACCTGGATTTTCAGAAAGCTTTTGAAAAATGACACATAAACGACTCTTGAGAAAATTAAAAAGCCATGGGATAGGAGGTAGTGTTTTGCTATGGATTGGTTACTGGTTAAAGGATAGGAAGCAAAGAGTAGGACTAAATGGCCAGTTTTCATAATGGAGGGATGTAAAAAGTGATGTACCCCAAGGATCTGTACTGAGACCAGTTCTATGCAATGTATTCATTAATGATCTGGAAAAGGGTGTTAAGAGTGAGGTGATCAAATTTGCAGATGACACCAAGTTATTCAGAGTAGAACACGAGCAGACTGTGAGGAGCTGCAGCAAGATCTTACAAGACTGGGTGCCTGGGCATCTAAATGGCAGATGAGATCTAAATGGCATCTAATGCGGACAAGTGCAAAGTGATGCACATTGGGAAAAATAATCCAAATTATGAGTACACAATGCTGGGTACTAAGCTAGCAGTTACCGCTCAGGAAAAGGATCTGAGAGTGATTGTGGATAAGACACTGAAATCCTCAGCCCAGTGTACTGCAGCAGTCAAAAAAGCAAATAGAATGTTAGGAATTATTCGCAAGGGGATAGAGAATGAAATTGAGGATGTCATAATGCCTCTATACAAATCAATGGTGCGACCGCACCTTGAATATTGTGTGCAGTTCTGGTCGCCCCATCTCAAAAAAGACATAGAGAAACTAGAAAAGGTACAGAGAAGGGCAACAAAAATGATCCAGGGTATGAAACAGCACCTGTATAAGGAGAGGCTTGATAGGCTGGGGCTCTTTAGCTTGGAAAAGAGACAGCTGAGAGGAGATATTATAGAGGTCTATAAAATCATGAGTGGTGTGGAACTTGTAAACAGAGAATGGTTATTTACCCTCTCAACTAGTACTAAAACTAGGGGACACTCCATGAAACTCACAGGTGGCAGAGTAAAAACAGACAAAAGAAAGTATTTTTTCACTCAGTGTGCAATTAGGTTGTGGAATTTACTGCCAGGGGAGGTGGTCAAGGCCAGCAGTATAGCGGAGTTTAAAAGAGGTTTGGACAAGTTTCTGGAAGATAGTTCCATTAGCAGCTATTAGCCAGATAGGATTGGGGAACAAAACCCTTTACTGTCGGGAGTCTGGGGATAACCCACAGGGAATGGATAGCATGGTGGCCTGTTGGGTGTTTCTCCCAGGCCCCTGTGACTGGCCACTGTCGGAAGCAGGATGCTGGGCTCGATGGACCGTTGCTTTGACCCAGTATGGCACTTCTTATGTTCTTATTTTGAACTTAACTCAGAATGATACTCCTTGTTTATGATCAGTTTTTTTGTGGGAAAAGAATGTGGAGTTGATATTTTAGGGCGGAATTGGCTATGGTGTTTTCTTTTGGGAAGCATGTCTGGGATGTGGCAGAGGCTATGAGGCACCTTGGTACTGTGGAGAGGGAGAAAGGATTAGTTTACTGGATGAAGCATAGCATTTTAAATAGTGAGGATAAACTGGAAATTGTATGTTTGACTTTTAAGCATAAATAAATTATAATCAGCAGGAAATTGTAAATTGTAAGGTGCAATGGGAAAACCTTTGGCCTGTTGCTGTTTTTATTTGGCCCCTTTCCAATTCCTGGCTCTGACCCATGGCTCTGGCCTTCCCCCTCAAGTACTAAAAGAGTGAGTTTATGGCAAAGATAGCAGAGATGAGGGCAGTGGCGGCAGGTGGGGTGGAGAGTGGGGCCAGAAGTAGGCAGAGCCAAGTCAACGGTGCATGGGACCAAGCAATAAAATACACACTTACATGATCATAATCAATGGAATAGAATATGCACACAAGGACAGCAGTTTTAGAAAACAACAACAGAGCCAAGTGAGTCCAGCATGCATGGGGGCAAACAGGACATGTCCTTATTAGATTGTAAGCCCACCGGGCAGGGACCTGTCTCCAGTAACCACTATCAGGCAATGTGTTCAATGGCAGGAGTACAATAGCAGAGAAAACAGAAGTGCCAGAACAGCTAGCCCAGATTACAGACATTTCCAATACCTTCCTTAAGCTGCAATTAAGCAACATTACAGTATCTGAAATGCACAGGCAGCAGTGATAGGTAGGCCATAACTAAAATGCATGGAAAATGCTACAAAACCCAACAGGATTATGTGAAATCCTAAATGGCACATCATAAATGCAGCATGGAGTTTTACAAAGGGTCAGGAGCCATGTACAGTTCAGGAGAAGACAGGCAACACCCCCGCCATGTGGCATTCAAAGAAAGACACACCAAAATGCAGGAAAACCCAACAGAATTATGTAGAATCCTAAAATACACACCTGCCATAAATGCTGCAATTGGTTCCTGGAAGGGAAAAGAATCCCCACCCCTGATGTAGCACTTTCAGTTCTTCTTACAAGCTGAAAGCTCCCAGACCAGTGAATGTGATTCATGGGGGAAAAAACACATGGGAAAATCCTTAAGGTCCCAAGTTCAAACTTCAAAGTCAAGTGGGGGCAAAATTCAGAGTGGCTAATGTGACTATTTTCTCCTTCAAAAACACTAAAACCACACAAGGCTTGGCTGGCTGTGTGCAAAATCAGCAAGTATTTTTAAAGTGTCCTTAGATACCAAAAAAGTCTTTGGAAAAGCTTCTATATTTTGTCCTTAATTTTTTTTCCAGTATGAGCTCACCAAAATATCCCAGCCAATTTAAACGTTCAACTTTTTCAAGCATCAAATCACACAGTAAGAGAGACGAAGTTCAAAGGGGCTGTCACAAAGCACAACATTATAAGACAATATAAGGTCATGTGAAAAACAAGTATATTTGAAGTGTTCATATTGCTACATTTTCAGCATTTCCATTCATTTTGCATTTGCAGTTCTATTTTTGCAGTCTGGTGCATTGATAGAGACCTGTGTGTTCATTGTATTCCCCCCGTTGCCAGATATTCAAATTATTTTAGCATACTGTCTTCACAAAACAACTAAGAATGAATAAGGGATCCAGTAGTTAACACTTTTCAAATGCAAATATATTACAAATACAGACTTACAAAACAAACCCTCTTGCCTAGTGTCTAAACTTTACAACACAACTTTTATTCCCACAACACAAATCAAACTGTATTAAGCTTAGCAGCTCCATAATGAGTCCAGTTAATGGGAAGCTACCAAAAGTTTTAAGGGAAGTTCTAGTTTTTTTGCCTGTGAAAAATCACCAATACTCATCCCTCTGTCAAAATCACACATTAGACGTGTCTGGACTAATGCTTCAGCCAGGCTAGATGTTAGGGCAGGGCATTAAACACACACTCGCACTGAAGTACATAGAGTGCTGGCCTGTTCCCTTTTTATTTATATTTTTAATCATAATATTTATGGTCCTTGTGCTTGTGGAGAGAACCCCAGGAAAGGGATCCAAACATGGATCCACTAGAAACCCTGTCCTTTCTCAGTTACTTTACAGTAGAAATCAAGACAGCCTGAGCTAGAGGGAAAGGACTCTTACTCTCCAAAAAGTTGCACAGCTGCCACCTCTCTGGTTTGATTTGTATGGCTAAGACCAGCACAGGAGTGGTCCCTACTGCTGCTGTGGGTGGAGGCAATTTGCAGTGGCAAAAGTCCTCGCTGAGTAACCTAACTCCTGAGCGGTTTGCTGCTCAAAATGGCAAGTTACTCTACAGCATCAGTGTTCACACACCAGGCTGCACTGCAGCCAGGAGGTGATAATGGAGCACTCTGCCTATTTGCTTGCATTTGTGCTGGCAGACATAGCCATAGACCTCATGTTAGATTTATAAATGGAAAGTTACCATCAAATTTCTCTCTCTCTGAATTATTAAAATAATAAATTTAGACTGGGTATTACCTTCCTACATTGCTCAGGGTGGGAGGGAGGGGACTGATGCTAGACTACAGAGGTGGTCGGCAGTCATCATGCTGACTGCTTTGATCTTGTTCAAGCCCCTTCTCTGCTCTCCCCAGCACAAACTCCTTCACTTCATCTTGAAGCCTCTTCATGGCCTTGCCTTTCTCTCTCTTTCTACCCTCGTTTTCCACTATGTTCCCACCCAGGAACTTCACTTATCCTGTGCCACTACCCTCACCACCTGGACAGAGTCTCCTGTTCCCTAAGCTATCTTTGCCCCTTCTCTTAGGCTGCCCCCCATGCCTGGAACTCCCTCCCTGAACACATTTGTTCTGCTCCCTCCCTCCCTCCCAAAAGCCTACCTCTTCCATTGAGCTTTCCGTAGCTTCTCACCTCCCACCCCCACATGCTGCTGACTGATGCTCCCTCTACTGTCCTGTCATTTTTGTCTTTTCCAGGTAGCTAAGTGCACCTACAACTTCATGAATGTATTCCTCTTCCTTTACGTTCCCCTCCCCCTTGTCCATCCTAGATTGTAAACCTCCCCACGCCCTGGACAGACATCTAGCTCCTTGTTAATGATTGTTTAACCCCAGACACATTGCTCATGCTATAATAATAATAATATTATTAATAATAATAATAAATAATTAATATAATTGTTTGGAGAGAGCTGCAATGACAACTCAGCATCTGGAAAACACACATTACTACGAAGTGCTTTAAGAGGTGGAATTTTCATAACTGCCTCTGATTTAGGAGCACATGTGTCTGAGTCAAGAACCTCTGTGTTTCTAAACCTGCTAGGTGCTACTGCAGTCTTTTCCTTCACTTATCATAGAGGAGATTCAGAAGCAACTGGATCATAGCCAGTAAATTCCTGCACAGGGAGAAAAACTCTAAGGCTATAGCACTTTGAAATCAAGCAGAGAGAAGCAAAATGTTGGGTAGTTTTTTGTTTTATTTTGATTTAGTTTTGTTTTAAGTTTCCAAGCAGGAAACAAGATGCAAATTTAAAGGTTTATTAGCCATTGGAACAAAATGCACCTGAAAAATGTGTCCAAATTCAATTCCGTTGCTTGTCTTGGGCCAGAAGTGTAGCTAGGTTAGAATAGGCACTTAGCAAAAGTCTTTGGTGGGTGCTAATCACTCATTTGCCTACATACATATTCCGTATGGGTCACCAGCACTGGCCTGGGAATGCACCCCCACACCCCAGAAAACAGCAGGAGGGAGAAGAAAGGAACTTAGGCACTAGGCAGCCTGTTAGTTAGATAGGATTTATTCTCTTACCTGTTCTTCTCCCTGCTTGTGCCTTGTTGTTTAAAGGCCAGGGGACAAGACGGGGTACAAGTAACAACAACACAGAATTGGAATGGTTCCAACCATCTCTTAACTTCCAGAGCAGCAGCTGGCAGCCAGCAGTATGGTGCCAGGCCAGCAGCAGCAGATGCACGCAATGGCAGGTGGGTGGGTGGGCCTGTGGGTCACATGTCAAAAACCTGCGCACTGCCTCCAGCCTGGCTCTATCTGCCCACCCCCATCACATCCTGCCTGGGCGGGAGCTTCTGCCAATCAGGCATCTTCTAAAAGAGCTCTGATAGGGGCTTTCAGCTGCTCTGCCCCCAGAGGCTACATATGAGTACTACAATTTTCAATTGCCCTGGTATGGATGGCTCCCCAAGCCGCCCATACGGCAAAATAAGAAAATTGTCCCAACAGGTTCCCATCCTTACCCTGCCTGTTTGCCTGCCGATCAAGTAGTTTGGTTAGTGCCCACTGAGGGTGGCTCCAGAGTCCTCGCCTCTTGCGCTCTAGCCCAGCCCCCTTATGAGCAGAAACTTGTTGCAAGGACCTGTCCTGACCTGGCCTGAGCATGCACAGTTTAGCCAGTGCTTCCCTCAAGACCTGGAAGTGTGGCACTAGCTGCTTTAAAGTTGGCAGCACTGCTCCGGGTCTTGTTGCTCTGGGGACAGTCCGAGTCTGTCGGGACTGTTTCAGGGAGCTTGGGGGCCAGGTGGGCACTGCCCACAATGTCCTAGTTAGCAGACTGCGCCTCGATAAGACCCTCCATTTCCTTCCCCCATCCCGAGCACACCACCTAAGAGCCCTCTGCCCCAGCTTGTGGAGCTTGTATTTATTTTCAAAGTGACCTCTGAGAATGATAAGGTTACCCATTCACTAACAACAGTTAGTGTGTGTTGGGAATCAGGGAACGGGGAAGGGGAAAGACTTGCACACTCCTTCTGCACACAGACGGTTTCTGCGAAAAGGCTCTTGGGATGTACTCTCCATCCGTGGGGGTGTGGCTATGTCTGCCGTGACTGGGGTCCCTCTGCCCTGGCCTTCCGCTGCTCCTTCCCCTGTCACCTCACCAGAAGGGGAGGTGACGGTTTGCAGCAAGGGGTACCTCCGAAGTCGGCTCCTCCCAGAACCCCATCTCCCCACCCACCTATACTAATGCCTGACAGTGTGGCTGCTGCTCCAGTCGCCAAACGAAGAAAAGGGGCAGGGGTAGAAGTAGGAAAACCAAGCAAATTGCACAAAAATGTATTAAAAGGAACATCAATATTGGCGTTCGCTGAATAAACCTAGAGTTCAGCCCCATATAAAATTTGAGAAAAGACTTGAGAACTAAAAGCTAATGCAGCAGGAATAGAGCGCCCAGTAAATTTATCATAAAACTTCTTACTGGCCAAAGCTGATTGAGACCTTCTTTGTTTAAGTAATCTATGATGAGTGATCCAAGATAATGATGATGATGACAGTCATCCCCAGATACCTAAAATATGTATTTGGTCTAATATGCCAGGAGTATTTTTTATTGCATCTACCCCCAGCAATAATTTTTGTTTTGGAAAAATTAACAAGTAGTTTGTTTAAAAGAGCATAAATGAACAAGCTTTGTAAGAGCTCTTTGCAAGTGAACTGGCATTGTAGACAATAACACAGCATCATCGACATACATTAACAAAAATTAGAAGCAGATAAAAGTTGTGATGGATGGAAATCCATATTAGCCATATCACAAAACATATCAATCACATGCAAATTAAAAAGTAATGGAGCTAATATACAACCTTGATGAACTCGTTTTCAACTGGAAATTACTCTTAACTCAATTCGTAACTCGTATCTTACTTGAGCCAAGTACCGTCATAATAAGCTATTACCAAACTTACTAAAGGGGGATCTATACCTCAAAGAATTCTTCTATCAAGTGAATAAAAAGCAGCTCTAAGGTCAACAAATGCTGCAAGCAATGAAGATTTCTTCTCCTGATCATACTTGTGAGCTATGTAATTACAAGGTAAAACATGGTCAAAAGTGGAATGATCATCTGTAAAACCAGCCTGCTCCACCACCCGAAGTGTTTAAATGATAGAAAATATGCTTATGAAAGAACTTAGCAGAAATATTAATAAGACTAACAGGCCTATGAGAATCGGGTAAATTTTAGAACTCCTTTTATGAATTGGTACGATAATATTCCCTTTCCATGAACTGGGAAAATGAAGAATAGTAATAATACTGTTAAACCATGCAACCAAAATTGGAATCTACCAGGCAACATCCAATTGAAAAACTTCCGCTGGAATACCATCAGGGCCCTGTGCCTTATTCAATTTTAGCTGAGAAATTAAATTAGCTACCTGCTGATCAGTAACCAGGTAAGGTGCTCTTGAACCAACTGCAGTTGAATCTACAGAAAAATGAAGGAAAACTGTAAAAATCACTTTCATTAGCAAGCTGTTTGGTAAAGTGATGTAGCCAAACGGAGGGAGAAATATTGATGTCATGATTAAAGACTAAAGCCCAAAACATTTTACTCTCCTTTAATAGCAAAGTAAAGATTCTCCTATAACTGTTCCTGAAAAGACTTTTTTTAAATTTGAAACTTTTTTTGGTATTTTCTTCTAAGACATCAATTTTCAAATTAGAATACCTCAATTCCCTATATTATTATTATTATTTATATTATTAGCGTTTATATAGCGCTAGCGATGTACTTGGCGCTTTACAAGAAAACCCCCAAGATAGACATCTATAGTTTAATCTTTGTATCATAGCATTCCTTATCAGGCACCTTATATACTGAACAGCCAGACTTAATATTGGTTCTAAAATCCCTATTTTATCTTCATTAGATCTTTTTCCCAGTTGGTCCCAAGTCTCTGAAGAGGAAGTCGCTGTCTTGATTCAGCAACTCAAACTAAATACTATGCCTGGGGGTGACTTTATCCCTGCAGCTTTACTTAAAGCCGATCCAATTTGGGGGAGTGTTATAGTGGCTGTTCATTTATGTCTATAAATGAATGTGGTGGTATCCCCAGAAGCTGGGTTAAGAGTATTATTGTACCCATTTTTTAAAATGGTGACTTTCGTGACCCTGCCAACTACCGCCCAGTTAGCCTTTGGGACATTATTGGTAAATTGTATGCAAAATTTTTGTTGCAACACTTGTAGGCCTGAGTCAAGGCCAATAATATTCTTGCCCATGAACAGGCTGGATTCAAAAAGAGTGCTTCAACTTTTGACCATGTTTTTTTTATTCAACCAACTAATCTCTAAATATGTCAGTTCCCCCCGTAAAGCTTCTTTATTCCTGTGCTTTGTAGAACTCATTGCTAGGCAAATTATATGCTAAACTACTTCTTAACCATATAGAAGCCTTGACTTGTAGTTATAATTTAATTCCGAAAGAACAGTTTGGGTTCAGAGAGTCCTGTTCAGTTATGGATAATTGTTTTATTTTATCCCATTTAATTAATAAGTATGTGCTGATTCGCCGCACCCAATTATTTTTAGCCTTTATAGATTTTAAAAAGGCATTTGATTCAGTACCCTGGAAAAATCTTTGGGAAAAACTAGCTAATTTGGGCATAAATCGCAATCTGTTAACATTGATTATCCAACTTCACACCGAAAATCAGGAAGGATCCGAACAACAATTGATAATAGACACTCAGCGCCAGTAAAAGTTAAAAACGTGTCCGCCAAGGATGTGTGCTGACTCCACTATTATTTAATCTTTTCCTTGGCAATTTGATAGACGAATTGCGTAATCAAGGCCACTGATCCCTGAAAATTATGAACTATGTAGTTCCAGCTTTGCAGTATGCAGATGATATTGTATTAATATCACAAACTAAAAAAGGCCTTACAACCCTACTAGAGACTTGTGCTGCTTATTGCACTAAGAATAGCCTGGAGATTAATCTCACCAAAACCCAGGTTATGGTAGTAGGGAAAAGAACTAAACGATATAGTTGGAAGGTGCGAGGCAAAAAGCTTGAACGAGTTGATACTTTCCGATATTTGGGAGTGGTATTTAGCAAAAATGGGTTATGGAGAGACCATATTAGATCTATAGCAGCAAAGTGTCTGTAATGACAAAGGCAATTTTAGCTATGACAAAGCGATCCATGAATGTTAGAATATCAAGAATCTTGAAAATATACATAGCTAAAGTCCAGTCTACGTTAACCTACGGACAAGAAATAATTCCAGAAGGGAAAATAAGTAATTTAGAGATTATCCAAAATAAATTTTTAAGAAGCCAATTAGGGGTACCACAGGCTGTTCCAGGAGCAGTAGTGAGAGCCAAAACAGGAATTTTCTCAATTGGTTGCTTAAGGAAATTAGCTCTCCTGAAGTATTGGGTGTGTGTAGTCAATCCAGATGACAATTCTTTACCACACTTACTTTTTACTAGAAAAATTAACCCATACAGGATCAACAATATACCCTTGGATAGGCTCCTTTTATGCTTATCTTTCGAAAATGGGGCTATCCATAATGTCGCTTTGGCAACTAACACCAAATCAACAGAAAAATCTGCTTAAAAGCAGAGTCAGTGATATAGGAAGGCAAGAAGACGTAGCTCCATGGCTCACCCAAGTTAAAAAACACTTTGGGTTTGAAAATTATTTAGATATAATTATTTCCTCTGCATTACATAGGAATTATATGATATTAAGTTTTCAGTTAATCGAAACAGCAATAATTTTGGGGCGCTATAAAGCAACCCCGAAGGAGCAGCGATGGTGCATTTGTCAAGAAGGGGAAATAGAGACAATAGATCATATTCTTTTTAGATGCCCATTATACTCTCAGCTAAGGGATGTTTGGATTTTACCTTTGTTGCTGGCAAGGAGTATTATGACACAACAAATAAAATGGTGAAAATACTAAGTTTAACCAATCTTGAAGATTGTAATGCAGTGGCCTTACATGTCCAGCTCTCCTCCAATTTACGTGCCAATGTAGAGACTGATGGGTCATCATAAATCAGTATTATGCGTTAAGTATTGACCCGTGGAACTGTATAGGAATATTGATCTTTTCTGTGTTGAACGTACTAGTCTTATGTATATGTTAAAGTTTAATGTATACTGTATGTTTTAAATTTGAACTGCATATTAGTCACATTGAGTTTGATTTAAAGGGTTAAAAGGGCTATGGCGAAAAGCTAATGCCAACAATCAACTTATATATTATTATTGTAGAACTCAGGACAGCCTTCGATTCTGTGAATCGTGAATGACTTTGGCTGAAACTATATCTCACCAATATTGATAAGCGTTTATTATATTTAATTATAGCTTTCCATAGCAGTTCTTTACAGGTTAGAGTAGGCCGTGCTGGCCAGTTATCTCGTTCAATTTCTACTGTGCGGGGTGTCAGACAAGGGTGCTTGTTAGCACCTTTATTATTTAACATTTGTATTCACAGTGCAGTGAATTACTTGAAAGATACTATCTGCCTCCCTGTCCACATCCGCCTTGCCCCCTCCCTTCATACCTTCAAATCTCTCCTTAAAACTCACCTCTTTCGCTCTGCTCTGTCTGACTCTTTATCCTGCTGAGCCACTATTCCTATACCTAAGATCGGTTTACCCTTATCCTTGCAACATGGACCTGCCTGCTGTCATTCTCATCATAACCAAGTCAAGTACGTGCACTTGAGACCTCGCATCTTCATGAATGTTAGACCCCTTGTCTCTCCCTCTGTTCCCCTTCCTATGTCTCTCCTCCAGCTCCTGTCTCTCAGATTGTAAGCCCTAGGGACAGGGACCGTGTCTATTTTATTACTTTGTAAAGTGCCAGGTACACTGCTGGCGCTATATAAATGTTTGTTAATAATAATAATAATAATAATCTGCCACCCTGTTAGTTTGAATAGTGTCTCTTTACCGGTGCTTTTGTACGCCGATGATACTATTTTAATTTCGCATCTTTGATTCGTCTTCGACGCCTCATGGATTATTTTTGTGATTTTTGTCAAACTGAATTTCTTGATATTAACTATAAAAAGACAAAGGTTTTGGTAGTTAGTTGTAGATCTACTTGGCACAAATGGTCTACGAATGGCCACTTGATCACACTAAGTATTTGGGCATCGTTTTTTCTTAGTCTGCTTCATGGTGCTCTCGCTGTGATATTATTCTGCTGCAGCTAAATCTACCTCTAATAGGATGTTGAGTTTTTATTTTACAAAGGGTGGTAAATTATTTTTCCCTGCACTTTGCGTTTTTGAGGCCAAAACTCTTTCCCAGTTGCTCTATGGTGATCCCGTGTGGGGTCTTGCTTTACTGGACAAATTAGACAAGGTATAGAATAACTTTTTGCCCTCAGTTTTTCATGCCCCTTCTAATTCTCAGGTTGCCCTCTTGTGAACTGGAGCTGGTATAGCATCTGTATCATCACAAATCAAATTGACTGCATTAAAATTCTTGCTCTGCATGACTCACTCACCATGGGGCAGTTGATGTAACTTAGCTTCTAATTTGTCAGGCTGTGATCCCTGTTCAGAGGGTGTTTCTGCTGTTCTCGCTTGACTGGGGCTTGAGAAGGAGAAATTACTTGCTTTGCCTTTGTCAAGTGCTTTTTCTTTAAACAAACAGTGGGTCTCTGATCAAGAGAGGCAGACTTTGGTTGCTGCCGTTAATGTGTAACACATTTCTTCGGTGTATAAGTCATTCCCAATTGATCCTGCTGGTGCATCTTATCTGAATTTTTCCCTTTGTTGGGTTCTCAGAAGGGCTTTTACACTGGCTAGATTCAGCCTCCTTCCTACTGCCGTTACTGAAGGCAGATGGAAGGGGACCCTGTATGAATGGAGGATCTGCTTGGTTGCAGTCAGGGCTCTATAGAATCATTATCTCATGTTATTTTTGATTGTCCACTTTATTTGACTCCCAGGTTCAATTATCTCGCCTCGCTTATTGCAGATATGAAGCCTTGTTCTCAAAGGGACGTGTTGTTTTTTCTGCTTGCGGGGCAGGATCCGGTGGCTACCCTTCTGGTCTAAATTTCTGGCTGCTGATATCCAGTTTAGATTAGATGTTGCCAGACAACCTTGAGGTGACTGTTTTGTCCTACCTCGATATTTATGCAATTGTTCATTTTGTTTTTTGTATTTTACGCTGCTATTTATATTTTGTGATGGCTGATGGCTTTAACAATACAATTTCTATGCCCTCTCGTCCGGTAATTCGGACACTGGGAGCGATCTCCCCAACGACCACTAGGAGGCAGCACAACTTTGCTGGGAGCACGTGGGGAGAGCGCTCCCCCGCCCTCCCAGTTCGTTGTCTGCCTCCGACTCAGTAGGACGTGCAGCCGGGTGCGCTGCACCCCCCACGTGGAAAAGAACTTTGCCGGTGCCTCCGCACCGATTCCCGGGCGCAGCCTCCCCGCACGGCGGGAGGAGGCTTATCTCTCTGGCCGGCCCACGGGTTCAGGCCAGAGGCTTTTTTCGGAGCGGGGACTCCACGGAGCTACCCCCCCGACGCCGCAATGGCCGAGACGGCTAAGACCCGCCGCGCCGCAGCCGGACGGGCGCCGCAGCCTCCAACTGCCGCTGGGGCACAGAAGCGGAAGTCCAGCAAGCCCAGGCAGGGCCATGCGGCCGCGGCCACGCCGCAAGCTGACCGGGCCAGAGCCGAAATGGCGGCGGAGGGGGAAACCGGAAGCGAGACCTCCCTCCCCGCCCGGCGGCCCCAAGACGCCCGCAGCCCTCAGGCTTCCCTCATCCAGGACATCGAGGGGGAGGTAGCTTCGGCTGCCTCCTCGCAGGTACGAGGGACCGGGGGGGGGGCTGGGCCCGATCCTTTCCAGCAGGCCCAGCTGGAAGCCCTTCGGGCCATGATGGGGGCTCTCTCTCGCATAGAGAGCAACCAGAGGGCTCGCAGTGCGAGACCCTCTCCCCGGGGGCCAAACCCTAAAGAAAAGTTTAAGGGAGCCTCCCGCTCTGCGGGGAAGGGGAAGGGTAAGGGCCCCCCTACCCCCAGGGCTCATGCCTCCCTTTCAGAGCTGTTGGGGTCCTCCTCGGCTGAGGAGGACGATCCCTGCTCTCCCCCTGAAGAAGGGGAGTTCTCTGGGGGATCCTCTCAGGCTGACTCCCCTCCCCCGGCTAAACGGCCACGGGCCCACCCCACTAGGCCCCGCTACCACCCTGTACCCTCCTCAGAGGAGGAGTCAGAGGCTGGCTCATCCAGGGCCTCCCACTCTCTGCTGGAGGACAAGTCCCTCGATTGGGAGCGGATCCTTTCCAGGGGCCATAAGGACCTAGGCAGGGAGCTACCCCTGGACCACGGCCCTAAAATAATTATGAGAGCGGAGAGGGTGTTAAAGGTCACTCCCAGACCTCTCCAGAAAAGGGACTCCGATTCCTCCTCCGATGGGGACGAGGAATCAGACAGGGAATATATTCCCAAATTGGGCCAGGCCTCCAAAGGCGCTTCCCTAGACAAAGCCTTTGAGAAAATTATAAGGGCACAGTGGAAGCACCCCACTAAGTCCTTCAAGTTATCTAGGCCTCAACAGACTCTGTACGCCTTTGCTAAACAGAGCAAGCCCATTTTCGCCCTGCCCCGGGTTGATGCTGCCGCTGCATCCCTCGCCCGACAGTCTGTCTTCCCCTCAGAAGGGGATTTATTACCAAAAGATCAGACTGACAAAGGCCTGGAAACCGGCCTTAGGAAGAGTTACGAGGCCATGTCCAATGCTCTGCGCATGGCTACCACTTCGTCATATGTCTCTCGGGCTGTGATGAAGTGGTTCAAGATGGGGAAAGACCCTAACATTACTAGAGCACAGTCCACGAAGTTAGCCACTAACGTAGCTCTCGCTCAGGCCTTCCTGATAGATTCATCAATGGACATGCTGACCTGGATTGCAAAAGGGATGGCAGCCAATGTTGCAGCCAGACGCAGACTCTGGCTTCGTTCGTGGCGGGCTGATGCACACGCAAAGAACTTGTTAGTTAACAGCAAGTTTAAGGGCGGCAAGCTGTTTGGCACGGTGCTAGACAAAGCACTACAGGAGGCTTCTAACAAGGACAAGAAGCACTCGCTGAACCAGATCCAGACGGGCAGGAATCCCTTTCGCCCCTTTTTTCGCTTCCAACAGGGCCAGAAGCGCTACCAATCTTCCACGCAACCCTCCTGGAACACTGCTAACCGCAATAGATTTCAGAGGGGCAGGGGAGGCAAGTTCACCAGACCATCGCCTCAGCACCAACAGAACCGTCGTGCAGGATCACCGCCTCGTAGGCAGGAATCCTGACTGTATCGCCGCTTCTTCCCCCGTCTCTCCACGGATCGGTGCGCGTCTCCTCGCCTTCGCACCAAGATGGGCCCTGAACACATCAGATGCGTGGGTCATTCAAACAGTTTCCAGAGGATATTCGATAGAGACCAAATACTATCCGCGGGAGACCTTCAGAATATCTCCTCGTTCACGCAACCCCGTCAAACACGGGCATCTGCGGGCGGAGATCACCAGGCTCCACCAACTGGGGGCCATAGAGAGGGTGCCGTGGCACGAGCGCGGCCTGGGGGTCTACTCGATTTTATTCCTCGTGCAGAAAAAATCCGGCTCGTGGAGGGGAGTGCTCGACCTAAAGCGTCTCAACAAGGCGCTACGCAGGCAACGCTTCAAGATGGAGACACTTCACTCCATATCCCTAGCCCTTTCCCAAGGCGACTGGATGGCATCTCTCGACCTGCAGGACGCTTACCTCCATGTTCCCATCCTTCCGGCACACAAGAGGTGGCTCCGGTTTTGCTACGACGGCCAGCACTGGCAGTATCGAGCCCTCCCCTTCGGACTGGCATCATCCCCTCGGACCTTCACCAAGGTTCTCGCCCCCCTCATAGCGGCGCTCCGACTGGAGGGGATAGCGGTTTTTCCATACCTCGACGATCTGCTAGTTACCGCTCCGTCCCTGCAGCTGGCCCACACTCATCTCACTCGCACCAAGGAATACCTCGAGACCCACGGCTTCGTTATCAATATTCCCAAAAGCCATCTTACCCCATCTCAACGTCTCGAACATCTAGGGGTTGTGTTCGACACCTCCCTGAACAGAGTGTTCATCCCTCTCCAGCGACAGGCAAAATTATTGTCCCTCATCAAGACGATTCGCGACCGCCCACGAGTCCCGATCCTCACCCTCGCTTCTCTCCTGGGTTTGATGATCTCACTCATACGTCACCTGCAATGGGCGCGCTTCCACTCTCGCCCCTTGCAGGCGCTTCTGCGGCCCTGGCAATCAGCAATAATCGACAGCAGCCCGAGGTCCATTGCTCTCACTCCGGCCGCTCGCCACTCGCTAGCGTGGTGGGAGCAACCCCACCGGTTTCTCGCCGGCGTCCCTCTCCTAGAACCGGAGAGACTCATACTCACCACCGACGCCAGCCTCCTAGGGTGGGGGGCCCACCTCAGCACACACACGGTCCAGGGGTCATGGTCACACCACGAACTGGCGCACAGCATGAACTGGCTGGAGCTCAGGGCGATCCGTCTAGCACTCCTCCACTTCCTCCCACAGCTTCACAACCATCATGTGCTGGTCTTCACAGACAATACCACTGCACAAGCTTATGTGAACAATCAAGGGGGATCTCGATCCTCGTCGCTCCACAAGGAAGCCACCCTGATGTTCAGATGGGCGGAGGGCAATCTTCTTTCCCTGTCAGCCAGACATATCAGGGGCCAGGACAATGTTCAAGCGGACTGGCTCAGCAGACGAGTGCTAGACCCGGCGGAATGGTCTCTGTCCCCTCAAGCGTTCCATCACGTGATGACCTCCTTCGGAACCCCAGTAGTGGACCTCTTTGCGTCGAGTTCCAATCGCAAGACGCAGAGATTCTTCGCCAGGAGCCCACATCCGCTGGCAGAGGCTCACGACGCTCTCAGCCACCCTTGGCCCCACGGCCTCCTGTACGCCTTTCCTCCCTTTCCTCTCTTAGCGAGAACGATCAGCAGAGCCAAGAGACTGCGGGCCACAGTCATTCTGATAGCCCCGTTCTGGCCACGCAGATCGTGGTTTCCAGACCTTCTCAGCCGATCCAGAGGAACTTACCTCCCTCTACCAGTCACGCCGGATCTCCTCACCCAGGGACCTCTTTGCTACGATCGGCCAGAGTTCCTGAGACTGACAGCCTGGCTATTGAAGCCGACGCTCTCCGAGCCCAAGGGTACTCAGCTCCAGTAGTCCGGACTCTCCTCGCCTCCAGGCGACAATCGACAAGGAGAATTTACCAGTCTACATGGGCGATGTTTGTCCGCTGGTGTCACACCCATCACGTTCCACCTCGTCAGCCTTCCGTTCCTCAAGTCCTCCAATTCCTACAGGACGGCCTCGATAGGGGGCTTCGTCCCAACACACTGGCTAGACAGCTATCGGCCATTGACAGTACCATCTCCTCGTCTTCTGCCAATAAATTCTCCTCTCACCTGCATGTGAAACAGTTCTTGAGGGCAGCCAAGCGTGTAGCCCCTCCGGTTGTACACCGCTTTCCTACATGGAACCTCAATGTGGTTCTTAAGGCACTAATGGGTCCTCCATTCGAGCCTCTGCACCAGGTGTCCCTTTACTTTTTATCCATCAAAATGACCTTCCTTATTGCTATAACATCGGCAAGAAGGGTGTCTGAAATCGGAGCTCTGTCCATCGACCCAGCTTTCTGCATTTTCAGAAAGGAATCGGTGCTACTTAGGCTAGACCCAACCTTCCTTCCTAAGGTCTCCTCCCTGTTCCACCTAGCACAGGAGGTGGTCCTCCCGTCCTTCTGCCCTAAGCCTCGCCACTCCTTAGAGAGGCTTTGGCACACTTTAGATGTACGCAGGGCACTCAAGATTTACCTGGAGCGTACTCTTCCCTTTCGGAAAACTTCCTCCCTCTTGGTGAGCTACCACCCTCACTCCAAGGGTAAGAAAGTCTCGAAATCCATCATTGCGAAGTGGATTTCTGCTTGTGTAGCAGACGCCTACAGAGCCTTAAGCTTGGTCCCTCCAGCTAGAGTTCTAGCTCATTCGACCCGCTCAGCCTCCACTACTTGGGCGTTCCGGGCCAGGGCTCCCACATTAGAAATTTGCAGAGCGGCTACGTGGAGAAGTCTCCACACATTCACGAGGCACTATAAAATAGATCGCTTCGAGTCTGCTGAAGCCGCCTTTGGGAGGCGGGTGCTGCAGGGGGTTTTAGATCCTCAATAAGCGCCCAGTCCCTCCCATCGAATAAATTACTGCTTTGGTACCTCCCAGTGTCCGAATTACCGGACGAGAGGGTATAGAAAGAGGAATTGGGTTCCTTACCTTGGGAATTCCTTTTCTATTCCCTCGAGGGAGGTCATTCGGCCCACCCAGAGTTTCCTGGGCGCTGAATTAACTCTTGGGATGTTTAGTTGTATGTTACCCCTTCGGGGGATTGTTACTAATCTCTGTTAAGTTTTTCAGATAAGCTTCGTCCTCGGCTTATTACTTCTGGGAGGGCGGGGGAGCGCTCTCCCCACGTGCTCCCAGCAAAGTTGTGCTGCCTCCTAGTGGTCGTTGGGGAGATCGCTCCCAGTGTCCGAATGACCTCCCTCGAGGGAATAGAAAAGGAATTCCCAAGGTAAGGAACCCAATTCCTCTATCTCCTTCTACATAGTCTCTGAGATACCTTTACAGGAAAACAAGCCAGAAACATTTCTCAAAGGGACAGAAAATCATTTACTTTGTGCTTGACAATTATTCAAATTCCTAATTAAAAAATCAGAAGGCTGTCGAGTAGTTTTAGCCCTACCTACATTGGTTATATGATCACAAGAACAGTTATGCTGACTACTTGAAACAGGACAAGTTTCAGTCTTCCTTGAAGAACAATCTACTTAAGAATTCACTAACCCTGATGAGTCATTGTTTGTAGAATTTTTGAGAACTCGCCAAACCTGCCACAAAGCACCTAACAACTTTAAAATATAAAAAAAATTCTTAATTTCACTAATTTCACTAATATAATTTCTTATGTTATCTGTAACATTCCCAGTAGACAAACAACAATCTCAACAGGGCATAAGCCCTGGAGCAGGGGCGTGCGATCGGGCCACACTAGACCCGACATATTACAAAAATTAGACTGACCAGAAACACAAGGAGGAGGTAAACGATCCTCCTCCTTGTTAAGATCAAAGCTAGTGTAACCTCAGACAGAACTCACTTCAGCTAGTTTGGCTAACTAAGAAAACTGAATTGTTTAGTGTTCTTTCAGTAGAACTCTCAGTAGAAATGTGCAGACCTGGCAATGGACTATCCTAGGGATGCTCTTCAATTAAAACCTTGAGTCCAGTTGACTGAGAGGTGCCCACTTCCAAATCAGATCAATCTTGGACCACTGGCTGAGTTATATAATCAGTAATTTTCCTCTGATTCCAAGGAGCAATTTTGCATTAACCTTTGTAGAGACTTCGAGAACAATCCCCTTGTTTTAGAACAAGTTAAAAATCCTGCTAGAACTTGCAGCCCAACAAAATGAGGAAAAGAAGAAAAGGACACTACCAAAACTCAGCAGTGAAGACAAGCTGATTCCTAAGACTCTCCAAATCCTATAAACAAAAGAGAATCAAATGCTAGTATAACTCCCAGGCTCCTCAACGGCCACTCAACAGCTGCATGCCCTTATGCATCGCTACCTGAAGACTAGCACCGGTAGGACATGAAGGGCTTCTTATATAGATGTCTGGAAAGGGAGAGCCAGGGGGTAATGATGGACTCAGTCTCCACAGCAGGCTTGAACACAGCCCAGACTCAGTCTGTAGCAAACACTAGCACACCAAGGGATTCTTATATAGGGATAAAGCAAATGAGACGATAGCCCACACTAGGTGGATGTTTAGTAGGTATTCACTGCCCATTTATTAGGTGTCCCTGTTAGCTCCCACCCGCCATATGGCCATCAACCATTTGTGGCATAGTCCAGGGACATAGCAAGTCTACCGCGAGGGCGAATCCGGGCTAATGTGTCCGCATCCCGTCAATTAGTTTGCATGCAGCCTCCTTATGTCCAGGTCCGCCAACACTATATAGTCATGGGCGAAAAGCCTAGAGTGTTCTGAGGAACAACCGCTGTCTGCTCTCACCAGTGGCTTAAAAGCCCAATGCACGCCAAATTTAAACCTGCATTGTTCCAGCTTGTCCTGGTTTGCAGCACATGCCCAACGTTTGCTCTTCAGAACCTGTTGCCATCCCTGGAACAACTTCATTCGGCTTATCATTGCTATGACCATAGCTCAGAATGACAGCCAGGCACCCTGCAGCACCGCTGTCAGCTTGCCTTCCAAGGCACTCTCCACCTACCAATCCACCCACCAGAGGTGCATTCCTTGGTCCAAGGAAGAAACCAAGGCCTCCTTTGCTCTGTGGGGGAGTGAAACATACAGTACAATTTTGTGAAGTGTTACTGCAATGAGGCCGTGTTCCAGGAGTTCCATCTCTCTCCAAATGGTGGAGCTAGGATTCTGAAGGCACATGAACCCAGTGCTGGCAGCAGGCCAAGGATCTCCAGAGGGGCTACAAGGAATTCCAGGAGAACATCGTTAGCTCTGGCGATAGGAGGCAAACATCTGTGTACTATGAGCTGCTGGACTGGTTCCTGTGTTGATGGAGCCATCATGGCCACGGATAAGGCAAGTGCCCATCTGTGCTTAGAAATCTCCTTGATCCAAAAACAGCAGGCTGCTTGGATCTGTTGGATCTTGTGGATTCTGCTCAATAGAGACCATGAATTCCCGAAGCACGATAATGAGCACCCTGAGCTTCTTGGGGATCCATGGCTGTGTTACAGGTGTCTGTGAAATCTGCAGACTATGTGCCATATTTTTTGAAAAGTTTTAAGCGCTGGGTAGCTGTCTAGATAGGATTGACTGTGCACTGCACGTGACCCAAGTGTTTGCTCACACTGGACCACCTCTCAGAGTCATAATAGTCCAGAAGAAAGAACCAGCTGGTGCGGCTGCTTTTTCGCATGTTTTGCTGCATCTGTGAATCACGGCAGGGGAGCGGGATACTGCTTTCTTTGATATGGTTGAGCATGAGGTGTTGGTGAGTCCCATCTCTCTCCAAATGGTGGAGGGACCATGCTGGGGTGGGAGTTCTGTTCCTACCTGGCCGGGAAAACCCACTGGGTGGTCCTGGGGGATTGTACATCTTCCCTCAGAGACCTCGCTTGTGGAGTCTTACAGGGTTCCAACTTGTCCCCCCTCCTGTTCAGCATTTATATGCAACCCCTGCGGGAGGTTGTGAGAGAGTTTGAGGGAGTGCGGTGTCATCAATATGCCGATGACACCCAACTCTACCTCTAATTTTCATCAGACCCAGGCCCGGTGGTCTTGGTGCATACCCGGTGTCTGGTAGCTGTGGGGGGACTAGATGAGGGTAAGTCATCTGACGTTGAATCCTGACAATACGGAGGAATGTTGGTGGGTAGGGGTCTGGGTGACCTGGGTGTGATGGAGTCCCCTGTCATTGACGGGGTCTGTCTGCCATTGGTTTCCCAGGTTCGTAGCCTGGATGTGCTCCTCGATCCACAGCTTCATCTGGATCTCCAGGTGGTGGCTGTGACGAGGAGTGCTTTCTGGCAATTACATCTTGTCCAGCGACTGTGGCCTTATGTATCAAGTTCTGACCTTGCCACCCTCATCCATGCCTTCATTATCTCTAGGCTAGACTATTGCAACACACTCTACATAGGGCTGCCCAGGATGATGGTCTGGAGACTGCAACTGGTGCAGAATGCGGAGGCCTGCTTGCTTAGGGGAGTGGGCTGACGTAAGCACATTACACCAGTGCTCTGGGCACTGCACTGGCTGCCTGTAGTCTACCGGGCCAGATTCAAGGTGTTGGTATTGACTTATAAAGCCTTATACGGTCTGGTCCCCACTTATGTACGAGACTGCTTCAGCCCCTGGGTCTTGGATCGACCGCCATGGTCGTCCGGGGATGGGGGGGATTGTAAGTACCTCAGACGTGTTGGGTGGCCACCAATGATCGAGTTTTTTTGGTGGTCACCCCTAGGCTGTGGAAGGTCCTCCTCATGGGGATCCGAGTGTCCTCTTCCTTGGCCTCCTTCCGCCGGGGTTGTAAGACCTGGCTGTTCTGTCAGGCTTTTGGTGAGGAGGAGGGGTAGGTTTGGGGTGGGGGTAGGGAAATTGGGGTTTTTGTTCTGTTAGCGTTTTTAATGTTTTATGGTTTTAACTTTTATTAATGTTTTTATGATGATGTGAGCCACCCTGAGATGCATGAGCAGGAGGGGCGGCATAGAAATGTGATGAAAGAAAGATACTGGGAATTAGGGTTTGGTGGGAGGAACATGGTGCAGAAGAACATCTGCCTGTCTACTTGGTTTGTCAAGCTAAACCTGTGAGGGGGTGTGTGAATGGAGGCTGCCTGCATGCACACAAAAACACACACAGGTGCTGCCTGTTTATTAGGTTGGACACGCTAAATGTGTGGCAGCTGCACAGTCCAAACACATACTATAGCAGGTTATTGTCTTGTTTGAAAACACCTATAGATGTTTGGAAAGGGAAAGTCAAGTGGTAACAATGGACTTAATCCACACTGCAACCTTGAACACAGCCCAGCCTCTAGCCTGTTTATTTACTAAAAAACTGTAGGATTTGTCCCTACGTATTGAACTACCTGGGACCAGAGTTAAAATATCAGTTACGCTGTTGAAACCTTATTCCACAGAGCATGAGTTGGCATTTTCGGGCCTAGTTCAGAACTTTTATTTAGAAAGACATAACGGGAAGAAGAATTGATGTGTAGAGATGTAGCAGTGAATGATTAAAATAGGTTTAAGTTTTGAATATATATATATATATGTCTGTAGTTGGTTGTCATCTTTTAGCTAGATTAGAGATTGCAAGTTGGTGTAGTGAGGTGTGGGATTAAAAAAAGCCCTTGGTGACTTCTTGGGAACTCAAGAGAATAAAAGAGACTGTTACAAATATTTGCACTTAAAAAACAAATCCATACAAGATCTCATTAATTGAATGCTAGAGTTACATTAAAAAGTGTTTACCCTGTCTCAGTATCATAAATGTGAATTAGTACAGAAATATACTATTTATACCATACTAAACGACATGTTTTACTTTCACATAACGTGTAATGTGGCATCAGGGCAACCAGAGTGAAAATTCCTTAATGTAAAATAGAAAATAAATGTATATTGGGGATAGCTTAGAACTCTTTGTAGATTTTTTAAAATTGAACTTTGAGTGAATTGTGATGTCCTTTTACAATTCTAACTGTATTTAACCTTATGTGAGAATGAAGGAAGGTTGGAGGAGCTTGCATCCAGCAAAGTAATTTCCCTTCATACGTATGTGTTTTTTCTTAAACGATTGGCCCATATTTTCACTGTTGTATGGACAGAAGGTCCTATTTAATGTACCTCTAGAGTGTCAAATGACAGGGGACTTTGTAATTGGAACCAGCCATTTAAGACTGCCAAAAGAGATTGAATTATTTAAATATCGGACTGAAACTTCTGGCTAGATATTTTCTAATTGGAAGAAGATGCGAGTGACTATCACAGATAGACAAATAACCATTCATAGTTAACCATTATTTCGAAGCAATTGTTTGCAGAAAATATGATGATCAGCAGGGATAATGAATATGGATGAAAAGTTCTCTGAGAGTTCACAAACAAAATGTTGTCCTTGGAAGATGCCAGCTTTTGAGTGTGTTTTTGGATTCGTCCTATTGGGCCTTTAGTTCCTGTGTAGTAGTCAAAATATTGTCCTATTATTTAATATATCCAGGCCCCTTTTTGTTTTTTGCACCTTTTAAAAAACTAGAATTAATTACAGAGCAAAAAGTCTCGACAGTAAAATCTGTACATATTTACCCTCTTTCAAACTTTTTCCTTGCCCCAGCAGGACCAGGATGGTAGCCAAGGAGTGGGCAAGCGCAAGAGGGTGAAACTCAGCAGCAGCTCCAAAGGTATCTATGAAGCAGTAACTCCTATTTATCTAACTTGATCTTATTTTAAAATAACTGTGACTGTGTAGACAGTTTCAGCCATTGAAGGGTTGCGTATGGCGTAAGTGCAATGTAAAACAATGAATCTCTTAAGGATAATAGGAAGTGAAGTATTTTTCCAACAGTTTCATTTTGTGACAATAATGTTGTGAATAATGAGAAGCCCTGGATGTTGTAGAGGTCTTGTGTATGTGAGAAAGAGAGATTGGGAAATACTGTTATGGGGGGATGAGTGTGTGTGTGTGTGTGAGGGTTATGCCAAGTCCCCCTGATGAGAGAGGGGGGAATGAGGGTTATGTTATGGCCTCCTGGTGAGGGGAGGGGGTATGGATAGGGGGAGGGATAGGGTTTTGGGATGGGGTTGAGGGGTTAGAGAGAGGGTTATTGGGTAGGAGTTGAGGTTTTTAAATTGCATTTCCATTACATTTTTGTGTTTTTTTTATAATGGCATTGTCAGTATTTTTGTTTATAATATTGCAATATTTCTGTTCGGAATATTTTTTTGTAAGCCGCTCTGAGTCCTTTTGGAGAAGAGTGGGATATAAATAATTTGTAATAATTGTAGTTGTTGTTATTATTAGCATTAGCATTTATACAACGCCAGCGATGTACCCAGCGCTTTACAAAGAATAAGATAGACATGGTCCCTGCCCGAGGGCTTATAATCTAAAAACAGGGGGAGGGGAGACAGGGAAGGGGGAACAGAGGGAGAGACAAGGGATGCAACATTCATGAGGATGTGAGAGCTCAGGTACCTGTTCTTGGCTTGGTTCCAGTAATTTGGGAGTTTACAGATAGCAGGTGGGGGATAAACCTGGGTGGGGATGCATAGCAGGAGTTAGGAAGGGCAGAGCGAAAGAGGTGGGTTTTGAGGAGGGATTTGAAGGTACAAAAGGAGGGGGCAAGGCGAATGTGGGCAGGGAGAGAGTTCCAGGCGTGCGATGCAGCGAGGGAGAAGGGACGAAGGCGGTTGGGGGAGCAGGGGAGGCGTGGGAGGGTGAGGGAGGGGATGGAAGAGGAGCGGAGTGCTCAGTAGGGTCCGGAGGGAGATCGGAGCAGAGAGGTAGGGGGGAGCGAGGCTGTGAAGGGCTTTGTAGGTGAAGACAAGGAGCTTGTGCAGAATACACTCAGGAAGAGGGAGCCAGTGGAGACAGTAGAGGAGAGGATGCACATGGTCAAAGAGACAGGCTAGGTGGATGATCCTGGCAGCAGAGTTTTGAACAGAGATGAGGGAAGAAAGGTGGGAGCGGGGAAGGCCAGCAAGGAGGAGGTTACAGTGGTCGAGGCGTGAGATGACTAGGGCATGGATGAGAGTTTGGCAGAGGAGACAGACAGAAAAGGGCAGATCTTGGCAATGTTGTGGAGGGAGAAGCGGCAGGATTTGGCCACGGAGTCAATGTAGGGTTTGAAGGTAAGGTGCGAGCCGAAGATGAAGCCCAAGCTGCTTCTCTCATAAGCCAAATATTTGCTTCTCTCATAAGCCAAATGTCATCTGGCTATTTCCCCCCCACCTTGATGAAAAGGAAGCATCTAACATCGTTGCATTGTTTTAGGGAGAAAGTTTTAAAAATAAAGGACATTTAAAAATAAAATAATAACGTTTTCAGGAAAAACAGCATTGGGTAGCTACGGGCATGAGAAATAACTAAGTGTGGTACAAAGCTGTGATGAAGGCAGGAGGAAGGTTTGCAGGGGCCTGAAGAGCAGTACATGTAGTTTGGATTTGAAATTGAAAGAGACAGGAAGTTAGAGGAATTAAAGGATTTGCAATGACAACAAGAGAGGTTGCATTTAGTTGTAGTGTGTTATACAGATTAGAGAGAAGAAAGACAGGCTAGAAAGGAGGCCAAAACTAGAGTTTTCGAAGTAGAGTTCAGAAGAGGTCGACTTTACTCAGTTTGTAGCTGAAATTGCATTGTCAGGAGAGGGATTCAAAGTTATAAGTTTGTGTGGGAGAGGATAGCGCAATTGTCAGCTGTGACATGGAAGACAGGATGGGGGTTGAGAAGTCATGGAGAGGAGAGGGTTTTGGAGGAAAAGTAAAATCACTTCTTGAAATATTTTATTTGAGTAATTAGTGGGCATTCATGAGGAAATATCAAAGAATATATTAACCTTCTTAAGCAAAAAAAAAAAGAAAAGCCAGTGAATTTCAAACATGCATAAGGAAATATAATTTAGTATACCGTAGAGATCTGGTATTCAAGATCTCAGTTATCCAAAGGTTTCACTCATCCAGAGGCACTATCTGACCCCTGGATTAGTGAAATCTCTGCATGAACACGATCAGCTAGGGGATAAAAAGAAGCCAGAGACCAGGTCTTTCCAGTCTCACCTCCTCTGTCCTCTGCAACCACTTGCATCAGAAGTGTCAAGCCCAGGAAGGAAAGTGAGGAAGAAAGCATGTTCTTCTCTCTGCCCCTTGCCTCAGCTCCTGCCTTTCCAGTCTCTAGCAGAAACAAAAAAGACAAGGACAGAGAGGGGGGGCACAGAGAACGGCAGGACAGAGTGCAGTGGGAGACCAGAAGTCTTCTGACTTCCAGATTTTTTGTTCTGCCCACCCTTTGCATTGATTGCTGAGCCAGCTACAAGGGGAAAAGACGATGACTATTACTACTTATCATTTCTATAGTGCTACTAGGCATATGCAGTGCTTTACAGTTACAGTTTTTTTTCTGAGACAGGTCCCTGCCCAGTGGGCTTACAATCTAAAATGGACATGAGTGAGAGGAACACAGGGAAAGACAGATACACACACATTCCCATTTTGCAGATGGGAAATTGAGTCTGAGAGGTTATGACTTGTTCAAGGCCACCTGTCATGACTAGGACAGGATTCGAACCCTGGCTTCCCAGGTCCAAGTCCAGCACCTTATCCACCACACCACACTGGTTCTCCAAAGTGTGGATTGAGAGACCAGGAAGAGCACCGGTCTCCTGCTGTGCTCTATTCCCACAGCTGCTTCAACTCCTGCTCTCTTTGAGCTCACATTGAGCCAAGTGAGAATAGGAAGTGAGGTGGCTGCAGGGAGGGGAGAAGGAGAGTGGATCAAGGGTATGGGCAGAGCACCAGTCTCCTGTACTCTGTCCCCTGCAGCCACCTTGGCTTCTCCTCTCCCTTGGTTCAGGGTGAGCCATGGGAAAATGGGGTAGAGAAAGATAGTTGGCTTTCTACCCAACTGTCCCCTGTGCCTTCCTTAACACTGGGGCTGGGTTCAAGGAGAGTGCAGATGGTGGGAGATCTGCTCCTCCAAATACCAATACAAGAAATGCTTTGGATGTCCCCAAAGATTCTGGGTAAGAAGGTCTCTCTTGTATTATGAAAACCAGTAGATCTGGAAAATTGGTAGTCTTGACAGGTCTGAGAGAGGCAGTGGAGACTGATAGTTGGACAATTGGGAAGAAAAAATCCAGACTAGAAAAATATACCGTGCCAGAGTTCATATTGGTTTCTTAAACTCATGTCAGAAGAGGGGAAATAAGATTGCATGGGAAGAAACCCAGGGAACTCCAGGACAAACTTCTGAGGAACATGATATCCAGGTAATTGATAGTAAAGGAACAGTCAGTAATGTTGGAGGTAACCCAGGAGAAAGTAGTTGCTAAAGCAAGGAACTGAATATGTGTTAGGAAATTCAACCTGTTAAATTGGACAGATAATGTCAAAGACCAAGAAGCATGTGGCCCTTTAAGCTTGGCATAGAAGAAGGCCATTAAAGACAATAGTGAAAGAAATTCATTGAGTACAGTATTTGGACATAAGTGTAAAGGAGAGGAAACTTAGAGCCTAGTGACTAAAGTCAAGAAACTTGGAGTTGAAGTGAAGTAGACTGATGGGTTACTGTTAGAAAGGTAGGTGATTATAAGGAGGTCATTAAAGAAATGAAGTCATCCTTAAGATGCGTAGGGCAGAGAAACTGAGGCTGAAAGGGTACGTGCATATTACTGGTAATGTTTAGCTTATAGTAAGCCTTATAAAATCATTGGAGAGTGCTTTTTGCATTTGGTGATAAATGACAATTAAAGTATACTGGAGTGGCTTGAAGTCTCTTAAAGCTGTTTTAATAGGGGTGGGAATTCCGGATCTACCGGTATCCGATAATGCCGGTATCGGGCGTACCGGCATTACCGGATTCGACCCGGTAATCCGGCCCCGGTACCGGATTTCGGTGTACCGGTTTTTTTT
>QEPC01003457.1:6121481-6145999 GCA_003113815.1 Sphenodon punctatus | reverse complement strand
CCCCCCCCCCCCCCCCCCCCCGGCTCCGGTTGTGTTCCTACCTGGCTCGTCTTCCTCCGCTTCCTGGGAGGCGTCCTGGGTCTCTGTCGGTTCCGCGTGCGCCCCCTGTCCCCGCGGGGGTTTTGTGGGTGCACGTGGAGGGTGCTGAGAGCGAACCCCCCCACAAGAGGAGATTCAACCACTCCCAGGCCCCCAAAGCCCTCACCCATCAACATCACCTCCGTCTTGTCAGGATTCAGCTGCAGATGGCTCAACCTCATCCAAGCCCCCACAGCCGACAGGTACTGGAAAAATAAAGAGACTGCATGGCTTGGGTCGATGGAAAAAGAGAGGTAGAGCTGAGTGTCATCAGCATACTGATGACGCTGCATGCCCTGAAACCCTCTCACGATCTCCCCTAACGGCTGCATATAGATGTTAAACAAGAGGGGGGACAGAATGGCAACCTGCGGGACTCCACACGTGAGGTCCCAGGGGGAAGACGTTTGAATTCCTCTCCACTCACCCCATGTGGGTGGTTAGTTTGTGGCCATCCCACTCATTGCACACAGATCACCTCTCCAGCCGTGCTCATTTAAAAACAGCCGTAATCTGGTAGAGCTCTGTTGCCTATGGGCTTCACTTACCAGAGTAAGTGGTTTGTGGATCATGTCCAATGAGACTTCTAGTGAGTACTGGTTTTTGGATCCTGATCTTAGTGACCAGTTAATTATTGGCCAGATTTTGCCTCCTTTGTTCTTGTTGAATAATAGCTTACTCTGTGAAGTCCATGGGACTACTTGTGGAGTAAGTTACTCAGTGTTAATGTAGGAGAATTAGTGCTATTTAAGATCCTGATTCTGTAGCTGATTTTTTACTGATAATGCAAATGTTTTTGGGGTTCTCTGCATGCAACTATTTTAGGCTCAGGCCATCTGCCATCTTAGTCATATCTGTTTCTTTTTATAGAGAGTTTGAAAACCCTTTCTAATTCTTGTTTTTTGTCATCCAGTACATTGGATAGAATGTTAATAGCATGTGTTCATGATGCCCTTGCTACTAAAACAAAAAAATCTGAAGTCTCCCCCCCCCCCCCCTTATTTTTATGCAGATCAGTCCATTATGGATTTTTTGAAGCATAAATGTTTTCTAGAAGAGTTGTTATTTTGGACAATAAAATATGAATTTCCACAAAAGATGGTAACTTTTTTACTCAACATGTTGCCAGATCAAGATTATAAGGTAATGATATCCTGCTTTTCCTTCCTGTTCTGACTGCTTTTTCTTCTGTAGTTTGTTTTACTTTGACTTGGAGTGGCACAGAAAGACTTTGATGTGAGAAATAATTGAAATGATTAGCATGGTTTTAGTTTAGGCAGGTTGCTGGTGGACGATGATTTGGACGTATAGGTTGGAATGATTAGTACAAGTATATTGGCAGATCTTGTCTATCATTGTCTTGTCCTCTCATTTCATTGAGAAATCCAATGAAACTGCATCCAAATCATCAGCATACTAGGGGCGGGAAAACCGGTAAATCCGGTATCCGATAATGCCGGTACCGGGCGTACCGGCATTATCGGATTCGACCCGGTAATCTGGTCCGGGTACCGGATTCCGGGTAACCGGATTTTTTTTACATTTAAAAATGGCTGCAATGTAAAAACTTAAAGCCCCAGCAACAAAGTTTTAAAAAAACAAACCCTCCCCGAGTCCAGGCTGCGCGGGTGGAGGGGGGGACACCCCCCACCCACCCTGCCCAGCCTGGATTTTTGTTTAAAAAAAGACCGAGAGGCGAGCCCACCCCCCAGCACCAGTGGCCGCGGCGTCCCCGCAGCCGCCGGTAAGTATGACCCGATCCCTGGGGGGGGTGTTTAACACCCCCCCAACCCCCCAGGGATCACCCCTACTAAAGTTCAGTGCGCTTACCTTGCGGAGCTCCGGCGGCGGCGGCGGGCGGTCCGGCGGCCTCAGCGCCGGCTGTGGCTGCCGGCGTCAGAGACGCTCTAGGCCTTCCGGGGAACTTCCGGGTTTCCCCGGAAGGCCTAGAGCGTCTCTGACGCCGGCAGCCACAGCCGGCGCTGAGGCCGCCGGACCGCCCGCCGCCGCCGCCGGAGCTCCGCAAGGTAAGCAAGCGCTGAACTTTAGTAGGGGTGATCCCTGGGGGGTTGGGGGGGTGTTAAACACCCCCCCCAGGGATCGGGTCATACTTACCGGCGGCTGCGGGGACGCCGCGGCCGCTGGTGCTGGGGGGTGGGCTCGCCTCTGAGTCTTTTTTTAAACAAAAATCCAGGCTGGGCAGGGTGGGTGGGGGGTGTCCCCCCTTCCACCCGC
The DNA here is from genome assembly GCA_003113815.1 of Sphenodon punctatus. Classification (NCBI taxonomy): domain Eukaryota; kingdom Metazoa; phylum Chordata; class Lepidosauria; order Sphenodontia; family Sphenodontidae; genus Sphenodon; species Sphenodon punctatus. The sequence goes on along the minus strand of QEPC01003457.1, from coordinate 6,143,686 downwards.
GCAGCCTGGGAGGGGGAGGGGGAGGGAATTAATTTATTTCATTGATTTCAATGGGGACACAGCGCCCCATTGAAATCAATGGAATAAATCCGGTACCGGTATACCGGATTTAATCCTGGAATCCGGTTTTCAGAGAACCGGTAACCGGTAAATCCAGTAGCCGGTAATGGGCCCGGGGTCCCACCTCTACAGCATACAATGAAACTGAAAGGCAACAAGTTTAAAACTGCTTTTTGTATAGTGTATATTTTGCCTTTGGTCCTGCTGCCCTAAGATACCCCTCATCCAATCCGCTAAAATAATTATGTTTTTGGAAATGTGGTGTAACTTGTTATCCCAAAACATTATGTGGGGTAAAAATGTACCCCAGTGAAACTTCATTCCATGTGACAGCGGAAGTCAGTATGGGTCCCAATACGCTGCTTCCCATGCAAAAAACCACATATGCAATGGAGATAAGGCTGTGTCTTGTGGGGTACGTTTGCACCCCAATATTAAAAATTAGCAGCCACACAATTGGATTCATTTTGAAAAATATTAGCTTTTTTCCATGCGGCTGCCTCGTCCTCTACACATACTGGCATGGAGCCCAGGTGGCTGCCACTCATTCAGGGGCTTCATGAGAGCAGGAAATATGGGGGGAAATAAAATGCTTACTGTTGAAGCAGGCTCCAGAGTGTCTTCTTGTGAGTCAAACTCCACCGTGTTGGTTCTCCTCCCATATTGCTTTTGGTTTCTTTTCCCCCTGGGACAAGTTTTATCTGCTAACCTGAAACCAGTCAAACAGGTTATGCAAATTTGCATTCCAATGAGAAAACCCATTCTATCTGGGATACAAAGTTACCCAGGGGTTTTTTGCCCACAGAAAGCAAACAGTTAATGGTAAACGAATGAAATTTTGCACAAAAGTGCACAAGGGTGCCAGTGACACTGCCCTAAAAGGCTAACTTTTGAATTATTCAAAAAAACAAATGCACCCACAGGGTTGAAAAATATCCTGCTTTTTCGGATTAGGGGATACTAAAGCTAAGAGGTTAGTAAAACCGTAGTGGTTCCTTAGCATCTTGGCATTTAAAGGTAGATTTAAACACAAAAAATACTTCAAGGCTTTTAACTTTTAATTTAAATTAATAATCTACAAGCCGTTTTTGCTTCTGAAGATTTACCACTCAGGGACTACTGCAGTGGGTGCTATGATTAACAACTAGATTTAAAAAAAAGTTGTACATTTACATGGATGGTGAGAATATCGACAGTTACATTGAAAGAGAATAGAGACTAGAATGAAAGTTTCTGTTTGTAAAGGTAATATTCTATGACCTCTTGCACCTTTCCCTGCAGCAGCTGGCACTGCAGAGGTTACTGCCAGAGGTAGATTATTGGATTATGTAGAACCCTAGTATTGATCTGCTATCATGGTTCTTACATTTTCATGAAATATCATTCTCTGGGATGAATTTATATGGAAATAAGAGGACAATGGAACTGTGTAGTATTAAAATTCTTCTAATTTTTATAATTTGCAGATTGCTTTTACTAAAACTTTTGTTCAGCATTATGCTTTTATTATGAAAACACTGAAGAAAAGCCGTGAATCAGATACTATGTCCAACAGAATTGTGCATATCAGTGTGCAGCTATTCAGCAATGAGGAACTAGCACGTCAGGTGACAGAAGAATGTCAACTCCTGGATATTATGGTTACAGTCTTGCTGTATATGATGGAGAGTTGCCTTATTAAAAGTGAGCTGCAAGGTGGGTTGAATTCTTGTAGCCATTAATTTCAAACTTTGGTTTTTTACGGTATGTTTATTCTCTTTAATGGCTAAGTGTGCAGTACTTGGGCTGGGAGGTACCCCATTTCTAGTCTCGTCTTAACCAGAAACTCACTGTGACCTTAGGCCAGTCACATTATTCTCTCAGCCTAACCTACCTCACAGGGTTGTTGTGAGGATTACAAAAGTTGTGTTGGTTATATGTAAAGCACTCCGAGTGCCATAGCAGGGGGGTGCTATTATAAAAATAAAGATGATGATGATTGATTATTATTATAGTCTAGAGTTTCCACAGGCCTTAGCTTGTCATTCTGATTAGATCCATGTAATTTTATGAAAGTTTAAGGATCTTTTTGTAATTTTAAAAGACATAGTGTTGTTTTTTCTTTCTAGATGAAGAAAACAGTTTACATGTTGTAGTGAACTGTGGGGAAGCTTTACTAAAGAACAATACTTATTGGCCACTTGTTAGTGATTTTATTAATATCCTTTCACATCAGAGTGTGGCTAAGAAATTCTTGGAGGATCATAGTCTGTTAGTAACATGGATGAACTTTGTCTCATTCTTTCAAGGTATGTGATTTGTAGCTTTCGTATTTTAATGGCTGTATATACTTTTAGATGTGGGGAGGTTGCTTACTGTTTTATTATTCTGTATTTAAAACCTTAAAGTGTGTCTTTAGACATAATGCTGTTCAGTGTTCTGTAACAGTGTCCTACCGTTACAGTGTTTAGACATACCGTCAACACAGTGTTCACCCCAAACACTGGAAGTGAACAACTGCCAGGTCTTGACAGTTTAATCAGTGTTAGGGGTGAACACTGTGTTGATGGTATGTCTAAACACTGTAACAGTAGGACACTGTGTTATAGAACACTGAAGAGCGTTACGTCCAAAGACACCCAAAGATGACACGGTGTTTATAGTAATATCTGTCTTAGATACCATAGTAAATATTTAGTTTGTTAGCATGTTTATTTTAGTGTGTGCCAATTTCTGCATATGGATAGCTCTTTCAAAACAGCTCTTTTTGAAAGAAATGGGATAAATTTCCATTCATGAAAATGGTTCAACGTTATAAACACATTAAACCTTCCTAATGTGCAATACTGTAGCTCTCAAGTAGTTATAATCACACTAAAAGTTATGACTTTGTTTTTGAAGCATATTTCTATCACAGTTTAAATGTTGATTTTTAAATGAATGCATTTAGGTTTAGGTTTATTAAAAATGTATGTGCCGTCAAGTATTATGCAAAAAAACAAGCTAATTAAAAATAATAATTCAAATCTCTATAAAAACTTCAAAAGAATAATGGCCAGTCACTTTGAAACATATAAAAATATAAAACAAATAGAAATATAACATTACCAATAAATAAAAAGATAAAAGTAGATTTATTTATTTTTATTTCTATCCTCATTTGATATCCCGCCCCCCTCCTGCCTACGGCAGCTCGGGATGACTTACAAAACAGCATAGTGGATCATAGTAATGCATTTAAGAGCTGTTTTAGATGAGATGCTTTTGCTGCAGACTTCTGAAGTCTGGGAGAAAGAAAATCCCACGGGGAGGTGGAGGCGAGACGTTCATCCGCAAAACAGGAAGTTTGCCAGCTCCATTGAAAACAGCTCACTTTGCGCATTGACGGAGATGCGGCTTTGTAAAACCTTGATATTGAGGTTTCATAAGTCCGCATCTCCGTCCATGCATGAGTACACTGTTTTCATTGGCACCGGCAAAATGTCTAACTCTTACCCCACTCCGCGGAAGTTTCTTTCCCCTGGACTTCACAAGTCTGCAAGAAACGTGTCTCATCTAAAATACTCTTATTGTTCTTTCCTGTCAGTTGCTTCGGAGAAAGATAGTAACTTCTGTATTCCCTCCCCCCACCTCCTGTATGTTTGCATAATGGCAAGTGTTTTTTTCTGTATGGAAAGAGCCAATCTTACTTCCTAACTAATTGAAGTTCAGACTAAGAGGGTTCCAATTAAACTGCCAGCCTTACTAAGTTTGCTTTTTAGTGCGCCATCCAGAGATGGTATTCTAACAGTGCTGAGCCTCCATTCACTACCCTCTGTCTGGTACCCAGAGCTGTCTGCTGAATCGTAGTCCTCTTTTCTCTCCCTTTGCTGCCTTTGCACAGTTAGTTACACCCTCTGCATTCTGTTACTATCACTGATGTATATAATGTGGAAAAAACTAATTTGTTCTTAGCTGTGTAGCCAAGATAAGTGTTGTATAACTCTGCTTACCTCTTTTTAAGGCATGAATTTAAATAAGCGAGAACTAAATGAGCATGTAGAGTTTGAGTCACAAACTTACTATGCTGCATTTGCTGCCGAGTTGGAAGCCTGTGCCCAGCCAATGTGGGGACTGCTGTCACATTGCAAAATCAGGGTAAGGTTAATGCTTTTTTCTTGTGTGGTTGCTTTAGTGTGTGTGTGTGTGTGTTTTAATATTTAAGTAAATGTTTTTTCAATCGTGGCAAATTTTACAGAAAAATTGATACTGTGATCGTATATTGGTTCTCTTTATGTGACTGTCTGAAATGTTTGTGCACCAAATAGATTAAAAATGCAACAATATTTTGTTTTCTTGATATTAGAATGTTTTGGCCTCAGATTTTTTCCTAGGAAGACACTTCAACTGAAATAGATACGAAGTTTTAAAAATTAAATTAAAATATTGTGGGCTAAAGGATTACCTGTTTCCAAACTTTTTATCTGGAGCACCAAAGATCCCCCCCTCTCAGAAGCCTCTATGAGGGATGGAAAACCCTCCCTCCCCACCCCCAGCCTCCTTGGAAGGTCAGCTCCAAGTTTTGCAGGTTGAATTGTGTCTCACATGTGGAGGGGTTGGGGGGCATGGCTTCACTAGAAGTGCTCCAAGCTGGGACCCCACCCTCAGAAAGTGCTTTGCAGCGGCGAGGCGGGATGGGTAGGGAAGAACATAGCCATGCTGGAAGCACTCTGTGGAGGTGGGGTTCCACTCTGTAGCACTTCTGTGCTGGGAGTACTCTGTGGAGGTCTAGCCCTTGGCCCAGAGGACTCCCTCGTCCCCAGGAGACCACTCTGAAAAGGTTGGAAGGTCACATCAGTGTAAGTTTGGGGGAGCCTCTGCAAGCTGGATGGAAGCAGACTGCAGGCTGAAGGCTTCCTGCCCCAGCCTATATCAGGGTTTCCACCAGTACCTGCCAAACTAAAATGACCATACTCTTGTATTAAGGTTTTAAGACTGTTTTCACTGAGATGTTTTCAGATCTCTCTTGTACTTAGTCTAAGTGAACCTTTTCAAATTTGAGTAAAGTGCTCAAAATAAGTACATTAGTCTCCCTTATTACTCTCAGGACGCTTATGTTGGCCAGTAAAGATGGTTCTCCAAGCTTCCATGTTGTCATAAAGGTTATTTGGGTGCCTTCATTACTAGAACATGCACTTCATATCAAACTTGGCACTAACTTGCTGGCAGTGGTATCTCGTAGCTTTCATTACCATGGGGATTTTCTGAAAGCTGAATTTAATGCCTTATTACAGAATTCAAGCCATTATGTGTAATAAGTGTAAGAATACTGTAATAGCTACTGTATTGCCAACCACATTGTATAGGGAATGTGCAGTTGATCAGTTAGACTTAACAGAAATAATTTAAATGAGGGTGACATCCCTCCCAGATTAATTGATAAACCCTCTCAGAGATTTTGGTATGGATTATATTGCTGAAGACCTGTTTTAAGGGTTAAGAGAGAAACTATTGGGTGTTTCCTTTTCTCTGAAAGAAGAAAGTTGGCTAGTGAAACAAGGATATTCTGCCTAGTTGATAAGCTCCTCTGGACAGGGACATCTCTCTTATCACAGATAACTAGAGAATGATGGTTATCTCTTATCATGGGTATCTAGAGAATGACAGAAGATGCAAACAAGAATCTCATTGCAAGTATTTGGAGGAATATTAGTAATGTGAAAATTTTAATATTTTCTTTATATCATTTTTGATGAATAGCCAATGGTAACCTATAATTCAGTTAATTTCCCAGGATGAACAGAGTAAGTTTGATTTGGAAAAAAATCCCTAAGTACTATACAGGCTAATAAAATACCTTCTCTGTTGTATTAATGACACTATTATTGGCAGATTATTTTGAAACTTATTTTCCTATCTTATTGCAGGAGACACAAGAGTATACACGAAATGTTGTCAATATCTGCCTTGAAGCACTTCAAGACTGGTTTGATGCCATCAACTTTGTAGACGAGGTGCTTATTGTTTGTGTATTTAAACACATTGCTTGTGGGAAAAGAAGCGTGTTAAAATTTAGAAGGACCTTTCTTATGTCTGTTTTAAATGTGAAATAAACTTAGCATCTTCAGCACTGTAATAAATAGATGGCAGTTTTGGGGCAAAACAGCTGTATACAGGGTTTGCAGTATGATGAGCTAGGAATTGTTAAGGGTTCCTTAGATGAAATCTGTGGTGCAACAGTATATACATGTTATGAGATACCACCAATTCAGCCTTCTGGTGTAGTTGAATAAAGTATTTTAGCACTTGTAAGGCAGATTCTATCTAGCACTCTTGAGTGCAGAACAAGAACAGCTCTGGTGCAGCTGGAAAAACTCCTTTTATTTGATTAGGCAATATTATTTCAGTGGTAAGGAAAAAGAGGTTCTTTTTCAGGTGACTCTGATTCCCACTTATGGGATCACATCCTGCTTGCCAGGTGTCCTTGGAAAGAGCTTGCCTCTCTCTGCAGTTCGTTGTGGCTTCCTGTAGTAGAATCTTTTGAAAGCAGGGCTCTGTCCCTTTCCCCTCCTCCCCTTCCCTGTGAAGTCTTACCTAGGGGTATAAAGAGGAGGGACAGAGCCATCCTGCCTCAGTTCCTTCCAGCCACCGCTGGCAATTCTCAAAGCAACATTCAGCATGCATTTCTCTCTTCCCCAAAAAAGAAAAGAAAAATAAGATTAAAAAATGTTGTAAAACTCTAGAATACTTAGTTACAGTTAGATAAGTTAGTTCCTTTATTAGCATAGGTGTGAGCGGCACGACCATGCCCACAAGCAAAAAGTTGGGGTTTAAATGTTGCTGAAAATGTTCCTTGGTGCTCCCACTTACAGATCAACACAAGGAGCCTCCGTGAGCTGCCGTAGGGCTGGAGGGAGTGGGATACAAGTCATTAAATAAATAAAAATAAAGGTGTGTTTGATGTGCTTAGGAGAAGGACGTGTGAGAAAAGGCTGTAAGCCTGTGAGGCGCTGTATTCACAAGCACTAAAAGATAGAAGAACAAGACTTCAGGACCAGCTTACAAAGAAGGTGCTGCAGGGGGTTGATGAGGGGGCCGTTCAGACCCCATTCAGTTTCCTAATCTCCAATCCCACCCCTGAATATCAGGCAAACTAATCCCATACAGGACACCTCTTGGCCTATCCTCACTCTAGAGGTAGCAGGTCCCTCAGAAACGCTCTTAGGACAGGGCATGGTGCTGGCGGAGGAAGGGAGTGAAGAACTAACAGTGCAGCTAACCCCTGTGGAGGAGAATTTAACACCAGGTCCCTCCCCAAAAGCTTCACAATTAAAGAAAAAGAAGGCACATAAACAGAGACAGCCTCCTTCACCCTGTCTGATGAGGATGAGCCTACACTGAGAAAAACATCATCCCTACATCAGGATCTTAGACAGGAATAGCCCTCACCACACTGGGACACGCAGCCTAGAGATGGGCCATCTATTCACAGTGTCCCCCTGTTCCTAAACCTGTACCACCATCCTCTATCAAGAGGGAGCGGACTCAGTAATCTCACTGAATGCCTTGGCATAGTTGCTGCCGACTCATACCCCACCAATGGTGCCACCGGACTCAATGTCTCCTCCCGCAGCCCCTGTGCCTACAGCACTGGCCCATGATCCAGAAATGGCTTTCCTTCAAGCCCTCATGGATCAGCAGAAGAGACAGACCCAAAAGCAGGACTCTGGATGGCTCCCTCCTGCAAAGCTCTTACAAGACACACATTCTAATAAAGACACATCAGCCAATTCCATCACCCTTGCCTGACTCAGACAAGACAATGAGCCCACCCTCCTTGGATACGGTATCAGATCATGCTGCTATGCTGACCACTAAAGATGTAAAGCCTTCCACGCCATGCTTCAGTGTTTCATGTTGGTTATGCTCCAATTTTCCATGAAAGTCACAAAGAAGACTTCCACAGGACCAGGGTAGTGGGTGGGGGCAAAAGGGGCCTCATGCCATAGGCATGAGGGGGCGGCCAATAAATATAAAGAAATAAATAAAAATAAATAAATTGTGTTCCCCCTCTTTGAGGAACTCACGGGGCCTCCAAAGTCAGTTTGGCAAAATCCATCATCGGTGCAGCCTATAAATAAACTAGTCAATGCCCTCTATTCCATCACTAAGGAGACAGGGGTAAATTCACCACCCATCCCTGACTTTGATGGTAGTGGCAGCTGCCACAAGCTGCCTTAGGTCAGGATCTCTGCAAAGATCACCCTCCGACAGGGAGGGCAGGTGGCTGAATGTCCTTGGCAGGACAACGTTCTCATCTTCCAAGCTGGCACTGAGAGCTTCAAATTATCTGTCGGCTATGTGTGGTTACCAACACTGGCTCTGGATGAAATCCACCACTATGCAGGACCCGGTGCAGTGTGCAGCTCTTAAGAAGGAAGGCTCCCAGGTCGCCCAGTTTCAAGTTACAATGGTGATGCATATCTGTGCTGATCGCTCAATTGCATCAGCTGTCACGATAAGACACGATGTATGACTGAGGTCCACTGCATTAACACCAGAAAATAAGGTTCATATCAAGAACCTCTCATTTGAAGGAGACGATCAGTTCTCAAAAACAACAGATGAGAGACACTCCCAAGGTTAAATAGAAATGCTTAACAATGAGATCTGCACGTGTGGTCCATGCCTATTTTGGACCTCCAGAACCTCAACAAATTTATCAGAAAGTTTAAGTTTTGTATGGTAACGTTGTCTGCCATCCTCTCTGCATTACAGAAAAGCTTCTGGCTTGCTGCCCATGACCTATTTTCATATTGGCATTTGAAAGTCTCACCATACATTTTTTTTAGTTTCCTTATGGATGGATGATGTTTCCAGTACACTGTTCTTCCATTTGGCCTGGCAACAGCCCTGAGGGTCTTTACAAAGTGCATAGCAGCAGTGGGGGCAGAACTGTGCAGAATGGCATAAAGGTCTTCCCGTACGTTGATGGCTGCAGATTCCAGTTACCGTCTAAATACCCGTGTTCATATCACAGTTTGACTCCTAAAAAAACTTGGGTCTTGTGATAAACAAACAGAAGTTGAATCTTGAGCTGGCTCAGAACCTATCATTCATAGGTGCTGTCATAGACACTACCAGAGTGTCAGTTTTTCTACCCAAAGAGTGCCCCTTACAACATTACTCACATGATCCAACAGACTCAGGAATGTCCTCAAAAACAGGCCAGATTTTTCCTCAGACTCTCTGGCCTGCTGACGTAAACCACCATGTTTACCCAAAAGACAGGCTGCATGTGCACACCTTTCAGCCCTGGTTGAAGGAAAATTACAACCCAGAGAGGTATACAGTGTACAAACATTTGACTATTTCACAGCCCATCGTCAGGGAGCTTGACTGGTACACCTGGCCCCAACAGGCCCTGAAGGGAATCCCATTTCAACAGCAAGAACCAATGATAACAACCATGACAGCTGCCTTGATCGATGGCTGGGTGGCACACTGCCACTCCCCACAACACAAAGCCTCTAGTCTTAAAAAGACAGTTGCACATAAATCTGTTGGAGCTTTGGGCCATCAGACAGGCATTGAAAGCTTTTGCCAACGTATTATTAGGTTCTGTAGTGCAAGTCATAACAGACAGTATGACAGCAATGTGGTATGTAAGTTGCCAAGGATGGGTCCAATCTCAACTGCTCTCATTAGAGGCGGAGGAAATACGGAAGTGGTGTATCTGCAACAGTGTGAGGCCTGTCACTATTCATTCCTCAGGAGAATCCAATCAGCTCACCAATCATCTCAGTAGAGTAGCAAAAGGAAGACACTATTGGATCCTGTGTGACGAAGTAGTGCAAATCATCTTCTACCAATGGGGCACCCCATGGATAGACCTTTTCACGGATGCAATGAACCACAAAGTAACTCGATTTTGCAGTAGAGTGGGTGTAGCCCCATGGCCCTTGTCAGACACCTTTGTGGTAACTTGGAAGAGACATCTCCTGTATGCGTTTCCACCCTTCCCTCTGAACTCTAGAGTGGTATACAAAGCATACAAGGAAAACACTCTCCTCATTTTTGTAGCCCCAGAGTGGCCATGGCAGCCATGGTATCGGGTACTGTGCGAGATGATGATAGATAAATAGCTACTGACCTTGCTCCCAGATCTTCTGTCTCAACAGGAAGGGCAGGTGCTTCACCACCAGGACCTATGCTCCTTGCACTTGACTGCATGGCTTATTTCTCCATAACTAAGCAGCTAGGTCTCCCTGCGGAGATAGGGACAGTTATCTTAAATTCTAGAAGAGAATCGACAAGGAAAACCTATTCAGCTAAGTGGAACAGATTTAAGCTGTAGTGCTTCTCAAAAGGGATTTGGCTGCACCATGTACCCTTGCCTCAGATTCTGTCTTACCTTTTACAACTCAAGGTTCAAGGACTTGTTGTCAGTTAAAGTCCACCTAGCAGCACTTGTTGGCCAACATGTCTCGGATTCAAGGGAAGCAAATCTCACACCCTCTAGTCTTGTCTTTCTGAAGGGGTTTAAACAATTTGTATCCACCAGTGGTAGCCCCCTTCCTCTCTGGGATTTGACCCTCATCCTCTCCAAACTAATGGGACCACCCTTTGAGCCGCTGGCAATGGTCACACTGAAATAACTCACCTTGAATTCTAGTTGCCATTACATTTGTAAGGAGAGTAGACAAATTATTGGCTCTTTGTGCCTCTCCTCCCTACCTGTTCTTTCGTAAGGATAAGGTGGACCTGATAACAGATCTAGCATATAGGCCCAAGGTGATCACTCCTTTCCATGTCAATCGGGTCATCTCCCTCCCTGTTCCCCTCTCCCCCCAGATCACACTCCTCTAGGGCAGAGAGGGCACTAGATATGTGGAGAGCCTTGGGGTAATTTCAGACGTGACAGAACGTTAGGCCCGCCATGCTGAACCACGTACTGGGATCCGTTTCAAATCCTGGTCAGGAATCAGTTCGGCCTATGGCTGAAGCGGCAGCAGCTGTTACCGCGCTGCCATTCCATTCCGAGAACTCGGCACTTAATGCGATGCAGATGCGGCATGTCTGCAGTTTGTGAACACAAGCGGTTTTATGCCGCCTTCCGCCACTGAGCGTGAGTCCCTGACGCACCATGATGCTGAATAATAGATCCATTGAATGAATGAACTAAGGGTGATTCTGACTACCTGCTTCAGAGTCCGCTGCAGGGGCGTAGCCACCGTGGCGCGGGGCGCATTTGCAGCAGTTCGCACACTGCTGCTGAGGCCAGGGATCCCTGCACTCTAAGCAGGACAAAGACTAGTGCACGAGGAGGGACAACAAACAGGGCAGCGCCCAGAGTTGAGCTTTGAGGGAGGGATCTTTGTTATCCCTCCTTGCGCACTAGTCGCTGCCTCTGTCCCACTTTGAGTGCAGGGATTCCGCAGCAGCAGTGAGCGAGCGCCTGGCTCCTGATGCTGATCCGGGGGGGGGGGGGGAGAGTCCCTGCTCTTCTGTGAATTCTCTTGTGTGTTAGGGTGCCAAGGACAAATTCTTCCCCTTTGCTGGGATGGCTCTCTGCTTCATTGTAGCAGCTCTGCACCCCCATTTCTCTCTACGGGGCGATCACAAAGGGAAGAGGGAGGATCTATCCATCCTTCTAACAGAGACAGCACTGAACAACCAACCCTCCCCCAGCTGAATGGACCCTCCAGAGCAGGCTGCCCCCTGCCTGCTACCCCCCTCCCAGGCTGTAGATCCAACTTGCATGGAGTGTCATTTTGTTAGACAATTCCCTCACCACCTCTTTCTAGGCTTGGTACGCTCCCATTTGTGAGAATGGGAGGAGCCACTCGAAGGAGAACAGAAGGTTGCTGCCTTGTAAACAAGGTTCTTTGAGATGGCTCCAAACATTCTCACAAGCATCCACTCTTCCGACCCCGCATGGAATTTTCTTCCTAATTGCTTAGGTATAGAAGGAACTGTGTTGGGTTTAGGTACCTTATATAGGGTGGAGGCATGTGAACGTCACATGTTTTTTTTTTAAGCTAGTGAGCTTGGTAATGCTGGTAAGAGAAGGTTGCGCAAGTGAGAATGGAAGGAGCCCCTCGAAGAAGAACATTGTTTACAAGGCAGCAACTTCCCCCGTGCCACGGTGCTTACGCCCCTGGCTGCAATGCTGTGAGAATCACAAAGCTGCCACGCTTAAAGGAAAGGGGAAACTGGCAAACCTGCCGCTTCCGCGTGAAATCTACAGTGGCGAAAATACCGCAGCAGCAACCGCGGAAAGTCGCAAGTGCAAGGCGCAAAAATCACTCCCTTCCTAACGGTGCTGCTTGGTGCGGAAGAGCACTTTCCACCGGTAAATGCTGCCGCAGCTATACGGCATTTCAGCCCTAGTCCGGCTGTCCTTTAGAAGTGCTGGCTTGATTCTGCCTGGGCATCGGGGAGGGTGCGGGGCTGCGCGGCGCGGCGTGGCGCAATGTGCTTCCCCAGCCTCCTGCCCTCTGGGAGACAGGCGGACGCAGCGGCCAATCTGGCCGCTGTGCCCAATCCCAGACCATGGTCAGGACAATGGTCCAGGATGGGCCAAACGTAACAGACGTTACTTTTGGCCCTTCCCGAAACGTGGCCAGTCTAACCACGCTTTCGGACCTCCGGGTGGCTGGAGATCCGAAAGCGTGGTCAGTATGATTCCTGCCAGGTTTTCATTGGGGTGAACATCTGGTGGGAATCATTTAGATGTAATGGTACAAACGGCCACCACAGGGGATTCACTATGGTTGACCGTGGTATCGTTACATCTGAAATTACCCTTGGTCTTCTATATTGACCACACAAAACCCCTAAGAGAGTCAGATGCCCTATTTGTCTCTTATGGAGGCAATGTTCAGGGAGTTCCGGTATCTGCCCAACGCCTATCCAAGTGGATACTAAAGTGCATCAATCTGTGTTAGCAATTGACTGGCAAGGAACCTCCTCAAGAGATTAAGGCACATTCCACCAGGAACAAAAAACAAGGTACTCCAAAGAACTAGATAAAGTTACAAAAAAAATATAGATATGTTTATTTGCAGTAGACACAAAAATGTTATACTAAATATGTCCACTGAATCACTGTAAAATACAACCACATACAGAAGCCCAATGCGTTTTGGTTGGAATACCCTTCTTGATGGGTCAAATTAATGGTAATATTCAGTCATAATAACTGTGGCTCTTGTCCAATCAAATATAAAAAATGTTTAGAAACAGTGAGTTGAGTGCTCTGTTTTCCCTTGTAAGGATTTATGTCCCATGATGGAATATTTTCTTCCCCGTTTTTGATATTTGAATGGACAAGATCCAGTTATTTTCCTGGGTTTCTGTATGTGGCTGTATCTTAGTGATTTTTTGGTGACTTTATCCAGTTCTTTGGAGTAGCTTGTTTTTTTGGTTTTGCACTGTTTACTATTCTGTTTTATTCCTTGGCTTATATTGTCACATTCCACCAGGACCATGTCCACAATGATGGCCAGCTTCAGTCATATCCCTTTCCAGGAAATTTGCAGGGCAGCTTCCTGGGCTGCCTCTGATACATTTCCTAGGCATTACACCTTAGACTTAGCACATAGAAGGGATGCATCTTTTGGGAGGGTAGTGCTAGCTTCCCAACCTCACACTCTCCTCCTGACTCTCGTTTATGGCACTGCTGTTACTCTCCCTAAGTGAGAATCATGGAGCCACTTGGAGAAGAAACTATTATTTTCTAGTAACTTGGTTCTTTGAGAGGGCTCTGTGGATTCTCACTACCCTTCCTACCTTCCCCTCCAGCTCAAATATGTGCCCTGATCTCTGTCTGGGGTTGGAAGAAACTGAGATGGGATGGCTCATTTATACGCCCTCCCATTTATACGCCTAGCTCTCATGAGACTTCACGGGAGGGGTGGTGGTGGAAAGGGATGAAGCCCTGCTTCCAGAAGATTCTACTTCAGGAAGCCACAAGGAACTGCAGAGAGAGATAAGCTCTTTCTGAGGACAGCTGACAAGCAGGATGTGATCTCATAAGTGAGAATTCATGGAGCCTTCTCAAAGAACCAAGTTACTGGTAAGTAACCATAGTTTTCCTAGAGCTGTGTGGATAAGGTTAGGCAAAGCAGTGGTACGGGGAAAGATTTCAGTTAAAACTGGGAGTATATGGGCAGATCCACATAGTAAACATGCTAGATACTGTGCAAACTGAATTCCTTATCCTTTTTGGTACTCATTGTGAAATGCATTGTGTTTTCATTGCAGCCAGCTCCGAACCAGGTTACTTTTCATTTGCCACTACATCGCTATTATGCTATGTTCCTGAGCAAGGTAAACATGCTTTTCTTCTCACACTGTATTGGAAAACAGGATGTTCTTTAATTAGAATATGAGAAATATGTACTTGTTTTTATTTGTAGGCTGTCAAATGCCAAGAGCTAGACCTAGATTCCCTTTTACCAGATCAAGAGATGCTGATGAAGCTAATGATACACCCACTACTGATACAGGTAAGTGACTAGGCTTATGATTTGGATGTACAGAAAAAAGAACAATACAAGAATGAGATCTAGTTAGGTGGAAATTTAAAAGGAGTGGTTGTGAAGGTGAAATGTCTGAAAGCTGCACAGAAACTATTCAAAAACACTATAATAGCGATTCAGAATAAATGTATGCCCCCAAACAAAAAAGGACAGCTTGATGTCTAAAAGAATGCCCATATGGGTAATTGACAGTGTAAGAGAGGCAATTATGGGCAAGGCCCTGTGTGTTCTGCATTTTCCCCATTGGTGACAATGGAGGAAATGTAGAATACACAGAGCCCTGGTTATGGAGAAAAAGACATACATTTAAAAGTGGGAGTCGAATCCAAATTAAGAAAACAGGAAAGAACATAAACCTTGGCTTATGATTTTCTAAAAAATCCTTCACCAAAGATTATAAAGAAACCAAGTATTCATGGGATAAGAGAAGAAGAATTGTTTTGTAGAACTGCAACAAACGATAATAAATAGTAAATGGTCAATTTTCACAGTGCAGAGAAGTAGAATCATAAGGTCATCTAGTCCGACCCCCTGCTCAATGCAGGAAATCCACAGCTACAGCATCCCTGACAGATGGCTGTTCAGTGCCTGTTTGAAAATCTCCCAGCGAAGGAGAGTCCACCACCACCGTAGGCAGCCTGTTCCACTGTCCAACAACTCTTACCGTTAGTTCTTCCTATTGTTTAGCCCCAAACTGCTTTTTTGTAATTTGAACCCATTGGTTCTAGTCTTGCCCTCAGGAGCAACGAGAACAAGTCCGCTCCATCTTCTATGTCACAGCCCTTCAGATATTTGAAGACGGCTAACATGTCTCCTCTTAGTCTTCTCTTACCAGACTAACCATACCCAGCTCTCTCAACCTTTCCTCATACGACTTGGTTTTGAAACCCCTGACCATCTTTGTCGCTCTCCTCTGAACCCGTTCTAGTATGTCAATGTCCCTCTCAAAATGCGGTGCCCAGAACTTGGCACAGTACTCTAAATGAGGTCTTATCAGTGCAGAATAGAGTGGAACTATTATTTCTTGTGACCTGGATACTATTCTTCTGTTAATGCAGCCTAAAATAACATTAGCCTTTTTAGCAGCTGCATCACACTGCTGACTCTTGTTCAGCTTGTGACCACTTACAACCCCTAGATTCTTTTCACATGTACTGCTGCCAAGTCAGGAATCAGCCATTCTATACTTGTGCATTTGATTTTTCTTACTTAAATTCAGAACTTTACATCTCTGTTGAATTTCATTTTGTTAGTTTTACTGTTTAACATATTCATTAGTGATCTTCAAAAGGGGCTGAACAGTGAGGTGCTGAAGTTTTCAGACTCTCTCAGGGTGAGATCTCTCCAGGTTTCATCCAAATTGGATGGGAAGCAAAGTTGTTACAGCCAGAAATGAATGAACAAACCCTGATACTTATAAAATCAGGACCCTTTATCCAATCTTTTTGGTATTTGGTAGGAATGATCCCTTGGGTGAATGGTACATTCTATCCAACATTAATGCAAATTGGATAGAAAACAAAGGTGTTACAGCCTGAAATGTATGTCCCAGAATTTTCTTTGGGAATGCAGGTTGTACTGGAGTGTTAGGTGGGAGTTGAACTAGGACAGTTTATAGTGGGATAAATGCTGCTGGTGATGAGACAGCTGCTGCGAGCTTGTTGCTCGCTGCTTTGGTAGATCCTGGAGCTTGAAGGTGCCGGAGTTGCACGGTGCCAGCCTGGTACAGACTACAATGGTTTCCCTGCGCTTGAGAGAAGTTCCTATGTTAAAAGTCCCCAAAATTCCAGGACAGTCCTGGGAAGTTTTGCCAAAGTACGTCTATTTTTTCCATGTTGGTACTGATGTAGGTGGAGAAATTTAGTGTCTTCCCCTTTCAAAAGCCATGGAAATTATAGCGTCAAAAACCCTTTGGTTTAACAGAGGAGTTAAGGAGATAAACAAATTGAACCACGCTCCAAAAACATGTAAATTGTATGTTAAGACTCCGGCCATAAACTTCACACCATGTAAGCAGTAAAGATGTTCTACAGTCTCACATACTGTTTAAGTTGGGAGATAAGGAGAATCCGCTACAGCATTGTTACCTTTGTCAACATAAAACACATATCTGTTGGAATACATTCATGATCCTTCATCTTGAAAATACTCCTTACACACTCCCACCATGAAATACAGTCTCTTTAGAATGATAGCATACTATTCCTGGTACAGATCAGCTTCTGCTTTTTTATTTTCTAGGATGGGGAAATATAGCTCTCTTAATTAGAATTTGAGCAAGACATCTAGCTTACATACTTACAGAGAAGGGATAGCATCTTTTCTCAGTGAT
This sequence comes from Sphenodon punctatus, assembly GCA_003113815.1. NCBI lineage: Eukaryota > Metazoa > Chordata > Lepidosauria > Sphenodontia > Sphenodontidae > Sphenodon > Sphenodon punctatus. The sequence goes on along the minus strand of QEPC01003457.1, from coordinate 6,126,790 downwards.
CACAAATATTCAGATTTGGTTTTCAGTTTTACTCAGCAGTCTTATTAAACGATGCTTCCTCCGTGTATGTCTGAAAGCAGGTGCATAATAAAGAAGAGTGACACATAAATAGTACCAACATGGTGGTTTTTGTTTTTATGGCTGCCATGAAAATTTTGATCTAGTTGAACTCTTTTAAGTGTGCTGAATCTGTCTTTTTCCTTGAACTATTTGTAAAATGTTGCAGCCTCTTTCTCCTTTTTATTTTTCTATAGGCAAGCCTTTCTGAAATCCACAGTAACATGTGGGTAAGGAATGGCCTACAAATTAAAGGACAAGCAATGACGTACGTGCAGTCTCACTTTTGTAATTCCATGATTGATCCTGACATTTACCTGTTACAGGTAGGTTAATGTTTTCTATCAATTCAAGAACTGTTTTTAGTAGATCACTGATGAGTAAAATGGACAATATTTGTTTTTAACAGGTCTGTGCTTCTAAACTTGATCCAGATTACTTTATTTCCTCAGTGTTTGAAAGGTAAGCTTAAAACATAGAATTGTTCAGCATTTCATCAGTAGCTTGCTGCTTTAAATGTGTACCACAGAAGAAAGTTTTACACATTGACTGAATTTCCTTCCATGATTTCCATTTTCTGCTCAAGTGAGGAAAACCTCCTCCAGTTAGTAGCTGTGATGGGTTCCCCTGCTGTGGCTCCATTCATTCTCCTTTTTGGCTGGGACTGCTTTTGATTTCTGACCCCAACACGAGCAATATACTTGGGGCACCTCACAGTGATTTTCTGTGTGTGCCAGTTGTAACATTGGGAAGTCCCTCAGTGTAGGGAGAGGATAAGTAGAGCTGCAGCAGTGAGGACCACAGAAGGAGTGTCTTTGCCTGAATGATGGAAGAAAACAGAAGTAGCCAGTTGATATCAGTACCCGATATTTGTGCATAACGTGAGTAGAAATAAAATTAGATCAGTTTGGAATAAAGTCTTTGTGCAGGGCTACATATCTACTTTTTTTTTTAACAAAAAACCTCACATAGCTTGTCACATCAATGTTTTGCTCTAATCAAATTCAATGCATTTTATATTTCTTTTGGGCCTGAACTTGAATGGTGCCTCAGCGGTGTTTACACTTCTGAGCACCTCTGAAAATCAGACTCTTAATCTTGAAAAATGAGGTCTCTAACTTTGATCTTTCATTGTTAGGTTCAAGGTAGTAGATCTCTTGACAATGGCATCACAGCATCAGAATACAGTTCTTGATCCAGAGCATGAGAGATCTATGTTGGAAGGAGCCTTAACATTTCTTGTCATTCTTTTAAGTCTTCGCTTACATTTAGGTAAGAACTACAGCCATCTGGAGAAAATAAAGATTAGTATCTCTCTTAAATTCAATATATATGATCACTAAGAATATATACCCAAAACTTCTTTGTCTGGAAAAGCATTTGGCAGGCAGGGATACGTGGAGTTTGGTTGGGATTTTGGGTGGGGTTGTGGGGGAGGATGGTATTTATTGTATGAATTTTAACGTTTTAAACTTTATTGTGTGGATAAGATCGCTTGCATCTGCCACGATTTTGGTTCCACAGTTATTGCAGAGGATCATCTTGGGGCTATGGATGGCCCTGTCCTGTCCTGTTTTGTGGGATCGGTTTCAGATGGTGTCGCCTGCCAATGTGGAGTCATAATCATCATCATAATAATTTATTAATGGCACTAGCTCTCGTCATGGCCCGAAATGCACACAAAGCACACAAACAAATAAATAAAACATATACAAAGTATACCAATCATCGTATACAGAAATTATTTTGGATAAACCGAACGGCAGATACTAGTCCAGATATCGTATTTTAATATCAATTCAAAGTGAGGCCATTGCCTGCTATTAACCCATGACCACCACATCTGATCATTATGCATTGACCTCCGTTCTGCTTACAATGGCCAATTCTAGTTTGTTTGTTTGTTTGATTATCCGGCGGCTTTCGCCACAGCCGCAAAATCTCAAAGCTAGATAATTGAACATACTAATGATAAAATAACAGCAATATGGAATATATAAAAGATTGGTGCAACCTCTACCCCTATGCCCTAATATAGGGCAAATACCTGCACCAAAAGTGCCTTGCTCTTCCACGGGGGTTACTGTGGCAGAGCTTGGCCCCTGACGACAACAAAATTATAATAATAATTATGCCGTACATATAAACTGAAGTTAGCTGAGACTTGCCTATAAGGTGGCTGTAAACCCCCTCTTAGATGCTAAGAGAGTAAAGGAGGCCAGAGCCTTTACAGCCTCCTCCTGGGTTTGAGTAAGTAAATAGAGATAAGGTCCCTCAGCTCCAAAAGAGGAGCCACTAGCCAGCAAGGGAGCTAACCATACTACTCGCAGGTCATCAAAAAAAGGGCACCTCAAAACAAAGTGATCAATGTTCCCAATCTCACCCATGGAGCAACTACAAAGTATCCGTGAGAGGGGAGTATGATGTAACCTAACTTCCGTGACAGCTGTCTGAACTAACTGAAAACGGAGGTAGGTATATGCCCGTCGTAAATTTGGATTATCTAACTGATCCAGATAAGGTTCAAAATAAGGTGTCAATTTGAATTGGCTTAACCACGGGGCTACCTTCCATGATCGTACAATGGTCATGTCTTCTTGTTGGTCTATGTCCCGGATCCTCCCACATAATTCGGATTTTATTACTGTCAGGCTTTTCCCTTGGAAGTAAGTGAACGAAAACCCCAGCTTGTTAATCAGTTGCCCCAAGTAGGTAATCCAAGGGTAACCCCTGGGGCCTAGATATGTTAACTTTTCCTTGAGGCAACCTAAAGTCAGGGCTTTTTCTTGCTGTTGCAACAGCCTCACCCAATATCTTACATAGGCCATCCTAGAGAGGGCCTGGATTGACAGAATACCAGATTCGGCCCTTAAGACAGCCCCTTAAACACTAGGGCCCACTCTCAATAACCGTCTCAAGAATAGATTTTGAACCCTCTTGAGGAGCAATACATTGGGGGAAGAGACCAATTCCATCCCAAACCCCAAAATTGCAGGCACTTTAGCTTGATAAACTTTTTAAAAAGTGGATAGAGGAACTCCCTTTGATAAATACATTGCCCTAGTGAGAGCTCTAGCTGCCGTGGTTGCCTTTACTGCTCTAGCTTGAAGATGAAGGTTCCAAGACCCGTGGTTTGAAATGGTTACCCCTAGATAGTTAAAGGAGTTAACCACAGCTATCAACTTGTAGCCCAGTCGGAGGACCGAGTCTTTTTCCCCACAATCATTATTTTAGACTTGGAGGCATTTACCTCCATGCCATTAATGGAGCAAAACTGGCCGAAAACTTCCAATGTCTTTCTCATGCCTTTTTCAGTTTGCGAGAGCAATACTATGTCATCTGCAAACTGGACAAAGTGGACAAAAGTATCCCCGATCTTGGGTGCATGGGTTTCGTCAGGCTTGATATAACTTACCAAGTCTGATAGATAGAGGTTAAAGAGGACGGGAGCCAACACACACCCCTGCCGAACACCTCTCTTAATTGGAATCAGTGTTCCGGTGGATAATCCCCTCCCCATCTTTATCCTTGCTTCGTTGTTTGAATACAATTGAAAAATAGAAGTGAGTAGTCTACTCTCTATACCCAGATTCTTGAGCTTAGTCCAGAGTCTTGCCCTTGGTATACTGTCGAACGCCTTCATCAGATCAACGAAGGCGAGGTATAACTGGCCCTTCCTAACTTTGTGGTATTTATGCATAAGATGTTGAATAATATAACCACAATCAATCGTGGACTTGCCTTTAGCAAAACCAAACTGTTCCGGGGGAACCAAGGCCCCTCTCTCTGCCCATTGCTCCAAATGGTTAAGGAGAACCCTAGCAAACAGCTTGCCCACAATTGATAGAAGGCTAATGGGCCGATAACGTGAAGGATCTCGTCTTATTCCCTTCTAGAAAATAGGGACTATCAAACTTTGCACCCAGGAAGGAGGAACCCTACCTGCCCTACCCACTTGAAGAAAGAATTTAGAGAGAACCTTGGGCCACCAGTCCGGAGTTGCTTGCAAAATCTCGACCGTAACACAATCAGGCCCTGGCGCCCCATTTGGTTTCAATCTAAGAATGGCTTTGAAGATTAATTGGTATGAGAAGTCCTCAGGCTGCCAACCCCAAGGGTCCCCCTCTTCCCTATAGGGGGCCAATCCCTCTTCCCCCACCTGGCGGTCGGAGTACAGATCCCTAAAAAAGGACTCCCAGTCTGAACTGGGAATTTCTTGATTGTCGGTCTCTGCCCTTGGTTTGATTATAACATTGAGCGAAGACCAGAAAGGACTACGATTCCCAGTAGCAAAGTCTACCTTCATCCTGGCCCACTGTTTGCTATAATATCCAGTCCTCTTACTAATAAGGAGTTTAGAGTATATACCCCTCCATAGGCCAAACTCCCTTTTTGACCTCTCGGTCTGAGCCTTAACCCATTTCCTCCTCAGGAGTGCAAGACGACTTTTCACACTCCTACGTTGGCCATGTGGAGTCCTTGTTGGGATCTGTTTGTGCCACCACTTGTGAACAAGATACTTGCCCGTCCTGGCTGGTGAAAGCCATCCAGGAGACGTTACGGCTGTTGCTGGCTGGGGTGGTTAGTACCTCCCTTCGGGAGGGCAGGGTGCCTGAATGCCTGAAGGAGACTGTGGTTAGGTCCCTGCTCAAGAAACCATCTCTTGATGCTGATGCTCCTGCCAGTTATCGGCCGGTCTCTAACCTTCCCTTTTTAGGGAAGGTTATTGCCGTGCCACAGCCAGTTCAGATCCAAGAACATCTGGACCACACCAGTTTCCTTACCCCTCTCAGTCCAGGTTTCGGCCTGGGTATGGTATGGAGACAGCATTGGTGGCCTTGGTTGACGATCTCCGTCTGGCGTTGGACCAGGGTCGTCAGACCTTACTGGTCCTGCTAGACCTTTCGGCTGCGTTTGACACAGTTGATCATGAGGTGTTGGTGACTCACCTGCGGGACCTTCCGGGATTGGTGGGACAGTCCTGGACTGGTTTCGTTCTTTCCTGGCCGGGAGAACTCACCGGGTGGTCTTGGGGGAGTGTATGTCTTCCCCCTGGGACCTCACGTGTGGAGTCCCGCAGGGTGCCATTCTGTCCCCCCTCTTGTTTAACATCTATATGCAGCCGTTAGGGGAGATCGTGAGGGGGTTTCAGGGCATGCAGTGTCATCAGTATGCTGATGACACTCAGCTCTACCTCTCCTTTTCCATCGACCCAGGCCATGCAGTCTCCTTATTTTCCCAGTGCCTGTCAG
>QEPC01003457.1:6101493-6121312 GCA_003113815.1 Sphenodon punctatus | reverse complement strand
GCAGTTACATCTTGTCCGGAGGCTTTGGCTGTATCTCTCAGACTCTGACCTTGCCACTGTCATCCATGCCTTCATCGCCTCGAGGCTGGATTACTGCAATGCACTCTGTGGGGACTGCCTGAGAAGCTGGTCCGGAGGCTGCAACTGGTGCAGAATGCCGCGGCCCGTCTCCTTACTGGGACGGGCCGCAGGGAGCACATGACATCTGTGCTCCGGGCTCTGCACTGGCTGCTTATAAAGCACCAGGCTAGGTTCAAGGTGCTGATTTTGACCTTTAAAGCCCTTCACGGCCTGGGCCCTGCCTATCTGCGGGATTGCCTCACTCCCCATGTGCCCGTGCGACCCCTGAGATCGTCCGTGGGGGCCTTTTTGGAGGTTCCCCGGGCAAGACGGGTGGCCACCGATGCGAGATCTTTTTTGGTGGCTGCCCCTGTGCTGTGGAATTCTCTCCCGGAGGAGGCTTGGTTGGCCCTCACCCTCCTGTCGTTTAGACGTTTGTGTAAGATCTGGCTGTTCCGCCAGGCCTTTGGCTAGTGGGGAGGTGGGGGGGGGGTTGGGAGGGAGGGTGTGTTTTTATGACTTGTTTTAAAATTTGTAGATTTATTTTTAATGTTTTATTGTTGAATTTTTTTGTGTGCGTGTTGTTCGCCGCCCCGAACTGCCTTTGGAGGGGTGGGATATAAGTTTTGAATAAATAAATAAATAAATTGTGAGTCGCCCCGAGCCTTGTGGGAAGGGCGGCATAAAAATTGAACAAATAAATATGAAATCTTAAGTATAAATTTTTTTTTAGATGGGGAGAAAACCCAAAGCTCCCCATTTAATCCTCGTTAAATCCTTGAACAACTTATTTCTCCCCCTGCCTGCGGCTGCTTCTCCGATTGGGTAGCTCTATGGTTGACCTCCAGGAGGGAGAAAAAAATCTTGCTGGTGCGCATGTGTGACGGAGCTACCCCCAATCCTCGGTATATCGTCTGCTTCCGACTGTCAGGAGTGGTTTCTCTTTTCAGAAGGCTTATTTGGACAAACTTTCCTGCCACACCCGGAGAGAGAATGGGGCTTACACGGTGGGCAGGCGGGGCCATGGGGGCAGCGAGTTTCTCAGACCCGGTCTTGGGAACCGTGGCTACAGCCCCGGCCAGCTCCCTCGCAAAACGTATGGGAGTGGGGGAGCCCTGAGGGGCTTGTTTTGATTTTTTTTTCTTCCCCGGTTAGGAGCCAGGTGTCCAGGCCTGTCAGATGCTCCCCCTGCTGAGAACAGACCCTGCACGGCGGGAGTCTGTTCCAGCTGCAGCACCAGTTCCGCCAGCGGCTTGCAGCCTCTCCCGGCAGGAGGGCTGCAGGAGTAGTTTTTTGCTTGTTGTGCTCGGCGGAACCAGGTTTCCAGGGCTGATAGACGTTTTCCCCCTCCGGGAACAGACCCCGCGCGGGCGGGAGTCTGGGCCAGGCGCAGCACCAGACCCGCCAGCGGATTGCAATCCCTCCTGGAATCGGGGTGATGGAAGCAATAGAGGGAGGACAAGCACAGGACCAGCCTGCCTCACAACAGGAGGCTGCGCAAGTACCTGATATGTCCCTATTAAATGATACTATTGGGAGAGTTCTGCAGTCACTTGACAAACTATGTGAGCTTTACGAACAAGGGAAACGTAAAAGAGGCACCTCCAGTGCAAAGTCAAAGAGACGCTCCCTGGTAAAGGGCTTCCACAAGGGGGGAAAACAGAAGGCAAAAGCCCCACAAGTGGGTGCCATTACCCACCTTTTAGCTTCTCTTCAGAGTTCTGAGGAAAGCTCCATAGAAGACCAGCCTACAAAACACAAGCAGACGCGGGTCTTTTGGGGCTCAGATTCTGCCTCTAGCTCAGGGCAGGAGTTCTCTGAGACGGAGGAGGCAGGTTACCAGGAACCCCTCCCTGATCCCAGGGATAAGGACAGATGGTTTCCTCTCACTTACAAAGATGAACTCTTAACTCAAGTATCCAAAATCTTGCAGTTGAAAGAAAATCCGACAAAAGGGGACTCCTCTGACTCCCAGGAGGAGGAGGAAAGAGATTATATTCCGTCAATGCATGGCAAGGACTTAGGGGTGCCCTTGGACAGGGTTTTTGAAAAGTTAATATTAGAGGAGTGGAAACACTCGCACAAGGCTTATAGAATGAATAGAGCCCAAACCTCCTTATATTCCTTCTCGAGAAAAAAGGACCCCCTGTTCAAAAACCCAAAGGTGGATGTAGCGGCAGTCTCCCTAGCTAGGCAGACCATTTTCCCCACAGAAGGGGACTGCTACCCCAGGGACCCCACAGATAGGGCAATAGACTCAGCCCTTAGAAGGAACCTAGATTCATCAGCCTCAGCACTAAGAACCAATATTGTCTCCTCATACAGAGCTCGAGCTCTCCTCTCCTGGATGCAGGAGGCACAGGATACAGAGATTTCAGATAAGAGGACCCAGGTTTTGTCATCTAACATCACGCTGGCATCTGCGTTTTTGGCTGACTCCACCATGGACGCCATGACATGGTCAGCTCGGGTGGTGGCTAACGCGGTCTCAGCTAGAAGGAGACTATGGCTGAGATCGTGGCAGGGAGATCTCACCGCCAAGAATTTGTTAGTCTCAGGCCCCTACAAAGGTTCCAAACTTTTTGGCATGTGTCTGAACAAAGTCTTAGCCGATGCCAATGACAAGACCAAACAGAAAACCCTCCACTAGGTGGGACCCAGGAAGAGGTTTTTTCGAGGCCCACCAAGCAAATCCAGGGGAAATTTTGGAATTTTTAGAAGATTCCAGCCCCAGACCAACAGAGAGTCCTTCTCCAATTTCCCCTTCCGCAATAGGGGACACAGGCAGGGCAGGTTCGATAAGCAAAAGCCCAGAGGTCCCTCCCCACCCCCCCAGGTCAGTTCCAGCAGGACTCTTGACTATCTGGGGGAATCGGAGGTCAGGGGCAGGCTGCAGCTTTTCTCAGCACTCTGGGAAAAGTCAGTTTCGGACACTTGGGTATTAAACTGTGTAAGCCACGGCTACACCATAGAGTTAACAAAACAGCCCATAGGCAGGTTTGTAACATCCCCCTCCTCAAACAACCCATTAAAGCATACAGCCATGATGACAGAAATTCAAAGGCTTCTACGCATTCGAGCCGTAGAATCCATTCTCCAGAGTCAAACGGGTGGGTCTCTATTCAGTTATTTTCTGGCAGCTGGAGGGCAGTTCTAGATCTAAAGGCATTAAACAAATCTGTAAAGATATAAGATACACATGTTCAAGATGGAAACAGTCTCCTCCATCTGCCAGAGTCTGAGGGAGGGAGATTGGATGGTCTCTCTCGGCCTAAAAGAGACCTACCTGCACATCCCGATCTGGCCACAACACCGGAAGTGGCTCAGATTCTGCTATCACCAGGCTCATTATCAATTCAGAGCCCTCGCGTTCGGCCTGTTGTCGGCCCCGAGGACCTTCACCAAGATCCTAATCCCGCTAATAGCGAATCTCAGGAAAGAGGGAGTTCATCTATACCCCTACCTCGACAACCTCTTGATCAGGTCTCAGTCACAATAAAAAATCCTAACAGACCTAGACAGGACAATAAGTTGCCTGAACCTTCATGGTTTCCTGATCAACAGGGAAAAGAGTCACCTCTCACCTACTCACAGGCTGGAACATCTAGGGGTAATTCTCCATACTATCTCAGACATCTCACTCCTTCCTCTTCCCAGGCAATGGAAAATCCACAAACTCATTCGCCTACTAAGAGTTCAAAGGTGGATGAGATTAAAGACACTAGCACATCTCCTGGGCCTTTTGGCGTCATGCACTCACCAGGTATAATGGGGCCGGTTCCACCTCAGACCCTTGCAGCTATTGCTTCGGCCTATGCAAAGAGAGCTGACTCTAGGACTCAATTCTTAGGTTCCTATTCCAAAAACCTTAGGACCCTCAATGTCCTGGTGGTTAAGTCCGGAAGTGTTCAGCACAGGAACTCCAGTGTCGGAACCCTCCAGGGCAGTGATAACCATGGATGCCAGCCTCAGGGGGTGGGGAGCCCATTCCGGGTCCATTTATGTTCAGGGAATATGGAACAGGAGGGACCTGTCCCACAGTATAAATTTCCTAGAACTGAAAGCAGTCTGACTCGCCCTGAGACAACTTGCACCATCCCTATCCACCCGGCACATTTTAATTTACACAGACAACACGACAGCCAAGGCTTACATAAACCACCAGGGCGGGTCGAGATCTCTGGGCCTCCACAAGGAAGCGGTGAGACTCTTCACGTGGGCACAGAAACATGTAGACTCACTGAAGGCGCTACGCATCAAGGGGCAGGACAACATGCGGGCAGACTGGCTCAGCCGTCGCACAATCGACCCTCACGAATGGGCCCTGGACAGGGAGATCTTCAACGACCTAGTGAAGCTCTTCAGCCTTCACCTAATGGATCTCTTCACCACTCAGGAGAATGTGCAGGTACCAAGTTTCATGACCAGAACCCTGTGCAACGCAGCGGTAGCGGTGGATGCGTTGAACCAGCTATGGCCTCGAGACCTCCTATATGCGTTTCCGCCTTTTCCATTGATCACAAGGACAATAGCAAAGATCATCAAAGAAAGCACGAATAATTCTCATAACGCCGTGGTGGCCCAGGAGACCATGGACTTGATAGAGCTCAGTCAGGTTCCACACAAGACCTTGCTGCTACTGCCCACTCTTTTCTCACAGGGTCCACTCCTATGCAACAAGTTGCAAAATCTAAGACTGACAGCTTGGAGCTTGAACACTCAGCGTTAAAGAAAAGAGGCTATTCGGAAGCAGTCCTTTCAACTCTTCAGTATTCTAGACGGCCTGTAACCAGGAGATCATACAGCGCTACCTGGAGAACCTTTGCCCTTTGGGCGACGAAAAGGAGTCAGGACCCCTGCAAAGCAGGAATTGCGGAAATCTTACAGTTCCTGCAGGAGGGGCTGGACAAAGGGCTAAAACCTAACACCTTAGCTAGGCAGGCAGCAGCCTTAGATTCTGTTCTGAGGGCGGTAGCTAATAAGCAGGCTTCCTCCCACAGGCACGTCAGGCAGTTTTTGAGGGCAGCAAGAGCCATTTCTCCAGCAGTGGTCCATAGGTGCCCTTTGTGGAGCTTGAATTTAGTCCTGGATGCCCTGACCAGGGCTCCATTCGAGCCTCTTCAGCATGTCTCACTGTATATGCTCTCGCTTAAGATCACCTTCTTGATAGCCGTTACTTTGGGTAGGAGAGTATCAGAATTAGGGGCTTTATTTGTAGAGAAAAATTTCTGTTCCTTCCAGGAACAATCAGTAATGCTGAGAGTAGATCAGGCGTTTATCCCTAAGCTCAATTCTACTTTTTCATAGAAGTCAGGAAATAGTATTACCGTCTTTTTGTCCAAATCCAACTCACCCAAGAGAGAAAATTAGGTACACCCTAGACGTGCATAGGGCATTAAAGATTTACTTAGCTAGGGCCCAAGGATTCAGGTCTTGCACGGCCCTTTTCGTGAACATCAGACCAGGATATAAGGGATCCAAGGCCTCAAAAAAACGAATTTCAAAATGGGTAAAACAATGTATTGTGGAATCTTATAGGGCAAAGGGTAGGGTCCCGCCTCTCCAAATTTGGGCTCATTCAGTTAGGAGCGCGGCTACTTCTTATGCCTTTAAAGCCAGAGCCTCTTATGACGAGATATGCAGGGCGGCCACCTGGTTCTCACTACATACCTTTGTCAAGCACTACAAATTGAATGTGTACAAGTCAGCGGAAGCTGCTTTTGGTAGAAGGGTGCTACAGGCGGTGCTGGAGTTTCCTGGCGCTGTTGGTTCCCACCCTTAGAGGCACGATTTAGCTCGGGTACATCCTGATCAGAGGAATAGCCGGAGGCAGCAATTGGTCACCTACCTTTGGTGAATTCTTTTCTCCCCTGCACTCCGGATACTCCTCTGGCCCTCCCTACCAACAGCAGAATCGTGTGTGTGTGTGTCCACAGAAAGCATATAGTTCAATGAATTTCTTGAAGAAAAAAGAAAAAAAAGAAGGGGGATGGTTTTTTCCCCATAGGAGGGTTGAAATATGTTCATCATTTTTAGTTATTTTACCACATTAATTCAAACACTGGTGGCTGTCCGGTGGATGGAAACGGCTGTCCTTGGCTTGGATATTGACTGAGGATTGGGGGTAGCTCTGTCACGCATGCGCACCAGCAAGATTTTTCTTCTGCCTCCTGGCGGTCAACCGTAGAGCTACCCGATCGGAGGAGTATCCGGAGTGCAGGGGAGAAAATAATTCACCAAAGGTAGGTGACCAATTCACTTTTCTCTTTCAAAACTTCAGCCTGCTTTAGTAATTAAATTTGTATTATTTTTAATTAAAATGTTTTCCTTATTTACAGAGACGGTATAAACCCAGTAGTGTGTTGAATTAAAGAAGAGGGCTTCTGTTGTTTATCTGTGGTGCACATTAAGTGTGAAGAATCAAATTTACAGCATTCTCTGGAAATATTGTTTTTCATTTGATGATGATAGAAAATGTTTATCATTCATCTGGTGCAAAAGCCTGGTCCTTGTAAAAAATGTTTCCCCCAAAAAGACAGTTTAGCAGCCATTAAAACAGCTTTTGGATCATGTTTGCTCCCATGGATGTTACTGGTGCTACCTTTCTTGTGTGGATCCACTGGCCTTACATCATTCCCTTAAAAATATCTCTGGAACACTGTGACAGAAAATAAAGATAATACTTTTTATTGGACCATCTTAGCTGGCCAGCAGTCTTCTAGCTGAGGCCAATCAACCCATCTCTCCCACATTGTTTCATTAGCCACTCAGCCACATAAAGGCGTGGATGCTAGCCTCTCCCTCTGCTCAGAGGGTTTCACCCTGTATTGATTTCACCCTGGTGAGTTTTGGTCCTGATCCTGCAAGGACTTATTGCCACCTGTTACATTCATGCAACTGTTTTTCTCAGCCTTAGCGTTGACATAGAAATGAGCTATGTTTTACTCAAAACAAATTTTGAATATGTATAAATTATCTTTTAAAGAATAATATACTAAATTCTCGTGAAATATTAGGAGTTAATGGATTCTGATTTTTTTTAGAAAAGAGCAATTTAGTTTAATTGTATGATAACTGGTTTTTGTAGTGTGTGACTTGACAAACGTTTAAGCACGTTTACATGTCAGTGTGTTCGCTTTGTTTTTAGGAGGATAATAGTTACAGATATGTTCTGTTTTGATTGTCCTAGGAATGACAGATGATGAGATCCTCAGAGCTGAGATGGTTGCCCAACTCTGTATGAACGACAGGACTCACAGTTCATTGCTGGACCTCATATCCTTGGAATCTATTGGCTTGTTGCTCTTGTTTTCATTGCATGATTAATAATAGAAATTTGGATTGCATAGAATTTTACAGGTTGATAATTGTACTTTTACTTATAATTTGGTGCACAATTTAAAATTTTAATAACTGGCTGAAGCTGTCGTTAGATTTTGATGTATTGTTGGCAGTGATTAAATTCTCTTAAGCATTTCACAGTCTTTTCTTTGTTGCTTGTTTGAAAAAGTACACTAGGTTTCGCAATGAACTTAAGGTATTTTTCAAAATATAATCCTGTACTTAACTGGGAAAATATCTCTTTAAAATGCCCATCATATAAGTCCTTTGGCTATGAGGGGAGAAAAGGAAGATGTTTTTTCTTCTTCCAAGCCCCATATTTGAAACTATGCTGTAAGCTGTTTGGGGCAAAGCCTATGTCTGCTTATGTGTGTCTGTGTAGAGAGCAGCCAGGTGGGGACCTGAACTGATGGCCATTTTTTGGAGCTATTGTAATGTAAATAAGAATAAAACTTGTCACTGACCTTCTGTTTAATATGGGTACCAGGCAGAGCAAGCTCTTGAATAATGCTCTGAAATACACTATTATTGGGACTTTGCAGGACATTGTAAACTTTCTTAAGTTCAAAAGCATATTTTAGATAAAAGAAAAGACTGCAGAATGATAGTTGAGATGGAGACAAAGGATATCTTCAAAGGATAACTTTTATTGGACCAACGTCTGTTGGTGAGAACATGTGAGCTTTGAGGCCGCACAGAGCCTTTCCTGCCGCTGGTAACAAACATGTCAGAACAGACCAACACAGCAACTGCGCATGCCTTTTAGATGTTGTTATTGATGCTTATTATCACTATTGATATATTCTCTCTACGCATAGCATGCTAGGAATGGGGAGACAGTCTTTTCCTTTAAAGATTTTGCAGACTGGTTGCTGATACAATTGCAACAAGTGATAATGGAAAAGAAAGTTAGAGAGACTGGAAAGGCAGTTGAGAGGTACAATAAATAATTTTATCCCTACCACATTGACACCAATGATCTCCCCACCAAATCCATGCCTTTGGCCATCCCTGTGCACTATTACATTAAAAAGATTTTAGGAACATAGAAGTTGCTGTACTGATCCATATAACTTGGTATCTGTCTCTGTCAGCAATTGGTATTACTTGCTTGAAGAGGAAGTGTATGAGAAACAGGACAGCTGTGGAGTGATCCAGCCTCTGTGATTATTCTAGCTTCTGACAATTGGAGATCTAGCGATGCCCTGAGCCCAATGTTATATCCTCTTACCCTCTTGGCTAGCAGCCATTTTGATGGCCCTATTGTCCAGGAGTTTGGTTTAAACTACCCCCTATTTTTTTTATTTCTGTAAGTAAAGCACTGCCTCTTGCATCTTCTCTTCAGGCACCAATAAAGTGTCCCTTCCAGTATCTTTTATGTTTTTCCTACTGTTAACTGGTGCGATGCTGAATATCATGTTTGTCTTCATTGACTGGTAAGCCATGTGCCTTCTAAACTTTAAGTCACAATTGGATATGGGCAGACTAATCTTAAGTTTAAAAAAAAGATGTATATCAACCTAATGTGGCTTTGCTCTGCCCTTCCATCACCACATGGTGCCAATAACTTTAAGACTGCATGTTAACTGCCTGTCCATCCATCCACCCGAAGAGGACTTAGAAGCCCAAGTTTTGCTATAGGATAATTGATGAACAGCATTGATCCTAATAGATATAGTGAGTTAGAATAATTAAAGCAGGTCTCTCGTGGTATTTGGGGATATAAGCAGATGTGGGAGTGGAATATATTTTCCTTCTGATCCATTCACTCTTATTACAGAACAGTTTAGTGGAGCCACTTTGTGGTGTGACTTCATGGGTGTCAGTAGTCTGCTTGCTTTGTTTTTACTTCACTGTGATCAAAGTAATGTGCACAAATTATCTTGTTAAAGACACTGTTAATGATCGCGTAAACATGTAATCTTCCTTTCAAATGCATGCATTATATATTTATAGTCACTACGACGTAACTTGTAGCTTCCTCTTTCAAAACGTTTTCTGAGATCATATTTTAAGACTGCTATTTTGAAACTAACAGGGTTCTCTTCCTTATTAGCAGTTAAGCAGTATTTTGAAGATCATTGATCTATGCTGTTCCATGCATAAGCATGGAACAATTAAAGTAATAATTCAGCAACTTAATGGTTAAAATCTGAATTCAAAAAGCACTGATGCAGGGAAAGTGCTTCATCAGGTTTTTGTTGCACTGGAAAAATGGTAATGTACAGACATCTTGTGGTGAAGCTGAAGCATTGCAACTGTGTAGCATAGGTGAAATATAGTACATAAACCAGTATTCCTGGTTGAAAAATGTGTCGCACTATATATAACCCTTTTCTTACGAAGTCTTTGGTAATGGCAGCTATTTATCTTGACATAAGGATCACATTCCAGAAAATCCCAACCCCAAGAGTGGCATTATTCCAGGAAGCTTAAGCTTTGAATCGATGTTGTCAGCTGTTGCTGATTTTAAAGCTCCCATTTTTGAACCTGGAGGTTCCATGCAGCAAGGAATGTATACACCTAAAGGTATGATTGTTTATAGCTAATACAAGTGACCTTTCTAGAGGTGAGATCTTTTGCATGATAAAAAGGAAGCTAGTTTATTCTTTTGTGTTTTGCTATTTTCTTAATTGTCTCCTGAATGTTATTTCTTTTGCATTCAGCATCAGTGGGTATTTTCAAATGTGATGGCACTTGGGTGCTGTCACGGACTTACCCACTCCAAAGAGGGGCTGCCACCACATCTGGGATCCTGCCAAGCCCCTGAACTAATGTAACCCTATGAACTAACGTGACCCCAGTGGCCCGCCTCCCCTCTCTGGCAGGTGGCCAATGACAGCTGCCATGGTGCCCGGAACTGGTGGGGACTCTGGACCAGGTCCAGTAAAACGGGATTTCAAATGTGAAAATCTGCTTTACTCCCGGTTGGGAAGTTGGATCCTGACTGTGGTGGACGCTACCGTGGAGTGTGACTGAGACTTGCCCGAGCCACAGCCCATGCTAGCTGCCACCATCTGGCACAGGAAAACTAATATGCGGGTGGCCCCCGTGCCAAAGCGTGGCATTGTGGGCCACCATCACGTTTGAAAGCACCCAGTATTAGTCTTTTTGTTTTGCTGTAAAATTAGGGTTTTTTATTTATTTATTTATTTATTTATTTTATTTTAAAAATTTGTTACCCCGCTCTTCCTGCCACAGTTTTGCCTACTGAATAAACTTGCTCCACTGAGTCAAGTCTTATCCTAAACCAGTGCTAAAATTATTTACGAATTTTGTTAGATTGGAATTAATTAATCTTGAACACTTAATAATTCACACATAAAAAACTGTGGTGTCTCCTTCCTGCTCAGCCATGATTTTATAGCCATGTACTCTGGTCTCAATATCATAAATGTTACATTTAAAGTTCAGTCTACAACGCAGGTTGGACTATGTGGACATTTTTTATGGTTTAATTAATTGATATTAAGCTGTTTTGGGATAATTTACAGGTTAAATAGCATAGGACACAATTTTGTGTCGACAAGTCCTCGGAAGAAATGCAGATATATTAAGTTACACAAATTTAATGTTCAGGGCACCCAAATAACCTTAATTCTGTCCTGTCCATGTACAGTGTGATGTAAATGCATGGTGTTGCTACAGGGCAGAGTTAGAATTGTTGAGATGACTTCATACTGCTTGGCTTTGGGTTAAGTACAACATCCTTGTAGTGTGGTAGTTTGTGTATGTGTGCTTGCTTGTTTTTTGTTTACTTTTGCAAAGGGTGCACGGAAAGCCTTTCATACTGTTTAAACTGTTAACCAGGATAAATTTCACCTAAAGTTGTATGGGACAGCATACTCTTGAGTCTGTGGTGACATTCAAATTCTTTGAAGTCAGTAGTGTTTTGCCAACTTCAGCATGAGCTGAATATATATGTTCCCTTCTGTTGTTAGAAATATCAAAGGGAAACTACTGGCGGAAAAAATTGCAGGTAGTAAATTTCTGTTTCATGTCAGTCTACTGCACACATGAAATAAAATATTGTTTTTCTCCCATTTATACGTAACTTGCATAAATTGCTTGCATAAGTCACAGTGTATCTAAATATTCAAAATATTTTTGGTGATAACAGTTCTGATGAATTCTGTAATATGACAAACTTTTTTTGCAGTGGGCCTGATGGTGGAGCTAAAATTCTGTGACTTGATTACTGGATGCGTAGTTTGGGGTTTTTTCTTTTTTCTTTAAACAGATGTTTTATTTAATTACCTTGAGGAAAATAGGTTTAGTAATAGAGAGACAGTGCTACAGTGTCTTATGAAAAATAAATAGGAAACTAATCTACATTTATATTTTGCAGCTGAAACAATTGAACTAATATAACAAAATACAGTTCAAATCTAGTTAACCAAGAGGAAATATTGAAACAAATTTTATTAGAATTAACAAAACACAAAATAAGTTACAGATGTTTAGAATTCAGTATTAATTTAGTATTATGTTCTCAAATGACAGCTGAAGTCTGGGATAAAGAATTTGATCCAGTCATGGTAATTCTTCGAACAGTTTATCGGAGAGATGTGCAGTCTGCAATGGACAGATATACAGCATTGTAAGTTGATGTACATTTTTTTGTTGTTGTTTCACATGTTACATTTGGCAAGGTGTGTTATTTCATGGGTTT
The DNA here is from genome assembly GCA_003113815.1 of Sphenodon punctatus. NCBI lineage: Eukaryota > Metazoa > Chordata > Lepidosauria > Sphenodontia > Sphenodontidae > Sphenodon > Sphenodon punctatus. The sequence goes on along the minus strand of QEPC01003457.1, from coordinate 6,109,239 downwards.
CATTGCTATGAAATGTCTTTATTTAAAGGAAATTTTAATATGTTAGACTGCAAATATGACCTTCAGAAAATCGTTATTTGAAAGGCAGTTTCTGGATTATAAGTATCTAAATCTACTATTTTTTTGCAAAGAAACTATTAAAAAGCATATAAAAACCAGCACGCTCTATTTAGGATAAAACCAAAAGTGTTTTGTGCCTGGCTTGTATGGACCTGGACTAATGATGGGACTTGCAAGAATGTCCTTTTGACTGATCTTAGAGGCCGCAGAGGGACATAAGAAGGAAGGTGGTCCTTCCTTCTTGACAGCAGCAGGGCCAATGTCAGGCTTTCCTTTCCTTTCTCATTGTTCTGCATTGAGTCTCTCTTCCTCATTCTCCAGCTCCTCATCCTAGAGCGCCCTTTGGGCTGGAAACTCAAGCCTGATCATGTCAGACCTGACCAGAGCCCAATATGGCCAGGCTTTTTGGGGTCTCAACCTGGCTGAACTCTAGCAGTGGGCAGCTTTTCCCCTTCAGGACCATGGTGGGTCACAGGACTCTACTCCATGCCTTGCTCCACAACTGACCCAGGCCTGCTACTTCCCCAAGCAAAAGGCTCAAACTGAGAGGGTTTGGACCTCAATCAGTATCATACCCCCATTCCTTCCTCACTTGCTAAGTGTCTCTTCTTCCCCATGCCATCCTCTGAAATAGATGGTGCTACCTACCCTGTAAAAGTTTCAAGGCCACAACTTGCAATTAGGTTTCTCCTTCTGCCCCCTGTCAGTGCTCCGCACGGGTAGCTCTGCGTATGGCCGACAGGAGGCAGAAGAAGAATTTTCGTCCTGCGCATGCGCGGAGCTGCCCTGAACCAGTCTTATCTTCTGCCTTCGGCCGATAGGACGCGTTCTCGGCTCCGCCGTGAAACTAAAAGAAAAAATACAAGAAACTTAGAAGAAACTTAGAAGAAGCTCAAGAAAAGGAAGAAAAAAGAACGAGGAGTGCGCGCCCGAAGCAGACCAGGGCGCCGCACAAGCGGGCGCGGGGCTTACCGGAGACGCTTCCCCTCCCCCCCCCCCGCTTCTCCCACGTGTTGCCGCGCAATCGCCCGGGAACCAGGGAGCAACAAGGAGCAAATCCCTAAGTTGCCACGCAATGTGCCTGGGAACTAGGGAAAGTTGATCCGGATCTCGATTGCTCCACGGGGAACCTCAGGGACCTGAGACCCCCTCCACCTTCCCGCTTAAGCCACGGGCGCCGCGCAACGTGCCTGGCAGCCGCAGTGGCAGAGAGAGGGACAGAAAAAACCGTGAGTAAGAGCCCCGAAGGGCTAAGGATATTCCCCTCCGCCCCACTCGCCTAATCAGCAGAGAGGCGCCTCGCAACCCTGAGGCCAGGCGTTCCTCTCTCCGGCTCTCCTGCCCACCGCCCGTACTACAGCCTACAGGGACAGGGACAAGCGGGGGCTCCCGCAACTCCACCCCCCTCCCTCCCAGCCTAGCACAATGCAGGCACTTGATGAGGGACCATCCGGGCAGGCAGACACAGCCCAGCCAGCCCCAGGGCAGGGGCAATCCCCCACAGATATGGCGTCCCTGGCCTCAGCAGTGGCACGCATGCAGCAATCCCTGGATCGCCTATGGGAGCTGCAAGGCAAGGGAGACGGCAGGCCTGCCCCTCCCCCCCCCACACAGCCTAGGGCGGGAAAAGCCTCAAACAAGGCAAAAAGAAACAAGCGGCCACCAGGGGGCTCCATGGCTAGGCTGCTCAGCTCTCCACACTCCTCGGCTGAGGAGAGTGGGGGGGAATCACTAGCAAAAAGAGCGAGGGAGATTTCGCACACAGGCCTAGACTCAGAGTCTGATTGCGACTCAGGGCAGGAGTGGGAGGACTTTGAGGACCCACCTCAAGAGGTGCAGGACCCTAGAGATAGGGAAAGGAAGTTCCCTCTGGCATGTAAACCCGAACTAATCGCTCAGGTCACCAAGACCCTCAAAGTAATAGAAAAACCCCTTAAAGAGGCTTCCTCGGACTCTCAGGATGACGAGGAGCGGGAGTACCTACCTTCCTGCCACGGCAAGGAATTGGGGGTGCCCCTAGATAAAGCTTTCGAAAAGCTGATCTTGGGTGAATGGAAACAACCTGAAAGAAACCAAAGAATGAATAAGACCCAGTCTTCCCTTTATTCACTATCTCGCAAGAAAGACCCTTTACTAAAAAACCCCAAGATAGACGCAGCAGCGGTCTCCCTGGCAAAGCAAACAGTTTTCCCCACAGAAGGGGATTGCTTCCCAAAGGATGCCACTGACAGGGGGATAGAGTCATCCCTCAGGAGGGGCCTAGAGTATTCAGCCATCTCTATCAGAGTGGGTGTGGTATCCTCTTACGTGGCTAGAGCCTTACTAGCTTGGACCCAAGAGGCCCAGAATGCTAACATCTCAGATAACAGGGCACAAATCCTTTCAGCCAGAATCAACTTGGCAACTGCATTCCTGGCAGACTCCACCACTGATGCCATGCTATGGTCTGCCAGATCAGTAGCATCCTCAGTGGCGGCCCGACGTAAGCTCTGGCTCAGGTCGTGGCAAGGGGATGCAGCAGCAAAAAACCTACTCGCAGCAGCCCCCTACAAAGGTTTTAAACTTTTTGGTATCTGCCTCGACACCGTCTTGGCAGATGCCAATGACAAAACAAAACAAAAAAACCTACAACACATGGGTAGTAAAAAGAATCTTTTTCGCACCCCTACGTACAAACCTAGGGGAAGCACTGGTACCAGCTATACCATATTCAGAAGACAAGGGCAGCACAGGTTTGACCAAACTAACCGATTTAACCCCAGAAAAGGGGGCAAGCCTCAGGGATTCAGACAACAAAGACAGAAGACCTTTCCTCAATCCCAAAGAAAAACAGAAGCATGACTATCTGCAACCTACAGAAGTGGGAGGCAGGCTGCAACTTTTCTTAACAACCTGGGAGCAGTCAGTCTCCGACGCCTGGGTGTTAGATTGCATAAACAACGGGTATCGCATAGAACTAAAAAGTTCCCCTGCCCAAGGCTTCATTGTGTCCCCAACATCAACGAACCATCTCAAACACTCTGCCATGCTGGGAGAGATCCAAAGGCTTCTCACAATCAGAGCCATAGAACCAGTACCCATGGGTCAAAGGAAACTGGGACTATACTCCATCCTATTCCTTGTCCCCAAGAAGTCAGGCGGCTGGCGGGCGGTATTAGACCTCAAGAGGCTAAACAAGTCGGTACGATATCACCGCTTCAAGATGGAGACAGTTACATCCATCTGCCAGGCCATCAGAAACCAGGATTGGCTGGCTTCGTTAGACCTCAGGGATGCATATCTACACATTCCGATTTACCCCTCTCACCGGACGTACCTCCGATTCTGTTATCAGGGACAACACTACCAATTTCAGGCTCTCCCGTTCGGGCTATCATCCGCCCCGAGGACATTCACAAAGATCCTGGTTCCGTTAGTAGCCAATCTCCGCAAGCAAGGGATTCACCTGTATCCGTATTTAGACGATCTCCTCATACGGGCGAACTCCCAACAGAAACTTCAACAGGATCTGCACAACACCATAGTATATCTCGAGAGCCATGGGTTCCTCGTGAACAAGGAAAAGAGCCACCTAGTCCCGACCAACAAGCTGGAACATCTAGGGGTAATCATAGATACTTCCTCAGGCAACGTATACATCCCGCCAGCCAGACAACAACGCATCAGACTCATGATCCACGGTCTAAAATACAAACAGCGAGCACGGCTAAAGTACCTAGCACAACTGTTGGGTCTGATGGTATCCTGCACAAAACAGGTACAGTGGGCACGCTTTCACCTTCGCCCCTTGCAACAGCTGCTCAGGCCTATGCAATTAGAGCTCACCAGAGGTCTCAATCCATGGGTCAACATCCCACGAACATTCAAAAACTCAATGTCCTGGTGGTCAGACCCAAAAACATTCAAAAAAGGAATGCCCTTGACCGAACCAAATCGGGTGACCATCACCACGGATGCCAGCCTAACCGGATGGGGAGCCCAGATGGGGTCCACATCAGTTCAGGGATTATGGTCCCAGACAGACACCTCCCAGAACATCAATGTATTGGAGCTCAGGGCAATTCGACTGGCGCTCCAACAACTGAGCCACCTCATGGGGCCGGCACACGTCCTTGTTTACACGGACAACATTTCGGCAAAGGCATACGTCAATCATCAAGGGGGATCCAAAGCCATGGCACTTCAGCGCGAAGCGGTGAAGCTGTTCAACTGGGCACAGACCAACCTTCGGTCATTGAAGGCCCTACACATCAAGGGCACCGACAACGTCCAAGCGGACTGGCTGAGTCGGCAGATCCTCCAACCACACGAGTGGCAACTTCACCCAGACGTATTTCTGTTCTTGACACAGAACTTCGGACAACCAGTGATGGACTTGTTCGCCAACAGAAACAATGCCCAACTGCCAGAGTACATGACGATGACAGCAGACGGAAGAGCGCAGGCAGTGGATGCCCTGAATCAGTCGTGGCCAGCAGGCCTCCTCTACGCCTTTCCCCCCTTTCCACTTATAGCAAGGGCAATATCCAAATTGATCAGGGAAAAGGCCCGGGCCATCTTTGTGACACCTTGGTGGCCAAGGAGACCCTGGTTCTCAGATCTCGTGCATCTGAGCCAGGTCACCCCAATACAGCTCCCACTGAGACAGGACCTACTATTACAGGGCCCCCTCCGGTGCGACAACCTGCACACCCTAAAGCTGACAGCGTGGCTCTTGAGCGCGCAGCCCTAAGGGCCCACGGTTACTCAGAAGCAGTCCTAACCACATTACAACAGGCTAGACGCCCAGCCACCAGACGGGCTTATAAAGCTACCTGGAGGACCTTTGCCACTTGGGCGGGGGAAAGACACCTAGATCCCGCTAAGGCGGGAGTGAATGTCATTCTCCAATTTCTCCAGGAGGGCTTGGAAAAAGGGCTAAGACCTAGCACGCTTGCCCGCCAATCGGCAGCGATTGCTTCAGTCTTACAAGCAACCTCTAACAAAAGAATCCTTCCACATAGACACATAACACAGTTTTTACGAGCGGCTCGTAATATCAGCCCTCCAGTAATTCACCGATGCCCCTCATGGAGCCTCAGCCTGGTACTAGATGCTCTCACCAGAGCACCGTTTGAACCGCTCCGCCACGTGTCATTATATATGCTCACCCTTAAGGTGGTCTTTTTGGTGGCCGTGACATCGGCCCGTAGGGTTTCCGAACTGGGAGCATTGTCTATTGATGACAACTATTGTTCTTTTGGGGACCAGACGGTGACCCTGAGGACTGATGAGGCGTTCATCCCAAAAGTAAATTCAACCTTCCATAGGTCACAAGAAATTATCCTACCCTCCTTCTGCCCCAACCCAGTTCACGCCAAAGAAAAAATATGGCACACCCTAGATGTTAGGAGAGCCTTAAAAATCTACATTAGGAGGACCCAGTCCTTAAGGTCAACTTCGGCCCTCTTTGTGAACATCAGGCCTAGCTATGGCGGTAGGAAGGCTTCAAAAGCCTTAATAGCTAAATGGCTTAAACAGGCCATCACTGAAGCCTATAAGGCAAAGAACAAGATTCCACCCTTGCAAATTTGGGCGCACTCCGTCAGGGGTGCCGCTACATCATATGCTTTTAAAGCAAGGGCGTCCTATGACGAAATATGCAGGGCGGCAACCTGGTCCTCCCTGCATACATTCGTTAAACATTATAAGTTGGATTTCTACAAGTCCGCGGATGCGGCATTTGGCAGGAGGGTCTTACAGACGGTTCTGGACGTTCCCAGAGCTGTTTGTTCCCACCCATAATTGGTGCTCGGGTACATCCCGTGCGGAGCACTGACAGGGGGCAGAAGGAGAAACAAAAATTGGTCACCTACCTCGGTGAATTTGTTTCTCTTCGTTCCACCTGTCAGTGCTCCGGCCCTCCCTGCCAAACAGCATTAGTTTAAGGGAGTCTCCCTCTAGCAGTTACCAGTTATCTTCATTATATAGTTACTAGTTAACAGTTCAATAAGCCCATTATGTCCAAGGGACGGCTCAGGATCTAATGATTGTACATAAGCCTTACAGGGTACACAAATCGACTCTCGGCTTGGCTATCGACTGGTTCAGGGCAGCTCCACGCATGCGCAGGACGAAAATTCTTCTTCTGCCTCCTGTCGGCCATACGCAGAGCTACCCGTGCGGAGCACTGACAGGTGGAACGAAGAGAAACAAATTCACCGAGGTAGGTGACCAATTTTTGTTTATCCCTCTGCCTATCTCACTTGGTAGACATCTCTCTTGCCCCCCTCCCCCCCGAGGAAAAGGTGAAAAAAAAATTGCCAGCACTTGGGATTTAATCAAGTCTGTTGATTTTGTGATTTCACTTTTCAGGTAATCTGAAGATATGTAACCAAATTGTGAGAATTCCAGCTTTCATTTTTTAAAAAGGAAGAATTTAGTCCTCATGGTTAGGCAAAAGCTGGGAAGAATGTAGTAGGGTGCATGGAAGGTTCAGAAAGCTAAAAATACCTCAACATTTATTATTTTTAATGTCTCATTACTTTAAGACAGAATTGAGATTTTAAACATTTGGAGCTGATAATACTGATTGCATTTCCTTTGAGTGTAAGCTGTTTGCACTGTGGTGGGGTGTAAAGAAGCAGATTCATTTTTAATTCCACAGATATGTTCCTCCAAGTAAATCTCCGTATTTTTAATAAGCACAGGAAATATACTGATATATTCTGCATGTTTGAAGTCTTAAAAATCAGTTAATTAGACATCTGAGCACAGTAATGCATCTAAAATTGAACTCGAAAGATGCATGAAATTTCCTCAAGAGTCTACCATGAGGGACCTTACCAAACAATTTCTAAAAATCCAGCATGTTAACTGAAAATACACTATATCGACCAGCTCCCCCTTATCCACATGCTTATTCACACCCTCAAAAATGCCAATCGATTAGTGAGGCATGACTTTCCTTTGCTAAATCCATGTTGACTCTTCCCTATTAAGCCATGTTTATCAATATGCCCTATAATTCTGTTTTTAATCATAGTTTCCACCATTTTGCGCAGCACAGATGTCAGACTCACTGGTCTGTAGTTTCCAGAATCGCCTCCTGAGCCCTTTTAATATCGGCGTTATATTCGCTATCCTCCAGTCCTCGGGTACAGTGGCAAATTTTAGTGATGGGTTATAAATTACCAGTAGTAGATCTGCAATTTCATATTTGAGTTCCTTCAGAACTCTGGGGTGTATACCATCTGGTCCCATTGATTGGTTACTTTTAGTTTGTCAGTTTGCTGTAGAACCTCTTCAAGAGTCACGTTGATCTGAGAGAGCTCTTCCAATTCATCACTTACAAAGAACGGTTCTGGCCTGGGTATCTCCCTGTAGTAGGGGTCCCACTTTACCATGCAGGATTAGGCCCGAAGTGGAGAGACACCCACAGATTCAGTCTTACTTATCAGTTTATTTACAAGCACAAGTCTTTAGGCCAGACCTCTGGCCATTCAACAGTACATCACTATTGAGCTTAGTCAAACACAGTTCAGGACTAACTCCTCCACTCCCATACGTTCTCAGGTGCAGGGCCGGCCCGAGGCATGTGCCACCAGTGCCCAGGCACATGGCCCTGCGGTGGGGAGGGGCCCCGCACCACCGCAGGCTAGAGACTACAGACGCCGCTGGTTTTTGTTTTTTTCCCCACCGGGAGTC
>QEPC01003457.1:6085083-6101483 GCA_003113815.1 Sphenodon punctatus | reverse complement strand
GGTGCAGGGCCGGCCCGAGGCATGTGCCACCAGTGCCCAGGCACATGGCCCTGCGGTGGGGAGGGGCCCCGCACCACCGCAGGCTAGAGACTGACAGACGCCGCCGGTTTTTGTTTTTTCCCCCACCGGGAGTCTCCAAGTCAGTGCTCATGGGGGGGGAGGGGGGGTGCGTAAACTCCCTGGGAATCCCTGGCCAGTTATACGCTGCGGAACTGAGCTGACACAGTCAAGTTGCAGGTAAGTAACCAGCCGTCCATCCTTTGAAAATCCCCACCCCACAATTCTAGCGAGTGCCGACCGGCCTTTGGGGCCTCGCAGCAAGGCTTGGCACATGGCCCCTGAAACTCTTGGGCCGGCCCTGCTCAGGTGTCATTCCTTCATAGCCTCTCTGGCAGCCTCCCAGGAGATGCGTTCTCCACAGCGGTCTGGAGCAGACTACTCTCTCCCTCAGGCTGGCTCCTCTTTTATGCTGTTGCCCACGTCTATCTACTGCCTGTGATAGCCATCTTGGGTCTTCTCACATGGAAGGCGCCATCTTGTGGCATAAACCTGCCACACTTCCCAACATCCTCTGCCATGAAGACCCGAAGCAAAGGATTCATTCAGCTTCTCTGCAATGACCTTATCCTCCCTCTCAAGATAATTTGGACTTTCAAGATGGTGTTTTTAAATAGTCTTCATGCCTCTTGCTTTAACCTTCAACACTCTTCCTTTTAGCGTCCTTCTAACTAGTTTCCACATTTTAGCATACTCTCCCTTTTTAAAGTTAAATGTGGTAGTTTTATTTACCATTCTTCCTCCAGTAATTATGTCAAATTTAATTATATTATGATCACTTGTTTTGGCTATGGTGTGAGCCAATGCCAAATAAAATAAATTGGAATTTGAATATTATGATCACTATTGCCAAGCGGTTCCACCATTACCCCTTGCACCAGGTCCTGCGTTCCACTTAGGACTAGATCCAGAGTAGCTGCATCTCCTTGTTGGTTCGAGGAGCAGCTGCTCCAAGAAGCAGTCATTTATGGCATCTAGAAACTTTACCTCTTTATCACACCCAGAGGAGACATTCACCCAGACAATAAAAGGATAATTGAAATCACCCATTATTATTATGTTACCAGCTTTAGTAGCCTGTCTGATCTGTGCCAGTATTTCATAGGTCTCATAATCCTGGTCAGGGGGATGATAGTATAGCCCCACTGCTATACGCTTTCCCATTCCACATGGAATTTCTATCCATAGAGATTCCAGACTACAACTCCCTTCTATAAAATTTTAATCCTACTTGCCTCAATGCTGACTTTAACATATAGAGCCACCCCACAAGCTCTATCTACTCTGTCATTTTGATATATTTTGTACCCTGATACTACAGTGTCTGATTGGTTATCCTCATTCTACCGGGCATTATCACTAGGGACAGGCATTATCAATTTAGAGCCCTACCATTCGGCCTCTTGTCATTACCAGAGGTGTTCATGAAAGTCCTGGTGGTCTTGGTGGCATGTCTTCAGGAGAAGTGGATCCATATTTACCCGTTTCTTGACGATGTCTTAGAGCTTCCTTTAGGACCCAGGCAGTAAGCCATTCTATAGCCTTCAGTCCGTTTATTCGGACGTAGGGAGCGTTCTCCCTCGCATCCACCAGGAGGCAGCAAAGACTTTCCACTGGGCATGCGTAGGGAGTGCTCCTTCGCTTCCCCAGTCGAAAGTCTGCCTCTGATCCGACAGGCTGTGCAGCTGGGGTGCTCCGTACCCCCACCGGACTTTCAGCATCGTCCCTGTTGTACTGGGGACCCACGACAGGATTTCAAGGAAACCCCTTTGGGCTGTAGTTATTCTTTCCCGGTGCCGGCCCCTGGGTATGGCCCGGGTTCCCAGAGTGCAGGGTTCGGCCCCCCGGGTACGACCCGACCAGCGTCTCGCCTGGGATGGCGGAAACCGTTAACCGTAGGGCGGCCACCTGCAAAGACGCCATGCGCCACGAGGCTACATCCCCGGGGCGTGAAACTGAAAACGTGCTGGATCCCCTTGCGCAGGCTGCAGCTCCCGCTTCACAGCCAGAGGAGCTATGCGGAGCCCTGGAGGACAGGCGCACAGTGGCAGACACAGAGCAAGCAGAGGAGATGGAGGAGGCAGAATCCTCTGCCTCCTCACAAGTAAGAGGGGAACAGTCCATGGAGTCCTTCCAGAGGCTCCAAATGGACGCGCTCAGGTTCATGATGGGGGTCCTGGCACGTATTGAAACTAATCAGAGGAGGGCCCAGAAACAAAAGCACCCTCCCCCTCCTCCCAAGCCCGCCTTCAAGGGAAACACCAAAAGGGCGGGAAAAGGGAAACAGAAAGCCCTTAAGCCGGCCCACAGGCCCACTATTAGGGAACTGCTTGGATCCTCTTCTGAGGAGAATGGGGATGATTCCCCCTCTGAGGAGGGCAAACTGTTAGGGTCCTCTTCTGAGTCTGAACCCCCCCCCCCCACAACCCCAGCGTAAGAAACGCCGGGTTCAAGAGCGTTCCAAGTCCCCCCCCTGCCACTTCCTCCTCAGTGGCTTCTGATGAAGAGGGGAATTATTCCTCGGGGACAGATAACCAGGCCACCCCTGAATGGGAGGACATTCTGGCTCAGGGGCCTAAGGAAGTAGGCAGGGAGCTCCCCACAGATCAGGGCCCCAAGCTCCTTCGCAGAGCACAACGAGTGCTACGAATAACTCCTAGCACCCCCAAGAAAAAGGAATCTGAGTCCTCCTCGGATGAGAAGGAATCAGACAGGGAGTACATTCCCAGGCTGCATAGCAGTGGTAAGGGAGTCACTCTGGACCGGGCCTTCGAAAGAATAATTAAGGCCCAGTGGAAACACCCTACTAAAGCAACCAAACTCTCTAAAGTCCAGCAGTCCCTGTACGCCTTCACCAAATAGAGTAACAATATTTTCAGGCCACCCAAGGTGGATTCAGCTGCCTCCTCCAAGCACGACACTCAGTCTTCCCATCTTCGGAAGACCTGTTACCCAAGGACCCCACAGATAAGGGCATCGAGATAGGGCTCCGTAAGAGCTACGAGGCACTGTCCCACACCCTACAGATGGCTACCACCGCTTCTTACGCGGCCAGGGCCATCATGAAGTGGTTTAAGCTGGCCAAGGATCCAAACGTCTCGGCAGTGTTATCCTGCAAACTGGCAGCTAATGTCACACTAGCTCACGCCTTTCTGATGGATGCTTCTATGGACATTGTTACCTGGTCGGCCCGAGGTATGGCGGCTAACATAGTGGCACGCCGCCGCCTCTGACTCTGCCCATGGCGAGCCGATTCACATGCCAAGAACTTACTAGTCAATAGCAAGTTCAAAGGTAGAAAACTGTTTGGCTCTGCCTTAGACAAGGCCCTCACGGAAGCCTCTAATAAGGAGAAGAAGCATTCCCTGAATCAGGTCCAGACATTTAAAACCTTTTTTCGACCTTTTCAGAGAACCAACCAGGGTCACAAGCGTACCTTCTCTTCTTATAACTCTTGGAACACATAACAGCGAGGCAGAGGACACAGGGGCCGAGGATCCAGACCCAACAGGTGAACGACGCAGGCTCCTTACAACAGACGCACTGGATCCCTGCCTCTCAAACAAGAATCCTGACTCCTTAGCCTCTTCCTCCCACGACTCCTACCGTCTAGGAGGACGGCTACTTCACTTCGCCCAACAGTGGAAGCAGTCAGTGAGCGACACTTGGACACTTCAGACGGTCACTCACAGTTACTCAGTAGAACTCATACGCTGTCCAAGGAACTTCTTCCGCATGTCACCCCTTTCAGGCAACCCTTGCAAACGCGCAGCAATGCAATTGGAGATCAACAGGCTGCACGACATGGGGGCTATCAAAAGAGTGCCGTGGCACGAGAAAGGGAAGGGCCTGTACTCCATCCTGTTTCTAGTACAAAAGAAATTTGGAGAATGGCGAGCCGTCCTGGACCTGAAACGCCTCAACAAATGCGTCAAAACCCAGAGGTTCAAGATGGAAACCCTGACATCCATCTCCATGGCAATATCCAGGAATGCCTGGCTCTCCTCCCTGGATCTGAAAGACGCATACTTACACGTGCCCATTCTTCCTGCACACCAACGATGACTCCGCTTTGTGTACAACGGCCAACACTGGCAATACCAAGCCCTTCCCTTCGGCCTCTCCTCTGCCCCCCGGACATTCACGAAGCTGCCAGTCCCGCTGATCGTGAACCTCCGGCTCCATGGAGTGGCAGTGTTTTCCTACCTAGACGACATCCTGGTCCGGGCGACGTCCCTGGAGCTAGCTCAGACGCATCTCCAGCTCACTGTCTCCTATCTGAAAGAGCACGGTTTTCAAATAAATCACCTCAAGAGTCACTTGATACCCTCCCAGCACCTCGAACCCCTGGGAGTTGTGTTCCATACTCGACTGGACAGAATATTCATACCTCTGGGTCAACAACACAAATTCAAGAACCAGATTGCTGTAATACGAGCCCAAAAGCAGACCCCACTCCGAACGCTAGCATCACTACTCGGGTGCATGATATCATGCATATGTCACCTTCACTGGGCCCGCTTCCACGCTCGCAGTCTTCAGCAGCTCCTTCGACCCTGGCAGGAACAGATAGCCAACAACTGTCCGATATCCATCCCTTTGCCTACAGAGACACTACAATCATTCACCTGGTGGGAGCACCCACTCAGATTTCAGGAAGGGGTTCCTCTTTCAGAATCACCCACAACAGTCCTGACCACAGACGCCAGTCTCTCAGGCTGGGGAGCCCATCTGGGCACCAGCTTCGTCCAAGGAACCTGGTCAAGCAGGAACTCCAAGCACAGTATCAACTGGCTGGAGCTCAAAGCTCTTCAACTACTCCAATATCTAGTACAGGGTCGACACGTGGTCGTATTCACGGACAACACCACGGCGATGGCTTATATAAACCATCAAGGGTGATCCCGATCCAAGAGTCTGCACAGGGAAGCATCCCTATTGATGACCTGGGCGGAGAACTTCCTCATCTCCCTGATGGTTTTCCACATAAAGGGAACAGACAATGTGCAGGCCGACTGGCTGAGCCGCCAGACACTCGACTGCGGGGAATGGACTCTCAGCCAGACAGCCTTCCAGAGGATTACTGAGACATTCGGCATTCTGATCCTGGACCTCTTCTCCTCTCCATTCAATCACAAGCTGCCCCGCTTCTTCAGCAGGACTGCCCACTCCAAATCCGAGGCGACGGATGCGCTCAACTGCCCGTGGCCCCCAGGTCTCTTATACGCCTTCCCGCCGTTCCCTCTTCTCAGCAGGGCAATTTGATACTGCAAACAGCAACGTTCCACGGTGATATTCGTGGCCCCATTTTGGCTGCGTCGGCCATGGTTTCCAGATCTCCTCACCCTGTCACACGGGACCCAGCTAAGTCTGCCGATCACACACGATCTTCTTTCACAAGGTCCGGTTCTATACCAGCAGCCGGAGTTCTTGAGACTAACAGCGTGGCTGTTGAAACCCTAGCCCTCCAGAACTTGGGGTACTCAACCTCCGTAATACACACGCTGCTAGCTTCTAGACGCAAATCAACCCACCGTATGTTCCTGGCGAGTTTTTGTAAATTGGTGCAAGGATAAACAGATCCCCCCCCAAAAAGACCCGTCGATAGGCCAAGTTCTCCAATTCTTGCAGGAGGAACTGGACAAGGGGCTACGCCCCAATACCCTCTCCAGACAATTGGCCGCAATTGACAGTACTTTAGGGGCCTCTGGTAGACCGCGCCTCTCTTCACACCACCACGCGAGGCAATTTATGAGAGCCGCCCGAAAAATCTCTCCACCGATAGTCCACAGGTTCCCTAATTGGAACCTCAGCATAGTCCTTAAGGCCTTAACCGGTCCTCCTTTTGAGCCCCTTTTACGCCCAAACCTTTGGGGAGGGTGGGAGGGGAGGGTGAGGGGTTTTTAGCTCCCCCACCTCATCTACTATTTATTTCTTATTTGTTATTTTTAGCCCTGTTTTAATATTGTTATATTGGATGTTTTAAATTGTTTTTATTATGTTTTTATTGTTGTAAGCCGCCCCGGGCTGCTTTTGCAGGAGGGGCGGGGTATAAATCCACGAAATAAATAAATAAATAAAATATGATCTCCCTGTTTTTTCTCTCAATCAAGGTGGCATTCCTAATAGCCATTACCTCGGCCAGGCGTATATCTGAAATTGGGGCCCTTTCAGCTGATCCCTCATTTTGCACATTCCGAAAGGAATCAGTGCTTCTCAGACTAGATCCCTCTTTCATCCCCAAGGTCCCCTACATTTTTCACCTATCCCAGGATGTCATTCTTCCCTCCTTTTACCCTAGACCTCGCCACCCTCTGGAGAAGCTGTGGCATTCCCTGGACGTATGCAGGGCCCTTAAGGTCTATCTGCTCCGTTCCGCTCCGTTCAGGCGCTCCTCTAGCCTGCTAGTGAGCTATCACCCTCGTCACAGGGGCAAAAAGGCTTCTAAGTCTGTTATTGCGGGGTGGATTGCTACCTGTATTGCTGAGGCTTACAAGGCCTCTGGTCTCCCACCACCCAATCCTATCCTGGCCCATTCAACTAGAGGAGCTGCAGCTAATGCTGCCTTCCACTCTCATGCCCCAATTGGTGACATGCAGGGCAGCCACATGGAAAACCCCGCACACGTTCACCAGGCATTATAAAATAGATGCTCTCCAATCCACCGAGGCCGCCTTCGGCAGGCGGATCCTCCAAGGGGTACTGGGTTCAGCCTAGATATTCCCTCCCCTGAGGAATGCACAATAACTGCTTTGGTAGCTCCCTACGTCCGAATAAACGGACTGAAGGCTATAGAAAGGGCAGTTGGGATTCTTACCTGAGAATTGCCCTTCTGTAGCCTTGAAGGGAGTTTATTCGGCCCACCCGGGGTTTGTTCTGCTAGTCTTAATAAGTTTAGTTTACTGTAACCTTGTTATTCTCTTTATATTCCTCCTCGAAGTCAGGGAAGGGTTTGGTTTGTTACTTACGTTTTCCAGCTCTGGATTCTTCGGCTGTGATACTCCTGGGGAAGCGAGGGAGCGCTCCCTACGCATGCCCAGTGGAAAGTCTTTGCTGCCTCCTGGTGGATGCAAGGGAGAATGCTCCCTATGTCCGAATAAACCCCTTCAAGGCTACAGAAGGGCAATTCTCAGGTAAGAATCCCAATTGCCCTTTTCAGGATAACAATGCATTGTCTGGAGTCGCATGACTTTTTGTGAACCGAGAAAAAAGTAATCTGACACTGATGCAACTCCTGGAGTGTTGCTGGATACCCAAGTGGACAGAGTATTCTTATCCCAGGAGAGGCAGGAAAAACTGAGAGCCCTATTGGACAGCCTTCAATCGGAGGACAAATTGGAGCTAATGTTCCTGGCCCAAGTATTAGGAACCCTTCTCTTGTGCATGGACATGGTCCAGTGGGCCCACATGCACCTCAGATCATTAGAGAGGGCACTTTGACCTTTTCAGGTGGAGATCTCAACTCAATCTCATTGCCTTGTTTTACGGTCAGTGGAAGTGAAGTGGAGCCTGGGCTGGTGGCTGCAGACAGGGCATTTCCCTGTGGGGATGCCATTAAGGGACCCTCTGAGGATAGTGCTAACCACAGACATGAGCCTCAGAGGGTGTGGTGCTCAGTTAGAATCCGGATCAGCCCAAGGAACCTGGTCCCAGGCAGAGAGGAGGTGCCACATAAACCTGTTGGAACTGAGAGCGATTCACCTGGCACTTACGGAGTTTTATTCTCTCCTGAGGGCGAGACATGTCTTAATTCAGACAGACAGTACAACAGTGATGGCCTATATCAATCATCAAGGAGAATCCAAATCCAGTCCCCTACAGACTGAAGTGATAGCTCTGTTCACCTGGGTGGAATTTCATATCTCAGGGCCCGATCCTTCACCCGAACTTACAGGCACTTTGTCTAATAGCCTGGAGATTGAAAGGACACAGCTGAGTGCTGTGGGGTACTCAGGAAACCTTCTTAACACCCTACAGTCTTCACAAAGTTTCTCCACCAATAAGGCTGCATTCTCACCTGCGGCAGCGGTGGTGGCAGCGGGAGGGGCTCCCTCACCACTCCCGCTGCCGCCACCACCGCCGTAGGTGAGAACACAGTCTAAGATGTAAAGGACTACATGGTCAAAATTTACAGAGTGGTGTTCAGACAGTGGGTGTAACACAGCTCATGCAGTTGTTGGAGAGGTGCTCAACTTCCTCCAACCTGGTCTGCAACTAGGGTTATGAGCTAATACCCTGAAAAGGTATTAGGGGGAGCCCAGTGAGTGGACTGACCTGATACCCTGCTCCAGAGGTCTAATGTATGTCCGGTACGCATTGAACCTCCACCACCCCAACTCCTGAATCTGGGAGGCTGGAATCCCCACCACTGGTGTAGTGGAGGAAGCCCCTATGCGGAAAGAGTGCGAGCCGAATGCTGTGGGCTCAAGACCCAATCTGCACTGCATCTCTGGAAGACGGACATAAACTGGAACTGAGTCAAAAAGGCCCCATCTGCATGCATAAATAAGGGGCCAGGCAAAAAGCTTAACAAAATTGGGAGAAATGGGCCATCGACCCCCAATGCCGTGCTTGGTTAGATACTCCCTGAAGCTTTCAAAGCTCCTCTGGCCCCAGGAGCCACAGAATGAAATCTTTCGATCTGGAAGTGAGAGAGACCACCCACAATTTCATTCTGCACACCTGGTACATAACAGGCTGTGAAGCTCATATTCAGCTCCAGGCACCGTTACACTAGCTACCTGACAAAGGACGTGACCCTGGGAGATCTGGCTGACTGGCTGTTTACCACATGCACTACTGTCTGGTTATCTGTCCAGAATCGAACATGCGAATCCCTGAATTCGTCCCCCCAAAGTGAAACAGCCACCAGAATGGGAAAGAACTCCAGGAAAATGCTGTCCCTCAGAATACCCAACTCCTCCCAAGCGGTGGGCCAATGTTGGGCACACCAGCGACCCCTGAAAAATACCCCGAAGCCAGTCCCCCCCAGCTTCATCCTACACTACCTGCAGGTTAGCCTCAAGGAGGCACACGTCCCTTCAGAGCGACACTCCATTATACTACTTCATGAAAACCTGCCACTCTCAAATCCTCCCACATCCCCTTATTGACCCTAATATGATGATGTGGTGAACGAGCACTGGCTGTGGCTCTGGCCAGGCAAGCACTGATGGCCCTACCCAGTGCCACGACCTTACATTTGAAGTTAAGATGAACTAGCAGCTTCTGAAGATACCTAAGGGTGGCTTTTTCCCTTAATATGAATTCCCCCACCATCTGACGAAGTTCTGTCAGCTTGTCCAATGGGTGACTAGAGTTGCAGGCCATAGTGTCAGTTTCAATACCCAGGAATGCCTATTTTGTAGTTGGGCCCTCAGTTTTTTCCTCGGCCAGTGACACCCCAAGCTTCTGGGCAAGCTGCATGAAGGTTTCCATCAAATGTGCTCACTCACCTGAGTCCCCACTCCCCGCAAACAAAAAATCAGCTAAATATTTTGATACTGACGGGAGCCCGGTTCTGACCTTGGCAACCCATTCTAGTAGGGAGCTGAACCTTTCAAAAGCTGTATAGGAGATAGAGCAACCCATGGGCAAGGCTTTATCATAAAAATATTGTCCCTGAAACGTGAAACCCAGCAAATCAAAGTAATTGGGGGACACTGGGAGCAAACAGAAAGCTGACTTGATGTCACACTTTCTGAACAGGGCTTCACAGCCACACGTCCTAACCGTGCACACCGCGGAATTGAAGGATGTGTGCTGCACTGAGCAAAGCTCAGGAGCTATAGCATCATTCACTGACTCACCCCTGGGATATGAGAGGTGACGGATCAGCCTGTACTCACCAGGAGCCTTCTTGGGAACTATACCCAACGCGAGCAGCGCATCACTGGGAAAGGAGGGGGGGAGTCAAAGGGACCCACCACCCTCCCCACTGAAATTTCCCTTTGTATTTTTTGCCAAAGTAACTCCTCCATACTCTTGATAAACTTCAGGTTCCTGGTGCGTTAGTCCACCCTAACCCCTTCATAGAGAATGGAAAAACCCTCTGAAAACCCTTCCCAGAGATAAGCCGCATCCTCCCGGGTAGGGTAGCACCGAAGGAGGGAGGCCAGAGGGGAGAGCTTAATTGGGCTGTTGGCCAAGCAAGGGTCCCACACCCCCACCTCCCTGCCTGGGGGGACCCTGTTTATCCTGTCTGAACTGACCTTGGGGTCCCTTGTGCCTACCGATGTCAAATCTCCCCTTGGGGTAGGAAAAGGAAACCAGTTGTCCCAGGTCTTGAGGACATGGGGCCGCCTCCCCTTTTGCTTATCCCATTTTCCCCCCACCTATGTCATCATCATTGGGTAGCTCTCCACGTATCAGCATAAAAATGTCAATAAGCTCACCTCTCCAAATTCTTTCCCTTGTCGCCTGTACTAAGTGTGCCCACAGTAGGGAAAAAGGTGTGGCAAAGCTGAGCATGAATGGGTTAATACCATGGATACCCCCAACAGTCTGAACCTCAGCCTGCACTGCTCCCACGTTCCATATAGGCAGAGCTGCATTGGGGCCGATTGCCAAAGTTGCTGACTTTCTTCAGTACCAAAGGGAACCCCTGTTGCCCCCCCAGCAGGTGGTGGTGATCCGCTTTCCGGGGCTGGGGACTCAACAGCGTGTGCGCCTGTTGCATCCCCAACTTGGTTACCTTGCACCACAGCCGATGATACATCATAGCCTGCTCCAGGTCCGGGCAGCATCGCTGGTGGCTCCACTGCCCCACTCTCCATCGTGTCCGTTTGCAGTAGTCCTGGTGCACTGGGTACTGGGGTTCCTTCTGCCACCAGTGCAGGGCTGCAGGTGCCCTCAGCGGACCACATAACAGGCTCCATCCCTGCAACCCTAGAGTGCTTAGCGTCGGGGAGCAGAACACCGTCGGTGGCCCCCTGCCCTGAATGTGGGGCCTGCACACTACGCAGCGCAATGGCCACAATAGATGAGACGTCCTCCATAGTAAATCGGGCCCCTCCCTCTGGCACTCCCCATGCTGACGCGGTGGACGGCTTGAGGAGGCATCCAGTGGCATCCTGGCCCTGGAGGCCTGGACACCCCTGCTGCCTTGCGGCACCCGGGTCCCCGAGGTCTGAGCACCCCTGTTGCCTTGCCCCATTTCTGCTTGTTTCTGTTGGCCATGATTCCTGCTCCAAAATAAAGGAGAAACCAAGGTTAATCAACCCATCAGCAACTGGGAGTGCCAACTGTACCTCATGTCCCAGGTCACCCAGCGAGTTTCTGGCTAAGGCAACGTCTGTAACCGGATCCCCAGCCCGCCAGGCAAAACTGCGCTGAGAGCCAACCCCTCATGACTAAATTTTTTATTTTTTTAAAATCCCATAAGCAAATTCAAATATTGAATTGACAGTCAGATTTGTTGTTGTTGTTGTTTTTTAACCCGTAAACAGTGTAGGGCTTAAACTGGCAGCCCTGGACTGCCAGTTTGTGTTGGTTTTAAACTAAACAGCAGCACTGCAGCTCTCCTTAAACCGTTTCCCCCCCATACAGACAAACCACCAGGGCACTGCCCCCAAAAGTGGAAAAAACCCTCTCTCTGTCCCCCACCACCCCAAGCCCAGGTGGGGGGTGGGAGGGGCATGTAAGCTGCGCCTCCCTAAACCACCCGACGAGAGGGGTGTGTGCGCGTTATGCCTATCTGGGACCGTGTAGCCATGCAGAGACCCAAGGGAAGACCCACGTGGCTGTCAAGCTTGTCCCCTCCCCCCCCAAAACACTCAGCGGAGTGCCCAAATTCCGGAAGGGAGATCCACGTAGCCATCCAGCTCGTCCCTTTCCTCATTGCTCAGCGGAGCGCACAAATTCCCCTTGTGGCGAGCAGCTGTCACGAAACCGCCACTTATTCGCGGCCAAACAGACTGCTCCCCCCGCATCGGGGTTGCCCAACAGCGTTGCACGCACACTTCACCCCGAGCCGCCGTACCTAAGAGGAAGCCACAAGGCAGTAGCGGCCGGATGACCGAGGGGAAGGGTGAGGTTGGGGTGGAGGCAGAAGATTGCTCCCGCTGGCTGCCCCCCATCGCTTCACCACCAAGCTGCTCTGTAGTGCGCTTGATTCCTGGTGCGAGTCACTTACCTAGCAATTGCCTTTTTTGTGTGAGAAGCATGGATGACTGGCCCGTCTGCAGCCGTGCACCTGGACCACATTGGAAAGAGGGGGAAGCCACCCAGCAGCCATGCAGATAAACCTGGTGCTGGCCCGCCCCCTCCCCCATGTAAGGAGCCTGTTGGCTCGGACTTGCACCTGGGTGGGGAGGCAGCCCCCATTCCCGCCCCCTGGACACCTGGGTTCCAGGGCCGGCCTGCACAAGTGCCCCCTCCCGCCTATTGCAGTGGAGCGGGGGGGCTTTATTTTAGAGAGCGAGACAGTGGTTTGAATGATATCTTTTATTGCACCAACTGTTGTTGGTGGAAATAAGCAAGCTTTTGGGCCACACAGAACCCTTTCTCAGGCATGTAGCACAGCGAGTAGAAATATGACTTATATTCCTGAGGAAGGGCCCAGTGCGGCCTGAAAGCTTGCTTGCTTCCACCAACAAGTTGGTCCAATAAATATAAGATATAATTCAAACAACTTTGACTTTTTTATACAAGCTGCAAGTGCGGTGGGGATTGGTGAGCGTGTGGCAGCATGGGCAGTGCTTGGGGGGGCAGTGCACACGGGCGCACACCGATTCTTCACACATCCCCACTCATGGAGCAGTCACCGTTTTGGTCAATTGCTCTGTGAATGGGTGATGATTGGTGGAGGTGGGTATGGATGCATGTTTCATGGGAGCACGCACATCCACCTGCCGTGAGATTTACATGGGCGGCATCCACTCATACCCACATCTACATGGGCATGAGTGGGCCCGTCTCGTGTTAAAAAAAAAAAGAAAAAGAAAAAAGGCAGTTTCTCTGTCATTTGGGACAAACACAGCAACCACACCTATCTCTGGATTTTTTTTTAGAGACAAATAGTTTGTGCAAAACTTTGGCTTCTGCGCTTAGGCTTGTTTTTTGGGTCTGCTCTCTCACAAGCGTGCATGCAAGTTCCAGCACATGTCCTGGGTGTTAATAAAAGCGAATCTGGTGAATTTGTGCCTGGATTTTAAAACATTTTTGTACTTGAAAAGGGACTTTTTTCAAATGGGATCGTGGGGCTTGTTTTCTGTATTTACATATCCTGTGATTTTAAAGTTCTCTGTTATGAAAGAGATATGCTTAAGTAGACAGTTCGGGAGAAAATCTTGACCTTCCCTTGAGTCTGCATTGAAGTATATTAAATTCTGTATTTGTGACATCACAACTTCAGTGGCAACACACTTTTTTCTGAAGCAAGGATTATGATTTTACTGCAAGATCACTCACGTAGAACAGGGAGGATATTCCTAAGGTGGTGTGTTAGATTTTCGGAAGAAAAAAAAAGAGCAAATTAATCTTGCTTGTGAAGGAATGAATATTTCTTTTCTTTTAAAGAAACTGATGACCAGGGTTATATTCTAATTTTAAAATTAGAATTTGATACCTATGATCTTAGCCATGTTGGCATTACATTTTGATTGTCCCATATATAAGATACGTAAAATAATTTTTCCATCTTTGAAGAAATACCCTCTTGAATTAAAAAAAAGAAAAGAAAAGAAAGGGTAGAGTCCTGAAGGTACTGTCAAGCTTGCAGTTCCATTGAAGCTTATGTGGCTAAAAGCTTGCTAAGTAGTTTTGGAATTGCAGCCTAATAAAATAAGTTAAATGAGAAAAAGTGTATTGGCTGCAGTCATCTTTTACTCTTAAAATTGTTTGTTCTATTTTCACTGTCATATTTCATTCCATATATTTTATATTTCAGAAATATACACATGTTTCAGGTATCACTTTCTTGAGTTCTTCCTGTGGCCACCCACCAAGCTGTGGGTGAAGGGAGGAAGAGTGACTTGGAAGCTTCGGTGCAGAGGACTCAGTCCACTCTGCACTGCGGCCTCTGCCACTTGGGAATGTGGCTGTGGGGAACCAGCAGAGATTTCTTCCGCAGACTCATCCCTGAGTGGCTACCTGCTGTAGTGTGCTTCCTTCCAGGCACTTTCTGCACTCCTATTGGGAGAGGCATCAGCAGGGAGACTCCTTGACCCCTCCTTTCCCAATGGGATTGCAGAGATAATTGTACAAAAGAGACTGGAGCTCAGCTTCTCCCAAGCTCCAGGTGTGTTCTCTGCTGCCACTTGTGCTCCTGCCACTGGGGTATGAGTGGAGACTAACAAACCATAGGAGTTGGTATCCAGTCTATTTTCCTCAGCTACCCTGTTGTTGGGAGCAGAAGCAGCAGGAGCTTCTGATAGACCTGCTGGGGTAGCAGCACTATTTCCTCTATACTGTTCACTTCCAAGTTCTCTAGGTCTGAAAACCTTCTTCCCCAGTCCATTCACTTCCATTGCTACCCTGGTGGGACCATCGGAAACGCTTCTGGTCCTGCCACCGAAGTAGCAGGCAGCAGAGGTGAATGGACCTTGGAGCCTTTTCCCACGCTCAGGAAACCCCAGTGGCAGCATCGAAAGCTCCCCTCCTCTACTCTTTGTGTTCCAGTTTGGAGTCGGGAGCTGGTGGGAGAGGATTGCCGTGAGCAGTGTGAAGGAGTACCTGGACAATTTTGCCAGTAGAGAAGACAGGCAATCCTCCCCATGTGCGAAATTGACCATGTAATCCTCTCTCTACTGCAAGGCAATTCTTCCCTTCTCTCTGAACCGGAGAACAGTGGCTGGGAACTCTCTCCTCTCACTGTTGCTTTCTGTGCTCCAGTTCAGAGAGGCAGGCAAATAGGTAGCACTGTCTGCCTCTCCAAGCCAGAACACAGAGAATGGCAGGGAGAGGAGGGAGGATCTATGGCTGATCCACAGGTCCTCTCCCTGCCACTTCCCCCTGACATGTAGTTGCTGTCACAGATGCGATGACAACTACATGCCAGGGCTTTCCCACATGGTGGGCTCCACATTGCTGGCTTTTACACTGTGGGTGGCCGGTTTGGAGCTGCCATGGGGTGGCTCCGCCCCAGCCAAACATAGGTTGAAAACAAATGTGACTGCACCAGTCACGTTTGAGAGGGATATAGTCATGTTTATTTCCACCCTTTCTTCACACAATCCTTCACACTGGAACGAGCTCTTCCCTGGGGTAGAATATTGTGTTCCATTTCCTCAAAGATTTTTCTTATGGCTCTCTGTTTAACTGTGCACAAATTTATGCAAGCCACTGCAGTTGTTTTGCCTTTCTCTACCCCACTATACTTGGTTGGACATAGACATTCTACCTCTTGGTGTCCTTCTCCATTTTCTTTAATAGGTTCACAAATATTTCCTGAGAACTTTATTTTCAAATTTCACCAGTTTTTTCTGGTTTTTAAATTTTCAATTTTTTTTTATAGTTGGTCATGATTCAGTTCGTTGCTACATATTTTTTCTCTGTGGCCTTTTTTAAAAAAAACACTAACTTCCAACAATGAACAAAGATGTGTTAATCTGATGGTTACATTTAAGAAGTGTGAACTTTAAACTCCTTTGTGAATACTCATTTTCATTTGGAGTGACATACTGATTTTGGTTAATTTGATCTGGAGCAACCCTATTCTAACCAAAAACCAAATAAGAGTTGCTATTCAAGAATTTGCATTGATTTAACAAAACTGGTGCAGATGTATGTTTAGCTAAACTCTCAGATTATTTTTGTTAAGAGAGAGAGCCTTGTTTTTAAAACCGATTCATAATATGCTGAATTTTGCATGCATTTAACATGTCCACATGCGCAACTGAGCAGAAAGTCAAAGTGGCCATTTTGCATAACTGATTTGCAATGGGAGGTACAGTAGTTATGCATGAAAATTAGGCAGTAAGTGTATGCATAGAGGTTTTTAATTTGATACTTTGAAAATAGAATCTTGGGTTTTCGTGACTGGTGGTTGACATTCAACTTTTAGTTTACATTGTTCTGTTAATGCTTTTGAAGTGGTATGTCAAAATGATGTATTGCCTGCCTTCTTGGACAAATACATAACCTTTTCATTAACCAATGGAGTAATGCATTTCTTGAGGCCAGTTTAAAAACTGATTTTCTAGAAATGTACAGTAATACAGGTTTCAGCATTGCAGATTGTCCAAGTTTATTTATTTATTTATTGTATTTATATACCGCCCCCCATGCCTACAGCATCTCAGGGCGGCTTCCAACACAATATAAAACAATACATTAAAACATTAAAATCTACAATATCATCAATTAAAACCCATTTAAAACACGCCCCCCCCCCCCCCCCCCCC
>QEPC01003457.1:6024440-6079586 GCA_003113815.1 Sphenodon punctatus | reverse complement strand
GCCCCCCCCCCCACTCAAATAGGGGAGCAATTCCCTGCAGGAAGAGGTTAAAGGGGTGGGGCTATAGAGGGCGGAGCCAAGGGGCCCCTGCATTTTCACCCTGGGCCCTGCAAATTCTAAGGCCGGCCATCTCTCTCTCCCCACCCCTTCCTCTCCTACACATACACCCTAGATGTTCTCATAGATGTTCTCAACATGATCCTTTCCTTGTGATCCGGTGAACCTTATCCCACCAGCTTTCCTAGCGTAGAGTGTTCTTGCACAGTGGCCATCTAGGCTGCTTTTCACTATTTTTGTGCTGCAAAAGTGTCTACTTTGAGGACTGGAAAAGCCACAGCTTTGTACATAAACTAGTCCTTTGAGGAAATACCACAAGATACAGATATAGTCTTCCTGCTCTTTTTAGGCTGCATTCAGATGTGCGCGTAATTTGCACAGCAGCGGCGGCGGCATCGTGTGATTTAAAACAACGCGCATGTCCGGGTTGGTGTGAATGCACCTAGTGCGCACATTTCAGCGTAATGCCAACTGTTGGAGTGCGGTTTTAAAAGCTGCTCCGAGCTTCAGTTCGCGTTACGCTGAATTGGTGCATTCACACCAACTCGGAAGTGCGCGTTGCTTTAAATTGCACGATGCCGCCGCCGTGCGAATTAAACGCAATTCAGAATGCGCCCTTAGTCTGCTTTCTCCTCTGTCACCTTTACCTTTTAACCTGGGCTGCTACTTGTGCATTGATCTCAGCTGTACATCCTTTACCTGGAATTGTTGTGCTGTGTTGTTTCTCACCGTCTAGGCACCATTTTCACTGTATGTCATTTCATCAGCTTGTCTTGGCAGAAATTCATGCCTTTGTGTCTCATCTTATTGCATCTCTTTTCTTGTGTTTCTCCAAATATTCAGTGTCTAAATACCAGTATATGCAGAGCAATTCTTCCAGCTTCTTCACTCATACAGAGTATCAAATCAAAATCTTTATTACAGCTATGGCATTCACCTTTGCCTCACAAGAAAACATATATTAAAATTAACAACACCTATTACAAAGTACAGCATTGTGAATTGTCAATTAAATTTTGTACTACATAAATTGTTCCTTTTACATACAAAAGTCTGATTTTTCCATCTGCAGTTAACCCTTTAACTTTGTTTTCTTGAGACTACATACTTCACAAATATCTTTTATGGGTTTCCACCATTGAATTCCTACTTTTACTTATCCCCATATCCAAGTTCCTAATCATCCTGGCCATTCTCTGCGTAATTTGGTTGTTAACCATCCAAAAATTGCTATTGACTTGGTATCAGATTCTGTGTTCAATGTAAACAGGATTTCCAACTTCTGTTGTGTTGCATAGTATTCTTTTCCTTTCAACAGTGGATCAACCCATATCTATCTTAAATTTATGTAAATTGGACAATCAAAAAGCACGTGTTCTACATTTTCTACCCTCTGGAGGTTGCATAAACATACTCGCTTTTCATATGCTTTCTGCCTGAACCTGCCTTGCGTGATGGCACACTCAAATATTTGGAATTGCAATAGAGTATAACTTCTATGCAGCTTTCAGTCTTTTAATATATAGTCCAAATAGTCTTCCAGCTTAAAAGTTGTCTTAATTTTAGCATACCATGGTGCTACCTTCCATAAAGTAACTCGGGCCATATCCTCTTGATGCGAAATATCTTTGGCCCTCAGCTACAAAATACCATAATAACTACGTCACAGCATGCTTGAATGACTTCGCAGCCTACTGTATTTGTCTTTGGAACCAGCTGAAAATTGCCCTTTATGAACTTGCTTCAATCTGCTTGCTAGTTGTCCTTGTTTTTCACTGTCTTCCTTTCTCCTTCCCTCAGCATGCTCTTGCTACTAGAGTGATTCTCTGTAGTTACTGATCCATCTTGCTGAAACTCCTCATTTAAAAAAATAAATAAATCTCACCTGAAAATATACCATTTCTCTCTGCTTATACCTTGGATACAGCCACATAAGATGGGGTGGGCCCGATCCTCTGCACACCCCAGGGCGGGCAGTTGCAGCCACACACTTTGGGCCAGCGAGGGGAAAGGAGGCCACACAATCTGCTCTGCCGCAGCCATCACCAGCCCCGCAGTGCCCCAGGGTGGGCCAAGGAGCCAGCCACGTGGGGCTGGATGCCTAGACTCCTGCTGCAGGATTGGGCTCACTGCTGCTAGACGGCTGCTGGGGGGCCAGGAAGAGCGCGCACACCCTGCCTGCCTGCCAACAGATGATCGGGGGTAGGGGAGCCTGGAAAAGTGGCTGGGCACTGGATCTCAAATGGTTATTAACAGAGAACGGGATGCACAAAGCAGCGCTGCAGAAGGTGATCTGGCGGCGGATGAGCTGCCCCGGCTTGCCTGGAGAGGGGCATTTGGTCAGTTTCCTAAGTTACACAGAGAGGAACTGGGAGCTTCGGTGGTGTGCGCTCCTCCAGCCCCACCTTTCCTCCAATCAGCTATTGAGCGGGTGAGAGGAGTGCATCCTGCTGAAGCTCCCAGTTCCTTTCTTTGTGTAACCTAAGAAGCTGAGCACACACCCCTCTCCAGGCAAGCCAGGTTGACTCATCTGCTCCCAGATTGCCTTTTCCAATGCTGCTTTGCGCATGTCCTCTGCCGTTCACTATTTGAGAGCCACTGCCCGGACACTCCTCCAGGTCCCCCTTTCCCCGATCAGCTGTTGGACAGCTAGGAGGAGGCCTGTTCCTCAAGACCAGGCCCGATGCTCAGACCCCCCACCTGATGGCAGGGCTGCAGGGATCAGCCGCACGGAAGGCAGCCTATTATCCCACTTTAGGCAATGTTACTACGAGCTGCTGCGTCCCCAGACTTTTCCAGCAGATGCATTGTGAAGCAGCCAGCTGCCTGCCCTGTCCCAGCATGGGGTGAACATCTGGTGGCCACTGGACATAAGGTTCATTGCATTGTGTGTTGACATTGCCCAAAGTGGGATAACGTCTTTTGTGGCTGCATCGTAGTAATTTCTGTCTCACTTTGCTTTTGTCTGTCTGATATTAAACTCTGCAAAATGTGATGCTGTTTGCATTAAAGAAATATTGGGTGTAATAATGTAATTTCAATGTTGTCCTTTTTTTAGTTAGATTATTGAATATTCCATTTCAAATTCACAAAGTCACCTTGCTTGGTCATCTTAATCTTAAATATTTGGTAGTTAAAGCAACAACACTGATTGTGAGGAACTCACTCACATACTCTTGAATGTTCTGAAGGCAATATTGCATATGCCTGATAGAAATATGTAAATTATGCAGCATTGTGACATATTTTTCTGATTGGCAATGGATTGGATTAGAATCCAAGTTAAGACAGAATGGACAAAATTTGGCAGCCTTGGTTGCTAAATTTGGATCTGACATTGTTGGATGGGCTGAGCTCCCATGCACCCACACCCACTAAAGAACATTCCAATTGAAATAATAGAAACTGTAGATACTTGACACCTCTGAAATTTTAGCTGCTTTTTTCATGCGCCTCAGTAAGTGTCTAATAGTAGCACACTCTCAGCAATTCTAAAAGACAGTTTCCTGTATATTTTTGTGCAGTGCTATCTATAACAGAACAATAGTTTCAGTCTTTCGTACTGTAGCTTTTAATTTTTGTCTTGTTTAATTTAACAGTTTAAAGCAGAGTGGAAAATTCTCTGGAAACCCTTGGCCTCCCTACAAGAAAAGAACACCATTGCACCCGAGTTATAAAGGCCTCATGAGGCTTTTGCACTGTAAAACTTTACACATCGTCCTGTTCACGCTTCTTTACAAGGTAGAGTTATAGTTCTGAATTATGAGTAAGAGAAGAGATTTATCATCTAAAATGAGTGCGAAGAGTTATAGACTTTTAAAACTTTTTATGTATTTCACAATATTCAGGATCATATTTGTGTAGATATTACTGCTTTTGTTCTTAGTTTTTGTTAATTTGTAAAAACTCAGCTCTAAGCTTACTTGTAACTTTATTACATTTTTACTGCTGTTTATTTAGTAGCTTATTTCTTAAATGGAATATGAATTCAGATATGTGCACTATTGCAACTTATTTTACAATCGTGTATCTATTAAGATTTATTTATTTTTTTGTGATTATTTGCTTGTGTATCCAATGATTGACTGTCTCTACCATAAGTGTCAAACTATTAGGCTTGATACTTGACCATCTTAATTTTTGGGAGCATGACTGTGGGTAGTTCCACATGCTATCCATCGCCATAGCAACAGGGGTGGGTTATGGGAGCCTACATGTGGTGGCAGATGTGTGGGTATAACTGCAGTCGTGCTAACACAGCCCTGGATTCTGCTCTGATGCTGCTGTCACCAGAACCCAGTCCTGATTTGCCAGCAGGAGCCCCAGCCAGGATACTGGGGATGTTGTTGGCAAACTGAGAAGAACCCCTACCAGTAGTGATTCATTGCCCTACTGATTTCCTGTTAAGTGGGGAGCAGTGAACCCTGCTTTTACTGAGTCGCTGTTAGCATGTGGGAGGAGGGAGTTAAGCCTGCTTCCAGCACGGAGCAGAACAGTCCCTTCTTCCACAGCTGCAGCATCAACATGCACAATTCATTGTGTGGACCTAAATGGTCCCATTCAGGTCTACCTTCCATGTTTTTCTGGAACTGCACAGCCAGGTTTATCATTTATTTCTTTATTTTACGATTTTATACCCCTTCTGCAGAGCAGCTTCGGGTGGCTTACCATTTAAAACAAAAATATAAAACATATAAAATAGCAATATAAAACTACATAGGGTAATTTCAGACGTTACGATACCACGGTCACCCACAGTAAATCCCCTATGGTGGCTGTTCGTATTGTAATGTCTGATGTGAGTTCTACCAGATGTTCATCCCAGTGACTCTCTGGCGGGAATCACATTGACCGCCGGAGGTCTGAAAGCGTGGTTAGATTGGCCATGTTCCGGAATGGGCCAAACGTAACGTCTGTTACGTTTGGGCCATCCTGGACCGTGCTCCGAACCGCCGTTTGGGATTGGGTGCAGCGCCCGCCCATCTCTTGGAGGGCAGGAGGCCGAGGTAGCGCGGGTGGTGGTGGTAGTGGTACGTTGTGCCGCGCAGCCCCGCCCCCTTCCCGATTCCCAGGCGGCATCAGGCCGGCACGTCTAAAGGACGGCTGGACTGATTCCTTACCGGGATCTGAAACAGATCCTGGTCCGTAATTCAGCATGGCGGGCCAAATGGCCTGTCACGTCTGAAATTACCCATTGTGAAGCCATAAAAATATAAACATAAAACAAGCCCCCCCCAACCCAAACCCCTCCCTCATCCGACCCTCCACCAAATGCCTGGCAGAACAGCCAGGTTTTACAAACCTGATGAAAAGTCAGCAGGGGCAGGGCCAGGCAAGCCTCCTGTGGGAGGGAGTTCACAATTGAGGTGTGGTCACTGAGAACTTCCTTTCCATAGTGGCCTTCCAATTTACTCGGCGGACCTCCAAGGTGGCGCCCCCAGTGGACCGCAGGGGCCCATCATGGATCCGGGGAGTGAGGCAGTCCTGCAGATAGGTCGGGCCGAGGTCGTGTAGGGCTTTAAAGGTAAGAACCAACACCTTGAATTGGGGCTGGAAGAAAATAGGCATCCAGCGCAGAGAACAAAGCACTGGTGTAATGTGCTCCCAGTGACCCAACCCCGTAAGGAGCCGGGTCGCCACATTCTGCACCAGCTGCAGCCTCCAGACCGTCACTAGGGGTAGCCCCACGTAGAGCGTGTTTCAGTAGTCCAGTCTCGAGGTAACAAAAGCATGAATGATGGTGACCTGGTCAGAGTCGGAGACATAAGGCCAAAGCCGCCGAACCAGATGTAACTGTTGGAAAGCCCCCTTCGCCACCATCTCCACCTGGGAATCCAGGAGCACCCCTAGACTCCGCACCTGGGAGACCGATGGGGGACAAACCCCATCAATGACAGGGGAAGTCACACCCGCCGCTCTCCCCACCAACATTACCTCCGTCTTGTCAGGATTCAGCTTCAGTCGGCTCTGCCTCATCCAGTCCCCCACAGCCATCAAACACCGGGAAAGCACAGAGACTGCCAGGCCTGGGTTCCAATTAAAATGAGAGGTACAGCTGACTGTCATCAGCGTATTGGTGACAACTCACTCCGAACCACCTCATGACCTTGCCTAATGGCTGCATGTATGCGTTGAACAAGAGCGGAGGCAGACTAGAACCTTGTGGGACACCACACAAGAGGTCACGGGGAGGAAGTTGCCTTTTATCCCCCAGCACCACTCATTGGGTCCTACATGCTAGGTAGAAACGTAAACCATTGTAGAACCATCCCATCCAATTCTGCCAGGTCCCGCAAGCAAGTCACCAACAGCCCATGATCAACCGTGTCAAAGGCAGCCAACAGATCCAATAGGACCAATAAAGTCGAACATCCCTCGTCCATCTCCCAGCGCAGGTCGTTGACCAAGGCCACAAGCGCAGTCTCAGTGCCGTACCCTGGGCGAAAGCCAGACTTGGAGGGATCTAGGAAGTTGAGACCATCTAAATGCTCCTGGAGCTGCTGAGTCACCACCCATTCAGTAACATTCCCTAAAAAGGGAAGGTTAGAGACTGGTCTATAGCTGGCAAGCGAATCAATGTCAAGTGATGGTTTCCTGAGCAGAGGCTGGGCCACCAGCTCCTTCAAACATTCCGGCACTCTACCCTCTCGAAGGAAGGCGTTGACCACCCCGCCAGCAACGGCCCTAACGTCTCCCGGCAGGTCTTAACCAGCCAGGACAGGCACGGATCCAGTTCACAACAGGTGGCCCTAACTGCCCCCAGAACCTCCACAGCCCCTGCTGGCAGCAGCTCCCGAAACAGATCCCATGAAACCAGACCAGATGGGGCTTCCGCACCCTCTGACTCTCCTCCTTCTGCAGAAACTACAGCATCGAAATCATGGTGAATCCGAGCGATCTTATCTGCAAAGTAGTTGACAAAGTAGTTGATGTCACAGCGGGCCCTGGAAGATTTCACGCCCAGGCAGAAGGAGGCTGGACTGACCAGCCCCCTCACCACCCGGAACAGCTTCGCTGGATGAGACTTAGCGGCTGCTATGAGGGCAGCAAAGAATTTCTTCTTTGCTGCCCTCACAGCCATGACATAGGCCCATAAACTAGCTCTATGCCACAACCTGTTGGCTTCAGCCCCAGAACGGCACCATCGTCGCTCTAACCACTGCCCTTCCTGCTTCAAGCACCGCAACCCCTTAGTGAACCAAGGTAACCTGCGGTGCCGGAGCTGGGGAAGTGGACGTCTTGGAGTTGTCTGGTCAATGGCCTCTGCCAACAAGGTGTTCCAAGCCAGTCAAGGTCCTCGACTGAATGGCCGTCGGATCAGAGGGGAATTCCCCCAAAGGAGTCCGGAACCGATTCGGTTTCATTAATCTGGGTTCGGTTCCATCAGGTTTATCAGGTAGACATTTCCATGTTTACTAAAACATAGGAATAAAAGGGGCTACTGCTGCATGTGGGAACATCCTAGTTGATCTGCTTTCTCTTACGTGCAGCAGCAACATGCTGAAATGTACAGCATCCTATGTTCTCCTTGAGTCTTCAGTAAACCTGATGAACTTGGTCAATTTATATAGTTGCTTCTAAAGAAAAACTGCATCCCTGTTGTTTAGAGTGTTCATCAGAAAGGTTACTTGAGGGGACTTAATGCATCTAGAAAGCACTATTCATAATTCTTTCTAAAAGAATTGTTAACATAATGGCCTGCTCTGGGAGGTGAGGGCTAATTATACTGGTTTGATCCAGATTTAGTGGCAACTTGCTTTGTGCAAGCTTTGCTGTACATTTGTGCCTGTGTATCCTGCTCCTAACTTACAGATACTCTGCTGTTGTAGTACTGTCTCTTTTGAGCAGGAGATCCCTCTGATTTGTGTGGTGACTTTGTAATAGGCATGAAATAAACCCTTTTTGTTGTCATTGTTCAATAGCTTTTAATAAGTTTTACTAATTTAGTATCATGCAAAAAGATGTTCCTCTTTTTTGGAATGGATGCAGAACTAAAGAACAGTCACTGGTTCTATCTAACTTCTGTATACTCCACCACCTTGTCAGAATTGTGTCTTCCAAAGCTTTAATCTAGTTAAAACACATTATAAAATTTACTCAACAAATTACTTTGATCTATGACAGTCTTTGTTGTTGAGATCAGCTTTATAGAGTAGTAAATGAAGGTAGTTGACCAACTACATATCCTTCCCTCCCACCTACATGTGGTTGAATTGATGGACGTGATAAAATATGGAGAGAAGCAATTTATTGGTAATTCCCTTTCCATTCCCATGTTAACTGACACTTTATATGGAGCTTTGCAGATGCAAACTATTGTAAAATGTACTTCTAATACTTGCCTTTAGTTTGCATCAGTGGGTGGTAGCTGGCAATGAGAAACAAAAGGTGTTGACAGATGAGACGATAAACCCCTCATATACTAACATTTCTGTCTATGCTGCAGGCAGGCAGGCAGTCTTGTCCTGGGTGTCGCTCCTTTCCAAGAGGTATATGCAGGATCCATAGCCTTGATTGGCAGCCTGAGCCTGGGGGAGGAGCCACCCCGGCTTTGTCACCCAGAACTGTTCCTGCCTCCAGCAGAGTAGATTCAAGATCCAATTTTTTCTCTCCCTCAGGGAGGGAAAACTAGGTCTTAAAATTCTTCTCTCTTCTTTTGTTTACTTTGTTTTCTGTTCCTCCTAGGCCGGTTTTTCCTAGCGTAGGGGGTAGGGTTTCTAAACCCTGGTCCTGTGAGGGCTGAAGAGGACCAGGCTCCACCCCCTCCAGAATTCCTCCTGCCAAAAAGGGTAGCACAGGTTTTGGGGTTTCTTTTCCACAAAGAAAAGAAACCCCATGGAGAAAGAGCCCAATGGTGCTGCTGTGCCTCTTGGCCCCTTCTGTGGAGTGTGCACGAAGGATGGAGCCCTCACCCTCCGATGGGTCAAAGCCAAGGCGCAGATGTCAAGGCACAGAAAGGCTCTCGCTTGATCTCTGGCCAGGTTGTGGGGTGCACCATACCCTGGAGGCAGCTTCTGCTCTGGTGCCATGCACTTGCCTGCCTCTGGTGACAACAGACAGCGCTGGGGAGGACTGAAGCCGTGCAAGGGCAGCTTATGCATTCAGAGAGGTACTTGTTGGGAGATGTGTCTTCAATCACTGATGCCATGCACAGGGCTTTGCCTGCCGAGAGGCTGATCTGGGTGAAGGAGAAAAGATAGCCGAGATCTTCAGACCACGACTGGAGAAACAGAGCACAGTAATGCAGCCACCCATCACCGTGGAGAAGTGCGTTGCCATTGCCAGCTGGAAGCGTGCCACTCTGCTGCTCTATTGCCCAGCAATTTGGTTTTGGAACTTCCATGGGGGGCACCATATTAGTGGATGTTTGCACAGCGATTATGGAAGTGTTGTTTGACTGGGTGGTGCAGTTGGCTGACCCTACAGAGGTAATGGTGGGCTTTTGCAGGAGAAGTTCCCAAACTGTATAGGGCGATTACTGGGAGGCCATATCACCATCATCTGCCTACTCCATAGCAAGGATGACTACCTGAACTGGAAGGGTTTTTTCTTCATGGTACTCCAGGCTGTTGTGGACCACCATGCCTGGTTCATGGATTTGCTGGCCTGGTGGTTCAGGAAGAACCACGATGCCCACATCTTCCATCTGTCCCCCTTCCTTGGCCACATGTACACCAGAGACTTTGTACCCTCCACAGAAACATGCATTGAGGAGATGCTCATGAGGCCTGTTGTTCTTGGGGACCCTGCCCTACTTCCTGAAGCCCTGACTCATGAAGACATACAGCATTGCCTGCACCCTGGAGCAAAGGTACTTTAACCGGCAGTGCAGTGCTATACGTTCTCTTGTGGAGAGAACTATTGGGCTATTAAAATGGAGCTGGAGATTGATTGTGACCAGAATTAATTTCCTGTTAGAGACCACTCAATTTCTAACTTCTGCCGCCTGTATTCTCCAAAACATCTGCAAGACCAGTGGGTCTGCATTGGAGAACCCCCCATGCCAGTTAGCTCCAGTGAGACACTGCCCCTGTTGTGGGACCAGCAGAACTGAGCAGAGTATCGCATAGCCGGAGAGATCTGGGACGCCTTGTGCCAGCACATCAACTGCAATACTAGCCCGCAATACAAATACCCATTGGTGTCATTTTAGTGAGCATAAGTGAAATGTTTTAAATGGTCTTTTTGTGATATCAATAAAGCCTTTCAAAATGTTTCCTCGGTGTCACTGTGTTTTTCCCCTGGCTCATCTGGCTTCCCCTCAGCACTGGGACAGCATATTTTCCCTTGCGAGTCTCTCTTCATGGTATTTCCAGCTCAGCAGCCCTTTCCCTGTGCATTCCGTATTGGCATTCGCAGATTAGACAGCTGCAGACCTGAACCTCTGTGTTTCCTATTGGCATTTGCAGGCTAGTCAGATCTGGGAATGGCGGTAGGAAGTGCAGAGGCAGAGATGTGCAGCTGGCTACTCTGTGACTGGCCAGCACCCATCCTTTACCTGTGCCTTTTCCACCATAGTTTCCTTTGCACCCGGGCTTTTCCCAGCTCGGCTACTGCAGCCCCTCCATAAGCAAGTGCATGATCAGCAACCTCTTCTCCCTCCCCCCCCCCCCATTTTCAATTCACCCAAACCTCCAGCACCAAAGCAACGTACTGCTATGCCATACTGCCATTTTCTATGGACCTCCTCCTCTAAACTTCCCTCCTTTTCCTGAAAAAGCACAGGTAGCATAGATTCTGAAAATTTACAGAACTTTGTTTAAGACTATTTTTTCTTGCACTTGCTCCTTTTGCAGGCAGCTGGACATGCTTGCTTGGGGGGGGGGTGACATTTTCCTGATCCTCCTCCCATGGATTTAGCTATGGAGGAGAGGAGTATTCACAGGAGCACTGCGGGAATGATTGGCTGGGGGGTGGGATGGACGTGTGCCTGACTCAGGAACTGTTCCCTGGCATGAACGTGGTGAGGAGATGGCTCGGATGCTTTCTCTGGGCGGGGTAGAGGGGCAGAGGGGGCCAGAGTGGGCAGCTGGATTCCACTGGGTTGTGAAAGGCCAGTGGGGTTAGGAAATGGTGCCTGCCCTGATTAACAATGCTTGGTGTCACGGCAGCAACATGTTAGAGCAGGGAGCTCTGGGGCTGAATGGACTGGGACAGGCTGCTTTGCGTCTGTGCCCACATCTCACTCATCTCCTTGCTCGACTTCTCATTCATGCTGTCTGACTGCTCAAACAGCTGCCAGAGGCAGGCCCAGTTCCTGTCTTCTCACCAGTTGTTCAAGCGGGCCATGGCCGCAAAGGTCTTGGTTCTGCAGTGTTCTACTGCACCAACTACCTATGCTCCTGGCCATATGGTTAATGGTGTTACAGATCTTGTCTGCCTGCCACATTAGTTTAAACTGCCCCACCCACCTTCCTGCCCTGGTGTTTCAGGCCCCCACCCCTCAATTTTCAGTTTTCTGCCCCCTCGAAGAGTAGCAGGAATGAATACCTTGCCTGTGCAGCTACTGAGGCGGTTGCTGCGGTGGGATCCCATTGCCATGCAGTTCTCCTCTCGTGAGCACCGTATGGTAGAGGAGTGAAGAACATACAGAAACAAACCATTGCCATTCCCCCATCCGGCATTTTGGCTAGTCTGCGGTCTGCGGTTTGGCTATTCTGCGGTCCCGCCATGTAAGCCGCCTGAACCTTGTGGGAAGGGTGGCATAGAAATTTGAAAAATAAATAAATGATTCTTTCCCCCTGCAAACTGGCCATGGTGCCTTCCCACCCAGTTCCTGTGCCTACCGCTCCCATCCTGTGGAGCTGTTTTCTGGCAATTTTCCTGCTGCTCCTCTGTGTTCTCCTGGCCATCTGTCAATACAGTAAACAATTTTAAAAAATGAATTAGATAATAAACAGATGCCTTTATCATGCATCTGTATAAATACAAACACCTCCCCTCCTGGGTGCGTTAACTTACCGTTCTACACTGCCTGCTTTACAAAAGTGACATCTGAGTACTCTGTGCCCTCGATTAGAACCTTGGGTGGCTCAATTTGAACTTTGGGGGAAACACCTAATAAACAGGTAGAGAACTGAAAGAGAACATTTTGGCCAGAGGCTACAATACCTCTAGCCTCTTCACAGAAGACAATTTTATTCTGCTTTCAAAAGGTATTTGTACTCCTATGGCTATGATGTACACAATTGTATATATTTTGAAACAGAAACTTTTCTGCCATAGACCTCCATTTTGAACAGGTTCCCCACTATAATAGAATTTATTTCTGATATCAGAATGGCGGAGTACGGAGGGTAGGCGAACCCCTAGAACTGTCCCGGTGGGGGTGAAGGCTCGGGGGGAGTTCCTGTCCAGCCCGGGGAGACCAGAAAAGGCGCCCAGGAGGAGGTTACCCGGTGGAGGGAGGCGTGGTCATCGGCCTGACAGCCTATTGGATCAGCAGATAGCCTAGGGCAGTTTAAAAGTCACTCGGATCCCTGGCGGCGCTGCGGAGTATGGAGGGTAGGCGGCCCCCTAGAACTGCCCCGGTGGGGGTGAAGGCTTGGGGGGAGTTCCTGTCCAGCCTGGGGAGACCAGAAAAGGCGCCCATGAGGAAGTTACCCGGTGGAGGGAGTCATGGTCATCGGTCTGGCAGCCTATTGGACCAGCAGATAGCCCGGGGTGGTTTAAAAGTCACTCGGAACCCCGGCAGCGCTGGAGGCGCGCGCTGGGGCTGCGCGCCTAATGGCTGCGCGCACAAGGGTGCGCCCTTGTGCGCACGGCCTTAGGCGCCGGCAGTGCATAGGTGCCCCCTCCCTTGTGACTATAAGTGGAGCACATGGTGGGTAAGTCTGGTGCCAAGAAGAAGAAGGGCCAGACGACGACATTGGCCCCGGCCCAGGGGTCGGCAGCTCAGAAGTTGCTGACGCGTTTCCCTTCCTTCGTTCTCGGCGGGTATCTGTGGTGGGGGAGTCTGGGACTTCTGGTGAAGAGGCTACGGGCATGGAGTCCCCGGCGCCACTGGTTGAGGTGGGGCCTTACCCTTTGGGGGAGGCTGGCTCCAAAGATTAATTGATCCATTTGGAGACCTCGGTGCCCGATTCTGACTCCATTCTCACTGGTGGGGATAGAGCTGGTGCGGAGAGGGACTGCTTGGGCTGTCATGATCTCCTGCTCAGACAATCTGTATTACTAGAATCCTTATCCAACGGCCTCAACCAGTCATTGGGAGAAATTGTAACTGTGCTTAAGGGCCAGCAGGGCCATTTGTTTGCCATTGCCAAGACTCTGACTGTCAGTATAACTGGTGGGTAGGAGGGTCGGGTGGGGTTGGAGCCAAATGGCCATCCTGCCTCAGCTGTCCAAGAGGGGCAGGGTGGGGGGCCTCCTTGCTGGCTCGTCACAGATGGTTGCCTCCCCCCGTATCCCCGAGTATGATCCCACGGCTTCTCATCTACCCAAGGTGGTCCCCATCCTGGGAACCGTTGCCTTTTAGAGTGCAGTTCCTGCCTGATGGGTTTTTCCCACTGTGGAATTCGGTCTTAGCTATTGCACATTATCTCAAATAGTTTTTGAGGTGGGTTCCTCCCGGGGCCATTGAGTCCTTCCAGCCTTTGCCTCCCTATAGGCATTCCCAACGGTTTATAGGTTTTTTTCAATCCTCCCATTTTTGGCTCAAGCACATCTGTTGTCAACATGGGGGGGTGCATGTGGGAGAGGCTTTTAGGGATCGGGCCAGTCTTTTAGTGGCCCTGAAAATACTACAAGATCAACTAGATAGATCCCGGCCTAAAAGCCCTTTGAGGGGTGTTATTGACCCTGGGGAAGCCCTAAAGGAAAGTTCTTCCTCCATTTAAGAGAGGCTATCAAACCTAGCACAAGGTATTGAATGGGAGAGGGGCTTGCTAGCCGAGATCTTTGCGGATGACAGGCAGGGAACAGGGTGCTCTCTGGATGAGCCGAGTTACCCAAATTCTAGTGTGGGTGAGGCTGTGGTAGGGGCTGAAGCTCTTGTGGGGGGCAACCAAATGGAGGAGATGGAGGCTCAGAACCTTCAGAGAGGAGGGGTGGTTTGGAAGAGAAACAGTGGATTAGCCTCTTCAAAACTGGCACCCTTAACGCCTGGTCAGTTAAATTTGGGTAAAGAGGGGGAGTGGGTGCTCGGTCATTCCAAGGAAAATTATGGTCTGTTATAAGGGAGGGCATCTTACTCTAATAGCCTTGGGAGGGGGGACGGGGCAGACCCCTTGTGGGATGCCGCAGAATATTTACCACGGTCAACTTCCCCCCAGTCTGGACTTGGTGATATAGGTCTTGGTTCAGACCCAGATAATGTAGTTGGGGAGTCCATTCCTTTATGTTCGGTAGCTAAAGCAGCCCATGTGGGTGTGCTTCGGCAAATTTGGCAGTGCCCTGAGGGTGTCAGTATCACGATCCGTCGCTTTTAACCATTTGTTCCTGGAATATCGTGGGATGGAACTCGCATAGGGCCCAGGATTCCTTTATTGACTACCTTAGGCAATTCCAGGTAATTTTATTACAGGAAACCTGGGCAGAGAATGAAGTAGAACTGGAAGGGTATAAGTCCTATTTGATTTTTGCTGCCTCCCGCAGGAAGAAGGGGCATCCTAGCGGGGGTGTGTGGTGTGTTTGCATGTCTAGTTGACAGTAGTATGCTTGGCGGTATAATTAAGGAGTTGAAATTGTTACCTATAGTGCAAGGGATTATTTTAGTGGTGGGGGGTATTCAAGCTTATCCTTTGCTCAGTTTATATTCCTCCGTCAAATGCACTCACTTATGACAGCACCTATTGGGCGCAATTTGAGGTTCTTATCTCAGATTTGGCAGATGAATTCTCTCAGGCCCTGCTGGTGGTGATGGTGGATTTTAATGCCCGGCTTGGGGAAGGAGATAAGGTTTTATTTAAACATCTGCCGTGTGCTCCGCCCCGTTAAATAACAATCTGTGGGGGTTTGTTTTAGAGGAAAGGAGATCGAAGGATCAGGTTATTAACTCTTCAGGTTTGAGGTTTGGGGAGGTAGTGGCGGCACTTAATCTTACGCTCCTAAATGGGAGCTGCCCCCAGGATATCCCGGGAGAATTTACCTTTTTGGGTCTGCAGGGAGTTAGCGTAGTGGACTATTTGTTAGTAAATAACTTGGCCCTACAATAGGTGCGTGGCTTCCAGGTTGGGAGCATTTTGCTTAGTGATCATATGCCTATGAAACTTGTGATCCAAATTGATCTGGGGCTAGGGGAGCAGTGGCCCCTCGCCAGCCTGGTGCCAAAGGGCGGGGAGGGATGTTATTGGAGGGTACAGCCCTAAGAAATGGAATAGGGATAATGAGTGCCAGTTTACGGAGTTGTTTTATACTAATCCTCTGGTAAGGTTAAAGGATAAGGTTATGGCACAGGAACTCTCTTTAACTACTATAGCAATTTATGAGGAGCTGATGGAAGAGCTGAAGCCCCATTTGTTGCAGAGGGAACCAGTGGGTGGAGGGGAGCATCATGAAAATAATCAAAGATGGTTGGATAAAGAATGTCGTCAGGCCAGAAGAGCCTTTATAACCGTGTATCAGGGTTACCGGCACTCAAATTTGAGGCAGTTGCCAGCACATATTTTGAGTTGAAGAAATATTATAAGTCAGTCGTTAAAAGAAAGAAGAGGGAGTATGCCATTGGGGTTTGGCGAAATCTGGTTGAGGCAGGTTATAGTAATGACACGAGGAAGTTCTGGCGGCTGGTCAACGGGGCATTGGGGGTCTTTAGGGGGCCAGAAGTTTGTATTATTTCACGGGATGCTTGGGAAGAACATTTTAGGAAGATCTACCATAATCAAATGAAGGAGGAGGAGCAGATAGACCTGGAGTCAATTCCCCTTTGGCCCACGGTTATGGAACAGGAAATCCAGGAGGTGATAGGTTCCTTTAAGGAACAACAAAGCTCCGGGGGCTGATGGGGTTAGGATTGACTTTTTAAAGGCAACAAGGGAATGGTGGGTCCCATTCTTAGCGGCATTATTTACAGCAATTAATCAAACTGGCTGTATCCCGGAAGAGTGGGGGGAGGCGATAGTCATTCCGTTGTATAAAAAGGGACCCAGGTATGATACGATAAATTATCATCCTATCAGCTTGTTGCTGGCGATCAGTAAGGTTTATACTAAGACCTTGCTGGTCAGGTTGACTACTTGGGTGACAAATGAAAAGATTCTGGCACCTGAACAAGCAGGCTTCCAGAGTGGTAGGTGTACAATTGACCATTGTCTGGTCCTCCACCATTTGAGTTGCAAATATAGGAATATCAATAAAAGGCTTTTTGCCGTGTTTATAGATCTTCGGCAAGCCTTTGATTCCATTAGGAGAGATTATCTATGGGGCAAGTTGAGAGCCTTAAATATAGATCCCCGGCTGCTAGCCATTATACAGAATATCTATAGGCATGCCAAGATGGTGGTGAAGCTGGACAGGCTGGGGCATATGTCCAGGGGGATTGGGTAAGGCAAGGTTGCCTTCTTTTCCCAATGCTTTTTAACACCTTTATAAATGACGTGGTTGAGCGGGTCACGGAGGAGAGGTTTTTTTCCTCTAGGCTGACAACCAGGCAGATCGGTTGTCTTTTATATGCAGATAACCTGGTTCTGATTTCTCAGACCAGGGTGGGGCTTCGGAGGCAATTGGAAGCTTTTGCCCAGTACTGCCAGGAAAATGCCCTTATAATCAACCCCCAGAAGTCTAAAGTGATGGTATTTTCTGGGGAAAGGAAAATTTGCTCTTGGGAGGCGGGGGGTTGTCCTATTCTCCAGGTGACTTCCTTTAGATATTTGGGCATTTTGTTCCAGCAAAATGGTAGGTGGTCGGAACATCATAGAGCGGCCAAATTGGCGATTGGTGGGGCCCCAGGGGCAATTGCCAGTCTTTTTTGCAGATTGGGTAGGGCAGACCCCAATTGGGCTTTGAGAGTGTTTAATTCCAAAGTGAGTTCCAAATTTCTGTATGGAGCAGAACTTTGGGCAATCTCGTGTGGCAAGGAATTTAATGGGCCACAAAATAAATTCCTGCAATGGATTCTTAAGGCCCCTAGGGGTTTACCTTTTGAAGCCATCAGGTTGGAAGCGGGACAGATTGCATGGGATGGGATAGTGACGAAAAGGGTGGTTATGTTGTGGTTAAAAATAAACTTCTCAACCCAAGAGCTTTTAATGGCGGTTAAGGAGGATGCTTATGTTAGCCCTTGCTGTAAGGAGTTGGATAACATCTTGGCCCATTTAGGATTCTCTAAGGAGTATATTAGGGAAAAACGGTACGCCCAAGTTAGGGTGGAACTAGGCAGGAGAGTTGATGACATTGAGGGGCAAAGGCACACGCTCGCATCAGAGATACTACCTTTTTAAGAGATTATGGGAGGTTTATGCCGGTGCGAGGGGTGATGCCTGGTTACCTTCTCCAGCTTACAGTGGAAAGGCCGAGGTATTTGTTCTTATGTGCCTGGTTAAACTCGTTGCCATCGATGGTGCCGGAAGGACACATGAGAGGGATACCATACGTGGAATGTCTCTGCCCTTTTGATGCCATGGGGGTGGAGTCAGTGGCACATATTTTGTTGGAATGCCACCTCTATGACCAGGCAAGGAAGAGACTTTTATCCCAGTTTATTGGTAGATTCCCTGGGCACTCAGAGCATTTTTTAGCCTGCATGCTGCTGGCTGACGAGGACAGTAAACTTACAAGGAATGTGGCTGCTTTTTTGCGATCCGCATTTGAGTTAAGGAACAAATTTCTTAGATTCCAAAGCGTAGGGGATTGTGATACTGAATTGGATGTGCAGAGCGACTAATTAATGCTCCTTTAGTTAATGTTTTTTAGCAATGTGGCTATCAGCAAATGTTTAGATAATTTATGATGGTATGTTCTGGGGTAGCGTATCTATGCAGTTTTCTTTTTAATTATAGGGTGGTTTAAGCTAAGGCTATGTGGCCTGAACCACTGGAAGGTTGTGGTGTTGTCTGTCTTATTTGTTTATTTGTGTTATGTTATGTGTTTGTAAGTTGACAATGACTAATTGGTCACGTCTAATAAACTAAATTTGATTTGATACCAGAACAGTGTTGCAGCTTTTTTTTTTTTTAAAAAGTTTGGAGACGTGGATAAGAGGGAAACATTACGTTGGGTGAAAACAGACATGCACGTAACTCTGCTTTAACACTGCTTATGCATGTTGCAGGGCTGTATTGGTGCCCTATGCAGCCCTGCAACATGCATAAGAAATGTTAGTGGTGTTAAGGTGCATGTCTATTTTCACCCATTATGAAAACTTATGCTTCATCTGCTTTTCTAATAAGAATATAAAAATCTCGACTCGAATAGGCCTGTGACTAGGAATTGTCGCATGACTGTGGTTCCATCCATTGGCTTAAAGAATTTAATGGGAATTTTTGTCTACTTGTGACATTTTATGAGTAACACAGCTTTCTTCCACTTAGACCAATTTGTGACCACAGCAAAAGATAGAATTATATATGTCTGTTTTGGAAGTGTTCCACAGTCTATCCTTTTCAGAATGGAGCCCTGCCCTAGGGCTTACAATCTGAGAGACGGGTGGAGGGTAGACAAAGGAAGGGGAACAGAGGGAGAGACAAGGGGTGTAACATTCATGAGGATGCGAGGTCTCAGGTGCACATGCTTAGCTTGGTTACATTGAGAATGATGGCTGGCTGGTCCATGTGAGGTTATGAGTACACAGATCTCAGATAACATTGTACTGGATGGAAGGTATCAGCAGGAGTTAGGTGAGGGGAGTGAGGAGTTGGAGAGGGCAGAGTGGAAGAGGTGGGTCTTGAGGAGGGATTTTAAGGTACAAAGGGAGGGTGTGAGGCAGATGTGGGCATATTTCAGAATGGCATACTAGTTCAGGATTTTGTGTGCGTCTGTTTTATTTGTGTAGCTAGCTCCTCTGGTCCACCCCAGTCTCTCTAAACCATTTAACCTTTTCTCAAGAGACCATATGTGATCTTCCTTACTGCCAATGGGCCCTGGGGTTTTGTGCTGTTTTAAGTTGATGGCAAATTCCAGCCTTTGTTTTTCTGGTACTAAATGGGAACGTTCTAGTGTGAGGCGCCTCCACCTCGTGACTAGGTACACAAATGAGAAGTTATCGCCTATGGTCTCTAGTCTAGTACCAATAGTTTATTTGTAGCACCCTTCCAAAACACACACACTCAAAGCAAAGAGAAACAAAGGATTTGTGAAGGGGAAAGTGTAAGGATGGTGGGGAAAATTGGAGTAAGAATATTGAGAAAAATCCAGCATAATACAA
This sequence comes from Sphenodon punctatus, assembly GCA_003113815.1. Lineage (NCBI taxonomy): Eukaryota > Metazoa > Chordata > Lepidosauria > Sphenodontia > Sphenodontidae > Sphenodon > Sphenodon punctatus. The sequence continues at coordinate 6,060,229 of QEPC01003457.1, read as the reverse complement.
ACATCAGCTCTTTATCCTATTAGACAGGGCTACCCGAGGTTTTTGGGGTCCAGAGCAAAATCTGAAACTGAGTCTCTCTCTTGATTTGGTGAGCCTCACCATAAGAACAAATTGCCCCTTTCTGTCTGTCCTGAGGAGGCAGTCAGTCCTTGCTGGGCTTAGCTCCTCCTCCTCATTAGTAGGCAGGGATAAAGACTTTAATAGGCTGTCAGGACCTGGGGGAGGAGCTATCCCAGCCTAACAGCCCCAGATCTGTTCCTGCCTCCTCAGGAGAGAGACACAGGGACGACGCTCTCCGAATGTGGGGGGCGGGGGGAACACCCAAGAAAAGACAGGCCGGAGGAGCGCTCCCTCGCCTCAGAACTCTCCCCGGCCGGGGTGTTGAGCATGGGGCCTGAGGTTGCGAAGGTGCTGGCTCCCCTCTCGACAAGATGTCAGCGCAAGAGGGGGAGCATTCCCGGGATGGCTCCCGCCCACCACCAGAAAAAAGAGGGTGATGGGACGAGGCAGCAGGCATCTGGATGGCCAGGGAACAAGCCCGCGGCGCCTTAGTGGCCTGTGTGGGCGGGACGGCACGGCACTGCGGAACCCCTCCAGGACACCGGAAGAGTTCCGACAGCGGCAATCAGGTACCGCGAGTCCCCAGGGCCATCTCTGAGAGACCGCAACTAGTGGAACCATGACAGTGGAAAGCCCCACGGAGGGCATGGGGACCTGGACCAAAGAGGGAGGCAGAATCAATCCCTCTAGGAGTGTGGCCCCGCCCAGGCCTGTATCCAGGCCCGCCCAAACTCTCAAACGGGAAAGGAGAGGGACTCACAGACTGGGAGACCCCCCCAACAGGGACCCAGCAGGCCCACAGAAACAGGGATCAGGCCTCCCACTCAAAGGAAAGGGTGAGCCACAAGCACAGATCCCGCTCCAGGGGGCGCAGCGAGGAGAGATCCTCAAGGTCCCACAGAAGGGACAGGGGCAATAGGGGGGAGGCCCGCCCCTCCCAGGAGCAACATAGCCTCCATAGGCGCAGCTCCGTATCTCGCTACAGACACCATCACCACAGCAGGGATAGACCCCCCCCCCGACTACTATGAGGGCAGAAGAAGGAGGGAAAGGGAGCCCTCCTCCTCCTCTTCATGGGACTGCTCTGCTTCCCACGTGGGGCTACCAGCACAGCCCAGGGGAGCGGAGAGGGAGGTGGTTCCCCCGCAGGTGCTCCAATGGCTAGGCCAACAATTGATCACGAAGGGTCCGAGCAGCGTGGTACACTTGCTGGGGGGGATATCCTGCCCACAAAGCCTGGTCGTCTCACACACAGACGTGGAGCCACGCCCCCACCCCAGCGCACCCTGGGACAAGTCTATCTTCCCGGAGCCGGGAGCAGGACTAGGGGCCAGATGCCCCACGGAGCACCCAGAATCAGAGAAAGAGGAGAGAGAGCTACAAGAGCAGGAAGGCCAGGACCTCATATCTTCCCTGTGGAGCAGTTTGAACGACTTATTCCCAGAGTAGCGGCCAGGATAGGCCTGTCCCTACCAGCGCCCCCCCCTCCTTCCCTAATGGAGGAAAACCTGGCCAAGGATGCCTCCCTAGTGCTCCCCCAAGAAGAGACAGATGCCGCCCGGCTGCCACTCCCCTCCCTATATAGGATTCTTCAGGGGGAATAGGAGTCCCCTGCCAAGGCAAAGGGGATTCACTCGACCGCCAGGAGGTTCTACTCCTTGCCGGACTCTCAGGAGCTGGTTTTTCAGACTACCCAAGGTGGACGCAGGGGCATCAGACCTCGCCAAGGCCTCCATGCTGCCCACAGATGGAGAGAGCACCCCCAAGGACCCACTGGACAGGAAAGTGGAATCCTTCCTGTGTAGGGACTTCGAAACAGCCTCCATAGCCTGTAAAGTCGTGGCAACGGGCTCTACGGTAACAAGGACAATGTTCCTATGGATAAAAGACCTTAACAAATTGTCCACTCTGGAGGAGATGCAGGATGCCTTGAAACGGCTCTCGGCAGCAGCGGTCTTCACAGCAGACGCCGCCCTAGATGCTGCCCAGTTCTCAGCCCAAGCCATGGCCAACAGCGTGGAGGCGAGACGGATGGTGTGGCTGAGACCATGGAAGGTGGACCTCCGCATAAAGATGGTGTTGACAGCTGCACCCTACGCAGGAGACAGACTGTTCGGGGATCTGATGGAATGCATCATGACCAGGGACCCGAGTTGACTGCCCCTGGTCCCTGCATTGCTGCAGTTTGCAGTTATTTCTGCAGAATCAGCCAATCCTCGCAGAATCAGCCAATCCTGACCATGACCCGAGGGTAAATAGGCCCCTGGGAGATTAATTGTGGGTGAATGGGGTCTGAAGACCCTATGTTTGCATGAGGGAGGTGCTGAAATTCCAGAGGATTTGAGTTGTGTTTGATTAGCAAAGTTGTGATTCTATGTCAAACCTATTGCAAATTTGCTTCCCAGCATGCATAGTTATGCAAATCAAGTTAATTATGCAAATATTAATGCTCGCAATGAATTTGCAGAATTTGGCTTCACTGGTTGCAGAATTTAAGATTTTTTGGTGCAGTCAACTCGGGTCCCTGATCATGACCAATGAGCCGGAGAAGAAAAAGGCCCTCTCAGTGCCCCTGTCCAAGAAAGACGGTAAGAAGAGGTCCCCTTTCTGTCAGCCCTTTTGCTACAGGCCCTCCTTTGGGGGGGTGCAGACAGAGGAACAGGAGGCTTCCGACGCAGGGGTCAGAGGGGCAATAGGTTTAACCCCCAGCCCAGGGGCCCCAACAAATCGGACAGAACGAAAGCCCCAGTCTCCTGACTCGATCGGGCTGCAGGGGGAGTACAGGGAACTAGGGGGACGATTACAGGCTTTCTACCCACAGCAGGCAAGTGGGTGACGGAAACCATCTCAAAAGGGTACTCCTTGGAGTTCCTCAAGAAACCGGTTCTTACAAGCCCCAGTGTCCCGGCTAGAGAAGAAGTACAACCGCACCTCTGCAGCCATTCGAGACACCTACTGGACATTGGGGCGGTAGAGCCAGTTCCCCCAGAAGAACGACGCTCAGGTATAGACTCGGTCTTCTTTACAGTCCCAAAAAAGAATGGAGAGATCAGGGCCATACTAGACCTAAAGTGGATCAACAAGTTCCTGAGATCAAAGAAGTTCAGGATGGAGACACTTGCCTCCACCATTCTGGCAATCAAACAGGGGGACTACCTCGCCTCTATAGACCTGAAGGAGGCATATCTACATGTCCCCATTCAACTGACGCATCACAAATTCCTCTGGTTCACATACGACCAGCTCCACTACCAATACAAGGCGCTACCCTTCGGCCTGGCATCATCCCCGAGGGTCTTCACCAAGCTGCTCGTCGTCCTAGTGGCCGACCTCAGAAAGGGGGGAATCAATGTGTACCCGTACTTAGACGACATCCTCATACGGGCCGCGGAGGCGTTGGCAGTGTGAAATACAATCCAGACACTACATGCACACGGCTTCTGCATCAATTGGGAAAAAAGCACAGTAACACAGAGCAAGAAATTACAACACCTCAGAGTCATTCTGGACACAGCCAGAAACAGACTGTTCCTCTCAGCAGACAGGGAAACAAAGGTGAGACGACTATTCGAGAACATCAGGAGTCACAGGGCGTCCAACCTACTGGATCTGACGAGCACCCTAGGCACGATGGTGTCATACATGGACTCTGTGGCATGGGCCTGTTTTCACGTCCGACCACTGCAGACGTTCCTACTTCCCTGGCATGCACAGATTATGGCTCGGCTCGACGCAACGCAACGGTCCAAGTGATGAGTGCTGTCAAATCCTCACTGAACTGGTGACTCCAGTCAAACAGGTACGCCAGGGGCCTCCCGATACAGGAACCCAAGCAGATAATGGTCGCGACGGATGCCAGCCTATCAGGCTGGGGAGCACATTGTCAGGAACTGGTAGTGCAGGATCGCTGGGGCCCCGAAACCAGGGGGACTCATATAAACATCCTGGAGCTGAGAGTGATAAGCCTGGCACTGAAGGAATTCCACCACAGGTTGAAAGGATAACATGTCCAAATCATAACCGACAACAGGTTGGCAATGGCATACGTCAACAGACGGGGGCATGAAATCCAGAAGACTCCACCAGGAAGCAATTCCCGTACTGGAATGGGCAGAGCAGAACCTGGAGTCAGTGACGGCACTACATGTCAGGGGAGAGCTCAACGTCAGGGCAGATTGGCTCAGCAGAGCGACTCTGGACCTAGGGGAATGGTCTCTCAACCCAGAGGTCTTCTCAACTCTAGTGGGCAGATGGGGAATGCCGTACATCGACCTGTTCGCCTCCAGAAACAACAGCAAGGTGAACAGATTCTACTCCAGGCACAAGGAGTGTGGCACGAGCAGCCTGGACACACTGTCACAAGAGTGGCCCCCACGCCTCCCCCCAGTACCCTTACTGTCCAGAACGTGTAGGAAGATCACGGAGGACAAGGCGGAGGTGATCCTCATAGCACCCAACTGGCCAAGGAGACCATGGTACTCCTCCATCAGGGAGATCCTGTTGGACAACCCAGTCATCCTACCGCAGAGGCAGGACCTTCTCTCACAGGACCCCATTCTGTACCAGGGCACCCTCAACTTGAGTTTGACTGCCTGGAGGTTGAGCGGGAACACCTGTAAGACTTTGGATACAATGACAAAGTAATGAGGACACTACTCGGAGTCAGAAGAAGCTCGACCAATCGTATATACGACTCCACGTGGAAGAAGTTCAGATCCTGGGCGCTGGGACACAATGTGGTCCCAACCAGGGCCACCGTCCCGGATGTCCTCGCCTTCCTACAAGAGGGTTTAGATAAAGGTTTAAGTATTAGCACACTGCGGAGACAGGTCTCAGCCCTCTCGGCAACTATTACATGGTCAACACAGGATTCCTTAGGCGAGCACAGACACGTACGACATTTATTAAAGGCAGCAGCAGGCCTGACACCGCCTGTTTGCCATCGATTCCTGACCTGGAAGCTGAACGTGGTTCTGGAAGTGCTACAGGGACCCCCATTCGAACCCCTGCAGCGAGTACTGCTCCGGATCCTGACGCTCAAAGCGGCCTTCCTCGTGGCCATCATATCGCCTAAGAGAGTGTTGGAGCTAGGGGCACTATCAGCGGATCCTGAACTTTGCCGCTTCGACAAGGAGAAGGTCACCCTGACCCTACGCCCAGCCTTCCGACCAAAAGTGGACTCAGACTTCCAATGGGGGCAGGAGTTGGAGCTTCCTTCCTTTTGCCCAAATCCCTCTCACCCTAGGGAAATCCTATGGCACAGTCTAGATGTTAGAAGGACACTCAAGGTGTACCTAGACAGAACGCAAAGCTTCAGGGTGGACTCCGCCCTTTTCGTGGGGTTTTGGCAAGGCTCTAAAGGAAAAAGGGTGTCAACAGCAACACTGGCCAGGTGGCTTAGGGATTGCATCACCTTAGCCTATAGGTCAAGGGGGCTCAGGGTTCCTGAGGGATTAACAGCACACTCTCTCAGGTCTGCATCCACCAATGCAGCAATGCTTCAAGGAGCTGCATTAGACAACATTTGCGAAGCAGCATCCTGGGCGTCTAAACACTCATTTACACATCACTACCTTATCGACAAGTGGGCCTCCGCCAGAGCCGCCTTTGGTCAAAGGGTTTTACAAAGGGTACTAAACTAGAGGGCCTTTGATACGAGAGGGTGATTTGGCCAGTGATCCGGAAGTCCCGCCCCTTTGGTGGAGTTAATAATAATAATATTTATTGCGTGACAATAAAGTCATTGCAAGGAAAACAAAACACGCACAAAATCAATAAAATAAGTGAATATAAAACCACAAAAAATAAAATCACTCGCAATATACGAGAGTATTAAAAAATAATAATCACAATTTTATAATTCTATAATGAATAGTACATTATCAAATGTCATACCAGAGAAATATACAACCACCCATCTGTAGTGGAAAGACCAAGAACACCGGGGTAGCAGCCCACCATCCTGCACATAATAGCCTGTGTGATGTTAAAGTCGGCTAAACATCTAGCCCATAAGCACATATCCGGGATGTTAGTATCAATATTGCTAGTTATCTCCCAGCGGCGCCTCAAGGCTTACTCAGGTTATTTAATTCGGGTATCTTGGCACCACTTGGCCACCCGAAAGGCTAGCTAAAGGCTTCATGCTAAGTTTACCCACATAGACTCTCCAGAGAAACTTAGCAATGGTAGTGGATATCACCAAAGAGCGATCTTCAAGTAAGAATTTAACTAGCACTCTGGGCATTCTCCCTGATGAGTCTGCTATCAAAGGTTGCACGTATTTGTCCTGGATTAGAGTATATTGGGGGCAATCAAAGAAAATATGCTCCAAGGATTCAATGACGCTTAACCTACAGGAGCATAAACGTTCCGCCATTGGAATGTCCCTATACCAGCCCTCTGTAACGGCAGATGGAAACGCATTAAGCCTCGCAAGCATAAATGGCCTCCTGAACTTAGCAGGGAAGCCATGTCCCAGGTACTGCATGGGGGCACCTGAGTTATTGGCCAACAATCCATAGGGTCTTGATATTCTAACCTCTCCTAAAGCAGCCCTCTCCTCCTGACTAGTAATATCTGAAAGCCTAGTTAGTAGCAGCTTTCTTGCACCCTTGAATCCCAGTACCTCTATTGCTCGGGGATCAATTCCCATAGTTCTTAATTTGGCCTCCACCCGAGAGATCCACATATTACTGGACTTATCTTCCTGGGCTTTTAAGTGATAAGGGGGCTGCAATCTTAAAGATTAAACGGAGCCAATAAGTGAAGGCACTTTGCCAAATTTTCTGTCTAACCGGGGGGAGCCCACTTTCCACTCGTAAAGCAACTACCGGAGAGCCAGGGGGAGCGGCCAGCAAGGATCTAAGGAAAGAAGCCTGGAGCTGCTCTATCTCCTTCAACCTATCCAGAGCCCAAAGATGGGCATTATATAGTAACTGCGGTAAACACCGCTGTTTAAAGATTGTAATAGCTGGGGTTACCAGCTGCCCCCTTCTAGATCTAAAGAACGACAGAAGCGCACAAATCAAGGTTTTCGCTTTATCTAAAGCCGCCTGTGAGTGTAGGGTCCAGTTGCCGTTTGCCTGGAACACCAGGCCCAAATATTTAAAGGCTTTAACCTGATCAATAATCACCCTGTCCACAACCCATTTTGGTGGAGTTAACTACTGCTTGGCCACGTCCCAGCAAGGACTGCCTGCTTCCTCAGGAGAGAGAGAAAGGAAAATTTGGTGAATTTCCTTTCTTCTTTCCTGGTGAATTTCCTGGTGAATTTCCTTTCTTCTTTTCGGGGGAGGCAGCAGTCTGGCCCACCCGTACGGATCAGAGGCCTTCACTCAAGAACTCCTACATGCATATAGGGTTGAGAAAGGCGGACTCAAAGGTTGGATCTAAGGACCCGGACACGGGGGTTCTCCCCCTTCCCCTTCCCCTCCCCCTCTAGATAGAAGCGAGGGAAAGTCCTGTATAGAGAAGTTTTCGCCCTTCAGGGCTCTCGTTCCCAGAGGGAGATTTCTAGTTAGCTGTTGGACAGTTTTAAGGGTTAAGTTGAACCTTGTTAAAAAAAATTTAGATCGGCAAGTCACAGATCTGGGGCTGTTAGGCCAGGGTTAGCTCCTCCCCCAGGTCCTGACAGCCTATTAAAGTCTTTATCCCTGCCTACTAATGAGTAGGAGGAGCTAAACCCAGCAAGGACTGCCTGCCTCCCCTGGAGAGAAGAAAGGAAATTCACCAGGTAAGTGAACCAAATTTTCCTTTTACCCCCGTACGGCAGTCTTGCCAACGATAACAATATATCGCAAATCCCTGAATCGCAGAGCCTAAACCTTGAAGGGGAATTCTCGTAGGATCCAAAGGCCAGGCATACAAACACCCCACCACTGTTCCTTTCCTAAGAGACATGGAAACCGGGGTATAACTCTCATGGCCTGTTATTTGTGCAGGCAGCTGTCTTTCTACCTCACTCTGCTGTGACTAGAACATATTTGTTTCTAGTCAGAAATTGCCACTTTTTGCTTCTAGGAATTCTAGGAATTGTTGGTGTTTCCTCCGAGGCTGCCATGTCTAATTTATATGCAATTATTATATGTAACCTTACTGCCTTTCTGACTTCTAGTATTCAAAAAGAGAAATGCAATTCTCTGTAAAGTTCCAGCCGCAGTGGGTTCAAACTGGCTTTGTTAAACAGAGGTATAAACAGTTGGAATTCTAGCTTATTTAAGGATATGAAAGCTTTTATAAAACTTATTATTTTTAGTTTACTTTCTTCTTTACCTCTTGTAAATTGGGAGTTTTAGAGTTTTCCCATCCGCCCACTTTAATGAAAATTTTCCCCAAAGGAAAGGCTTTCTGGGGTTCTTTCTCAGATCTGTGTTGGCTGCAGTTCTAATAATTCTACCTCTTCAGAGAATGAGAAATGTTTTCTTAAACCTTTTCTTTCCCCCCCCTTTTTTTCCTTTGCCCAAATTGATATGGGTTAGTGCTGTCTTTTCTTTGAGAAACCTTTTATGTTTGACTGCTTTTATGTGGAATTTCTTAGGTCATTCGAGTATGCTTGTTGGAAGTGAAAAGCTAATGTCCTCCTTGGATCTTCTGGAAATACAGCTGGGGTCTCTGTGCACCTTGTTGCAGTTTGAACTGGTTTATTTGCCAAAAGTCTTTATCTTACTGTCCTAAGCAGTTATTCAGACCTTCATGTGGCATCCTTTTTCACTTCAAAACAATGAAAAAACAGACACTTATATTGAAGCTTTTATTTATCCTCCTGGGTAAATAAGAAGTTTTTGGATGGTCTGAGCTTTTCTGATATGAAGCTATGAAAGAAGTATCTCACTTTGCAGAGTATACTGACTGTCTGATCACTAACGTTTTCTGCCTTCTCAGTAAAAATGCATAGCGCCTGAGAGGTCATAAAAGGATGGTTTCTACAGACAAACATCTCAAATATTATCATTACCATTTAACATATATATAGCAATTTCAGCGTTCAAAGTGCATTACAATCGTTACTAGCATACCCTCACAACACCCCTGTGATGTGGGTCATAATTATCCCCATCTTACAGATGGGGAACTGAGGCTGAGATAGTGACATGCCCAAGGTCCCCCAGTGAGTTTTTGGCTAAAAATGTGATATGAATATTGGTCTTCCAGGTCTAAGTCCAACACTTTATCCATTAGGCTACACTGGCTGCTTATACCTTTTATACTTACACTGTTTTTGAAAGAGACTCTTGCATGTCTCCACATAACAAAAAATTGGTTACCTCTTCCGCCTTTGGCACTTACAGTCCTCTTCTCTGAGCTTATTTGACCGCAGTTTTAGCTATGGTCTTGGCACTTCATAATATTCTTGTTTGAAAATAAAATCTTTTTTGTTTGTTTTAGATACTAATGGATCATCAAAATTTGTCAGAACATGTCCTTTGCATGGTTTTATATTTAATTGAATTGGGGCTGGAAAACTCACCTGAACAGGAATCGGATGAAGAGGTGAGTGCTTACAATTTTAGTATTTATTTATTTTATTTTTAAAATTTTGTACCCTGCCCATCCTGCCACAGGCAGCCCGGAGTGGCTAACAACAATATAAATATACAATAAAATTAAAACGTTATAAAATAATATCAGCAATAATAATAGAAAAACAGAAAACCACCCCAATCTTCACCAATCTCCCTACCCCTACCCTACCCACCCTCACCCTCGCCAAATGCCTGATGGAACAGCCAGGTCTTGCAATTCCTATGAAAGGCTGGGAGGTCCGGGGCCAGATGGGCCCCCACCAGGAAGGAATTCCAAAGGTGCGGTGCAGCCACCGAGAACGCCCTACTCTGTGTGGCCTCCTGGGGGACCTCCAGCATGACACTCCCGGAGGCCGGTCCAAGACCCAGGGAGTGAGGCGGTCTTGAGATAGGCAGGGCCCAGACTGTGTAAGGCTTTATAGGTCAAGACCAACACTTTGAATTGAGCCCGGAAGACAATTGGCAGCCAGTGCAGAGATCGGAGCACTGGTGTAATGAGCTCCCGGCGGCCCAGTCCCACCAAGATTGGGCCGCCGCATTCTGCACTAGCTGCAGCTTCCGAGCCGTCACCATAGGTAGCTCCATGTAGATCATGTTACAGTAGTCTAACCGAGAGGTAATAAAAGCATGGATGATCGTGGCCAGGTCAGGAACTGAGATCAGCGGCCGAAGCCGCCGCACCAGATGTAACCAGTGAAAGGCACTCCTTGCCACAGCCTCCACCTGGACATATAAGCGGAGCTGCATATCGAGGAGCACCCCTAGGCTCTGTACCTGGGAAGTCAGCGGAGGACAGATCCCATCCACCGAGGGAGCTGTTACCTCCACTGACTTACCCACTGACATCACCTCCGTTGTGTCAGAATTCGGTCGCAGTCAGTTATCCGGTCTCATCCAGTCTCTCACAGCTGCCAGACACCGGGTAAGCATCGAGACAGCCGGGCCTGGGTTGGTTGAAAATGAGAGATACAGTTGGGTGTCATCTGCATACTGATGACGCCTCACCCCGAACCCTCTGATCACCTCGCCGAGCTGCTGCATATACACGTTGAACAGGAGAGGGGGCAAAACAGAACCCCATGGAAAACCCCCCCCCCCCTTTATTGATGATAAAGATGTGAAAGAAGCTTAATGTACCTTAGGCCATGACCCACAGGCTGTTTACTCCAGAGTATGTGGTTTGTGGATTGTGGCCATAGGGGACAATCCAGCAGTCTGCTTATGCTGACCACAGTGCACAGCTGAATGTGCGCGACCAGACATGCATGCAGAGCCCTGTGCACAGCACAGCACACAAGCATATAATTGCATGTCGCGGGTTGCACTTTTCTGGCTGTGCGCCACATGTAAGGGTCGGTGTAAGCAGGCCGCTGGATTATTCCCATAGTCTATAAATGAATGTGTTTATTAGACAAATTTATTTTTTTAAAATTGTTTTAATGGTGATTGTTCTAGGATTCTGCAAGTGGACAAGAGCGCTGCCATGACAGTTGGTTTCCAGGGAGCAACTTGATATCCAACATGCGTCACTTTATTAACTATGTACGAGTGAGAGTACCAGAGACAGCTCCAGAAGTGAAGAGAGAACCTCCTCCAAGCACCAGCTCTGATGGCTTAGCTTCTTCACAAGTGAGTGTAAAGAAATTATGATTTTATTTCCTCTTACAGGGACAGTTCCAGAAAGGTATAACACAATGCTATGATTTTTTTTTAAAGAAAATTTCATTTATCTTAACAGAACAACATATCTAGTGTATAATACAAAGCTAGATTGTTGATGAAGAGGAGAAATTATTTCATTTGTGTTTTTTCCAACATTGTTTTTTTAATACCCCCTCCCTTTTTCCCCCCTCAACTTACCAGAGTCCAAGGCGGTCTAAAGGCCTTCAAAGAGAGGTAGACTTGTGTGCATTTGGCATATTAATGTCCTTTGCTGGCAACATGGCTCTAACTGTGCTGACAATAACTTTTTTGCAATTAATAATACTTTTAGATTTAAAAAAAATGTATTATTATTTTTCAAGCAACAGTACTCCCATCCCCAACCTTAGAAATACTGTCCACTGGCTTAGAATTTAACATTGGTTGTTTGAAATGTAGTCTTTACTGTCTATCAAGGATTTTAATTTTTTCTGTTATTGCTAGCCTATTACTGGAGCAAATACTGGCTGGCTTGGCGTATGGGCTTTTTGTTTTGCCATCGCAGATGTTACTAACATTTAATAATATACTATCTAATTTTTCAAATCTGAATAAGCTTAGCCTTTTAATCTTGCAGAAAGTGTATTTTAAATGATTAATGGCTACTTGATTTGCTTTTGTGAAGACAGAATTAGCTTTTATAAAATGGATTCATGAAAGATTTATGACCAGTAGATAACACAGTCACATTAGTTGTTTATATATCAAATACCTCAAATCATTTCATACTAGATTTAAAGTATGCTACATTAGTGTAACGTAGTGTGTAGATCAGGTATTTTTGTTTATCCTAGTAATGCTTTCTGTTTGTTCATTTTAAAAAAATAGATACCAGATTAGGTTACCCGATTCCATATGTAGTCATCATAAATAAGCAATTGCTTTGTGTACTTACACTTCTGCAATATCAGGACCAACATTTTCAAAATAAGAATCCTGCAGTTAAACTCTTTTTAATGCTACTTGTAGGCCTGATTTTAAAAACTGCTCAACATCTTCAATTGAGATCAATATCTTAAGAACATCAGAAGTGCCATACTGGGTCAGACCAGTGGTCCATTGAGCCCAGCATCCTGTCTCTGACAGTGGCCAATCTCAGTTGCTTGATTGAAGTACCCATCAAGTCACTAAGGGCTGTTCATTCCCAGCTCCTGACAGTAAGAGCTTACATTCCCCAAACCTACCTGGCTAATAGCTGCTAATGGACCTATTCTCCAGAAACTTGTCCAATCCCTTTTAAAACCCAGTTATACTACATGTCCTCTGGCAGCAAATTCCACAACTTAATTGTGCATTGAGTGAAAAAATACTTTCTTTTGCTTTAAATCTGCTACCTGTTAGTTTCATGGAGTGTCCCCTAGTTCTAGTACTATTAGAGAGAGTAAGTAACCGTTTTGTATTAACTTGTTCCACACCACTCATGATTTTAGAAACTTCTGTCATATCCCCACTCAGTTGTCTCTTCTCCAAGCTGACGAGCCCCCAACCTAACCAGACTCTTTTTATAGGGGAGCCATTCCATACCCCTTATTATTTTTGTTGCCGTATAAATTCAAGTAAATCTAATACAGTGGAATTAAACTAAGGGTAATTTCAGATGTTACGGGATCACAGTCAACCACCCTGAATCACAGTGCATTCAGGGTGGTGGCTGTGAACGTCTGTTTGAGCCCTGCCAGATGCTCACCACGGTGAATTCCTGGCGGGGTTCAAAGCTAACCACGATTCTGGAGGTGAGGCCAGCCTCACCTCCAGAATCGTGGTTAACTGAACCACAATCAGGAATGGGGCAAAAGTAACGTCTGTTACCTCGCCCCGTTCCTGACTGTGGTCCAGACCACAGTACGGGATCGGGCACAGCGGCCTGATTGACCACTGCACCCGCCCATCTCCCCGAGAGCGGGCGGGCGGGCGGTGGAGCGCAGGGAGGTGGAGCTGAGCAGCTGCACATCACGCTGCACAGCCCTGCCCCCTCCTCGATTCCTCTCTGCAATCAGGCCGGCACGTCTAAAGGACAGCTGTTCTGATCACGGACCGGGATCCGAGACGGATCCCAGTCCAGGTTACAGCGTGGAGGGCTGAAAGGCCCGGCACGTCTGAAATTGCCCTACATCTAATACAGTGGAATCCACTTAAGTTCAATTTGATACCGTGGACCATGAACTGCTGTTGAGATGGCTGCGAGACCTGGGGGGGTCTGGGCGGGACTGTTCTTGAATGGTTCTGCTCATTCCTCTCGGGGAGCCAGCGGTTGATGTTGGGAGCTGAAACATCTTGCCCCCGTGCCTTGTCTTGCGGCGTTCCGCAGGGTTCTATCCTGTCTCCTTTATTATTTAATGTATATATGCAGCCCTTGGGGGAGGTTGTGAGAGGGTTCAGGGTGCGATGTCACCAATATGCTGATGATACTCAGCTGTACCTCTCTTTTTCACCTGACCCAGACCCTGCTGTCTCATTGCTATCCCAGTGTTTGGAGGCCGTGGCGGGGTGGATGCGGCAGAGCAGACTGAAGCTCAACCCCGATGAAACCGAGGTGATGGTGGTGGGGAGGGCGAGGGAGATGTCGGCCCCCCTGATTGGAGGGGTTTGCCCTCCAATAGCTCAGCAGGTTCGGAGTCTGGGGGTGATGTTGGGCTCGGATCTCCACCTGGATCGACGGGTGGAGGTAGGCCGCCTTCCGCCAGTTGTATCTAGTGCGGAGGCTGCCTCCATACATCTCCGGGCCGGACCTGGCCTCCCTCATCCATGCCTTCGTCACCTCGAGGCTGGACTACTGTAATGCGCTCTATGTGGGGCTGCCCTTGTTCCTGGTCTGGAGGCTGCAGCTAGTGCAGAATGCGGCAGCCCGGCTCCTGACGGGGTCAGGTCGTTGGGAGCTTATAACACCTGTGCTCCGACTCTGCACTGGCTGCCAATCACGTGCCGAGCCAGGTTCAAGGTATTGGTGTTGATCTATAAGGCCTTTCACGGTCTGGGCCCCTCCTGCCTCAGGGACCCCCTCACCCTCCACGCCCCAGAGCGACTCCTTCAGTCTGCCGGGGGTGCCTTCTTCGAGGTCCCCCGTGTTAAGCGGGGGGGCCACAATGGAGAGGGCATTCTCGGTGGCCAGGCCGCGTCTTTGGAATTCCCTCCCAGAGGAAGCTCGCTTGGCCCCAAGCCTTTTGACATTCCGGCAGACTTGTAAAACCTGGCTGTTCGCCCAGGCCTTTGGAGAGGAGGAGAGGAGGGTGGGCTAGGGTTTTGGCTCTCCCCTACCTTTTATTTTTATTAATTTTGTTTCCCAATCCTGTTTTAGCTTTAAATTATTGTGTTGTTTTTATGGAATGTTTTTAGGAAATTGTACGGTGCCGCAAGATGCCGTAGGCATGGGGGGGGGGGGGCGACTCAAAAATGCTTAAAATAAATAAAATAAATAAATTTTCTAACTTGAATTTCTGGTTAAGCTGAAGCAACCAGAAGCTTGGAGAATATATACTATGGTATTTTAACCATATGCCACCAAATAAATCATTAATTTACTCAGAGGTGCTGGTATTGCTAGCTGGAAGGGTAAAGCAGAGCGTGAGTAAAATTTACACTGCCCCATCTATTTAACTCCACATCAATTGAATTTCTGATAAGTCAAACTTTTATAGAGGTCCCACAGAATTCAACTTAACAGAACTTCACTGTATTTGCTGTTGACCTAAAATTATACATTTTGGCATAAATATTTTTCATTTTTGTCCTTGACATTTTATCTAGGGGCATATAAAAGAGAAGAGCAGAATTAGACAGGAAATTTATTTTGAATGTAGCAGTTATAATACAAAGTGGGGAATGCTTTGAAAGAAAAATGAAAAAGCATAGAAATTGGTTAATCTTCTTTGTTACTTTATATATTGTTTGGAAAATGTGTGGGTTATAGTTTTATAAAATGCCAGCTGATTTTTTTTACTTACTGTTTATTAAATGTCTTTATATATATGGCTCTTTCTCACTTTAAAAAAACAAACAAAACAGAATTCAGGGACAGCTCAAGTGTTCAGCTTGGTGGCGGAACGCAGAAAAAAATTTCAGGAAATCATCAATCGCAATACTAGTGAAGCAAATCAGGTAGTTCGACCCAAGACGTCAATGAAATGGTCTGCTCCTGGTGCAACTCCACAGCTAACAACAGCCATTTTGGAAGTCAAAGAAAGCATATTGTCCTTGTTAGTTAAACTTCACCACAAACTTTCAGGAAAACAGAATTCTTACTACCCTCCCTGGCTAGATGATATGGAAGTTTTAATTCACCCAGAAAATCCTAAATATTCTCATGGTGATGGAATGACAGCAGTGGACAGGATTTTATTGAAAGCTGCATTACAAAGCCGAATGAACAAACGCATTATTGAAGAGATATGCAGGAAAGTGACTCCACCTGTACCTCCAAAAAAGATTAGTCCTGCAGAGAAGAAAACTTTGGATAAAGAAGAAAGGTAAATATACTTTTTAAAAGAAAAAAAAATGGATGTAACATAATAGGAAAGGAGTGTACATTTATCTCTCCGATTATATTGATTTAGCTTTTTAAATTAGAACTGTAATCATGCAAGAATATTTGACCTTGTGAAGAGTTATATACACTTCTATAGGGTTCAACTGTTAGATATGTGTCTCCTTTTTTTGATTTGCACATAAGCTGGTGTTCTGGAAGAAGCATCTTGACATAGCAGTTTAACTTTTTTTGTCACAAATATATGCAATATGAATATGCAAGAAATAGGAAACTTATTATGGAGATGAATTTGGGGTGTCCTTACTACTTGCAGATGATGAATCATTAGTGAGTTCTGTTGGTCCTTCCTAAGAACAGCTGAACTACAATCTTGTTACCGCTTATTATTATTATTTATTTATATAGCACTTTCAATGTTTCTGGTGCTGTGAAATCATTAATTATCTGGTTTGTATCTGCAATACGTAGCAGTAAAATTACATTAGAAATGTATGAAAGTGATTTCATGTATTGGGACTTTTCCTTATATTCTGCTACCTGTCCTTCTGGACAACTCATTGAAAACCTCAGTTCAGTGTGCAGAGCTGTCAAAAAGGTAAACAACATTAGGAATTATTCAGAAAGGGAGAGAGAATAAAACAGAAAATATCATAATGCTGCTATATAAATCTATGGTGAGACCACAATTTGAGTACTGTGTGCAGCTCTCGTCATCCCATCTCAAAAAGATATAACAGAACTGGAAAAGGTCCAGAGAAGGACAACAGAAATGATCAACAGTATTGAACAGCTTCCGTATGAGGAGAGACTCAATAGATTAGGATTCTTCACCTTGGAGAAGGTGAAGAGGGGATATTATAGAAGCTTATAAAATCATGAGCAGCATGAAACAAGTAAATAAGGAGGAGTTTATCCTCTCCGATAATACTAGACCAATTGGATGCTCCATGAAACTAACCAGTAGCAAATTTAAAACAAAGGTAAGTACTTTTTTACTCAGTGCACAATTGACTTGTGGAACTTGTTGCCAGAGGATGTTGTGCAAGCTAGTAGCAAAGCTGGATTTAAACAAAGATTGGACTATAGGTCCATAAACGGCTATTAGTCCAGTAGGGTTGGGGTCACAGCTTCTGATTGTTGGGAGATGGGAGTGAACAGCAGGGAATGGATAATTCCATTATGACCTGTTTGGTACCTCTCAGAAGCTACTGAGAATGGCTACTGTTGGAGACAGGATGCTGAGCTAGATGGACCATTGGTCTGACCTTGTTTGGCACTTATTATGTAATGTTGATTGTTCTGATTATCCTGACTGCAACTCCATAAGATCCTAAAGAAGAATAAAAATCCTTCACAAAGGACCTACTATAACATTTTAACCCTTAAAAATTTAACTACGTTTAAAACCCAGTAGCCTTGGTCTGTTGAGTTAGAAATGAGTGTTGAATGCAAATGGGGCTTTACATCCCCATTTTGTAAAGTTCTTGTTCATAGACGTGCCTGGCTGTAATGCCCAGATCTTGAAAGCAATGGCATTTTAATGTCTAGTACAGCTCTTAGTGTCTAGGACTATTTCCTGCTCATCCTGGCCTTCAGGCAAATGGGATGGGAGAAAAATTCAGCCCTTGTAAGGAGAAGGAAACTGTTGCCAGGCAAATTGATTATTTATAAAACAAAACCAAAATTACAGCCAGTAACTTGAAACTTACCAAGGGCTTGCAATGTTAGGATAAGATTGGAGAGATGGTTTAGTGGAAATAAGTAACAAAGTGCATGATTGTACTTCTGTATTAAGGCTGTCCGGTATTCACCTTTATAAAAATTGTCCTACATCTTTGAGCAACTTTGTTAGCACTGTGATTATTTAAGTCTTTGAAACTTAGCAAGGGAATTATTTTGGGTACAATGGGTTTCATTTTCTGCCTCATGAAAATTGTGTTCAGAACTAATGGGCTTGCTGTCAAAATTAAGTTCATATATATTGCTTACAAAAATATATAAAAACAAACAAAAATACTTATATATATATATATATATTTATTTTGCATATGCATGTTATCATATGACACTACAGAAGCTTTCATAAAGAGTATGTGCATTCATAGTGTATATACATATTACCTACTAAAATACTTTAGAAGTATGTTAGGTGTTGCAGGTTAGCACACAAAAGTTAAAGAATGCCAAAATTAAGTTTTGCACTGCAATCCTTATTCTCCACTTTTTATGTATATTCATTGACATGTTGTTTAGTTATATACATAAGTAGTACCATACTGGGTCAGACCAGCAGTCATCTAGTCCAGCATCCTGTCTTCGACAGTGGTCAGCTTTGTTAGCTCAAGAGAAGTACATGTACAGGTCAGGAAGGTGTGACCCATTTCCTGCTGACTGCTCCCAGCTACCGGTAGCCAGGGGTTTAAGCCTCAACTAGTAGGCGTTTATGGCTTTATTCTCTAAGAATTTATCCAATTTCTGTTTGAAGCTTGTTATGGTGCTGGTTTTCACAGCCTCATCTGGCAACAAGTTCCACAACTGTACTGTCTGCTTTGTGAAAAGTATTTCCTTTTATTTGTTTTAAATCTGCTGTGTTAAATACTTCACAGTGTGTCCCCTTGTTCACTTATTGTGGGAAAGGGCAAACAGCCGTTTCTTATTTACTTCCTGCACATCATTCATGATTTTATAAACTTTTATCATATCTCCCTTAGTTGCTTCATCTCCAAGCTAAACAGCCAGAACCTGTTGAGTCTCTTCTCATATGGAATTGAATCCATCCCTTTTACCATCCTTTTTGACCGTATCTGAACCCTCTCCTGTTCTATTATATCTTTCTCGAGATGGGTTGACCAGAACTGCACACAATATTCAAGGTGGTGGGGATCATACCAAAGATTTATACAATGGAATTGTGATAATTTCCCTTTTTACTCTCTATTCCTTTTGCAATAATGCCTAGCATATAGTTTGCCTTTTCGACTGCTGCCAAACACTGAGCTGATGTCTTCAAGGAACTACCCCCGGTGACTCCAAGACCCTTCTTCTGAGAGGTTATACACAGATTAGAACCTAGAATCGTGTATGTATAGTGAGGATTATTTTTCTCTTATGCGCATCACATTGCACTTATCAACCCTGAATTTCATTTGCCATTTTATTGCCCATTCACCTAGTTGTGCAAGATCCCTCTGTAGTTCCTCACAGTCTGCTTGGGTCTTAACTGTCTTGAATAATTTGATGTCATCTGCAAATTTAGCTACTTTGTTCTTTACCCCTTTTTCCAGATCATTAATATGTTGAACAATACTGGTCCCAGTACTGACCCTTGAGGCAGCCCATTATCTGCCTCTCTCCAGCATGAAATATGACAATTTATTTCTACCCTTCGTTTCCCATCTTTTAACCAGCTATCAATCCATGACAGGACTCTTCCTCTTATCCCGTGATTACTTAGTTTGCTCAAGAGTCTCTGGTGAGGGACCTTGTCAAATGCTTTTTGAAAATCCAAATATACTATATCAACCAGATTAGCCACATGCTTGTTGACAGTCTCATAAAATTGTAATAGATTAGAGAGGCATGACTTCCTTTTGCTATAGCCATGCTGGTTTTTAGGTGTCGTTTATGCTAAGTGTGATAATAGAGAATGCCTTATGTGGAGGTTGTGTCTGTCTGTGACCCTGTATCATCTCCAGTACTATGCCAGCCAGACGTGATTCCTCATTTTAAAGGTCTCACCGAGACAAGCCCAATATGCCCACCTCCATGTTTGTGGGTTGAAGGGTTTCAGAGATATGAAGGTATACTGGTTCCAGAGCTGTTGCTGGCCCCTGCCTGGTCATGTCACAATCGGCATGATGTCACAGTGCTCGGTGACCAGGGGCCTTAGTGCTATGTGCCAGGGTAACCAGTAGGGAGGGGGCCACAGTGCAGCAGTGGCTGGAGGGGTATAGACAAGCTGGGCCAGAGGGAGAGGAAATAGGCTGGTGGGGGGCCAGGGAAGGGGTGACATAAAGAATGCCTGTGCCTTGCATGTATGGACGCCTTAGGCATGTATCGGTTACTTCTCTTGTTACCCATCAAATCATGCTTGTCAGTATGCCTAGTAATTCTATTTTTAACAATGGTCTCCACTGGTTTGCCTGGTACTGATGTCAGGCTTACCAGTCTAGTTCAAGGGTCACCTCTGGAGCCCTTCTTAAAAATTGGTGCTACACTTGCTAACCTTCAACCTTCTGGCACAGAGGAGGATTTTAGCGATAAGTTACATATTACTGATAGTACAGCAGTTTCAAATTTGAGTTCTTTCAGTACCGTTAGATGCATACCATGTGGCACAACTGACTTGCTACTGTTTAAATTGTCTATACAATAAAACCTCTTTTGGTGTGACACACATTACACCAGTGCGCCGATCTTTACACTGGCTGCCTATTGTCTTCCGGGCCTGATTCAGGGTGATGATTTTGACCTATAAAGCCCTATGCTGCCTGGGCCCTGCCTATTTGTGGAATTGCCTTGCCCCCCAGGTCCTGGATCAGCCCCTGCAGTTGATTGGGAGCACCCTCCTAGGGGTCCCCCAAGTATCTCGGGTGGATGATGAAGAGGGTGTTCTCTGCGGCCACACCAAGGCTGTGGAATTCTCTCCTGATTAGAAGTCCCCTTCACCCCAGATCTTTCCAAAGACAGTGTAAGACCTGGCTGTTCCGTCAGGCTTTTGCGAGGGAGATGGGTGATTGGTGTGTGTGTGTGTGTGTGTGTGTATGTGTTTTAGCTCTGCTTGGGATATTTTTTATTGCTGATTTTATACTATTTGTATTCTGTTCATTTATTGATTGTTTTATTTATGCTTATTTTTTAAAATATTGTTTTAATATGTTGTGAGCTGCCCCGAGCTGCTATAGCAGGAAGGGGGTGGCCAAGAAATTGAAGGAAATAAATAAATGAATAAATAAATAATTTCAGATAATTCTTCAGGTTCATCACCACAAAAAACAGCTCTATCAAAGGAAATAAATAAATAAATAATTTCAGATAATTCTTCAGGTTCACCAGCACCAAAAATAGCTCTGGTGTAGGTATCTCCACAACATGTTCAGCGTTAAAAACTGACTCAAATAACGGATTTAGTTTCTCAGCAATAGCCTTTGTCATCCTTGACACTGAGACTGCACTTGTGTCCTTGGTCAATGACCTTTGCCGTGAGTTGGACCAGAAGCGTTTGACCCTGTTGATCCTATTAGATCTGTCAGCGACTTTCGACACAGTTGACCACGAGATGTTGGTGACCCACTTTACAGGACCAGGCTGGGGTGGTTCTGCTCATTACTGACTGGAAGAACTCAGCGTATTGTTCTGGGGGACTTTTCTTCGTCCCCCTGGAGCCTCGTGTGGGGTCCTGTACGGTTCCATTCTGCTCCCTCTCCTATTCAATGTGTAAATGCAACCACTGAGCGAGGTCATGAGGGGATTTGGTGTGCCTACTTCTCGTCTTCAGCTGACTCTGGGCCGGCAGTCTTGTTGCTGACATGGTGTCTGGCGGCAGTGGGAGACTGGATGAGGATGAGCCATCTGAAGCTGAATCACGACAAGATGGAAGAGATGTTGGTGGGCAGGGCTGGACGACTGGGGGTGGGGGACACCCCTGTCATTAATGGAGTTCATCGTCCTCTGGTTCCCCAGATTTGGAGTCTGGGGGTGCTACTTGATTCACAGCTCCGCCAGGATGCTCAGGTGGCGGCTGTTGTGAGGAGTGAATTTTGTCAGCTGCATCTAGTACAGTGATTACGGCCATACATCTCAGACTCTGCCCTGGCCACTATCATCCACGCCTTCATCACCTCTAGATTAGACTATTGTAATGCACACTACATGGGGCTACCCTTGGCGACGGTTCAAGAGACTGCGGCTAGTGCAGAATGCAGCGGCCCGTATATAACACTGGTACTTTTTGCAGTGCACTGGCTGCCTGTAGTCTTCCGGACCCAATTCAAGGTGCTTGTTCTCACCTTTAAAGCCCTACGTGGCCTGGGCCCCACCTACGTGCAGGACTGCCTCACCCCCTGGATCTTGGATTGGCCCCTGTGGTCAACCGAGATGCCCTCCTCGAAGTCCCCCATGTGTGTTGGGTGGTGACGATGGGGAGGGTGTTCTCGGTGGCTGCACCGAGGCTCTGGAACTCTCTCCTGGTAGATGCTTGCCTATCCCCAGATCTCCCTTCCTTCCTTTCGGAAGAGATGCAAGACCTGGCTGTTTCAGCGGGCGTTTGGAGAGGGAGTGGGGTGGTGGGAAGGGAGAGGGTTTTTTCCTGGACTGGTTCTGTTTTTGTATTTAAAATATTTATGATATTGTATTATTATGTTTTGTTGGATTTTGTAATAGTTTTAATGAATTTTGTAAGTCGCCCTGAGCCACCATTGGCAGGAGGGGGCAGGGTAATAAGTACAATAAATAAATAAATAAATAAAGTAATATCCTAGGAATACTAAAGGGGGGGAGAAAAAACCCCTCAAACAAATGCTACTCTGAAATTTGGTATAAAAACAAGCAATTTTTGATGCATCTATACTGTGGAATACACTTAAGTATGTTGTTCCATGTAGAGCCCTCTAGAGGGCTCCGCTTTGTTTCTGTGTTCTAAGTTAGTTCCAGCTAGCTAGCAAGCAAGCAACATGTCTGCATAATAAAGTATTACTTACTTCAGGGCTGTATCTACTTCTTGAGTCCTTAGCTGGACCCACAAACGAGGATGGGATTGATTCACTGTTGCTGTGCTGAAATTGCTAAGAGCTTCAGCAGGCGAAGCGAGTAAGTGAAATTAAAAGGCTGAGCTGGGTGGAGTGCTGCAGACCCAGATAGGAACTGTTAAAACTAGGCCCCAGAACACAGTGCAGTGTTCAGATTTCAGTACAGTGGGTGTGTGGGGTGACCAGATAACAAACTCACGAAGATTGAAAGATGTCCCAGAGGGAGTTTATGGACTCATTTGATACTACTGTAGAAGATTGGTCCACATATATTGAACGTCTGGAGCAATAGTTTGCACTCCATGATACCCCAGATGATAAGGAAGGTACCTGCATTACTGAACTATATGGGAGGTAAAACATACCACCTTCTTCGCAGTTTGACATACCCAAATAAGCCATGCACCAAAACTTCTGCAGAAATAGTGCAGGAGCACTTTTCACCCAAACCCCTGGAAATTGCAGAGCGATTTAGATTCCATAAATGTAATCAGCAGGAAGAAGAAAGAGTCATGGCTTATGGAGTTGCACTTCAAAGATTGGCAGAACACTGCAATTTTGGAAACATCTTACAAATGGCTCTGAGGGGCCAACTAGTCTGTGGCATCAGAAATGAAACAATTCAGAAGCGTCTCCTTACATCAGATGCTCTCACTTTTAAAAAGGCCATGGAGATAGCTACATCCATGGAAACTGCTACATGTGAGTCACAGGAGTTTCAAGCTATGAGCAGGAGTGAACACACCACCCACAAGTTATATTATACTCCAAGTCAACAAAACAAAACAGAGCCAAAAGAAAAATGTAGCTACTGTGGCAAGGAAGGACATAAATCAATGTTTTGCTGCTTCCAAAATATGGTATGCTGGCGTTGTGACAAAAAGGGGCACATACAAGGTCTACTACACCAAATAAAATAAAAGGCGAGAAGAAAAAGACTCCTGAAGGGCACCATAGGGTACACGCCGTAGAAACTGAAACAGACAGTAGTGACAAAGATCTAGCTGAGTTAAGTATTGCCTATGTGAGAGTGTCATGTGTAGAAGATGGAGACAAGGAACCCATCTGGGTAACACCCATAGTAGAAGGGAAAGTCTTAAAATGGAATTAGACATAGACTCAGCTGTATCAGTCATTCCTCATAATGAGTTTACCAAACAGTTCAGTAATGTGCAGTTAAAGAAAACCAGGACTATACTAAAAACATACACAGAAGAAAGAATAATCCTGCTGGGAGTATGTACAGTGGAAGTGAAGTATAATGGGCAGAGTAATAAATTAGATCTCTATGTGGTACCGGTAAGAGGATCAGCATTGTTTGGACGAAGCTGGTTAAAAAAAATTCGTTTAGACTGGCAGTGTATTAAAGCTCTCCAAGTTCACCAGAAATCCACTTCACACCAGCAGCTAGAAGAACTTTTTGCTAAAGCTGCACCAGTTTTACAAAAGGGTATTGGACACCTGAGGGACATAAAGGCCAGTATAACTCTGATAGAAGGAGTACAACCCAAGTTTTTGAAAGCCCGGCAGGTACCACTGGCTATCAGGGAGGCAGTGGCTAAGGAACTGGATTGGCTAGAAGGAATGGACATACTTACTAAAGTGGACTGGAGTGAATGGGCAACACCGATTGTTCCTGTTACGAAGAAAAATGGAACTGTACGGATTTGCTGTGATTTCAAGGTGACTATTAACCCAGTGCTGAGAACAGAGCACTGCTCCTTACCTCATATTGAGGATATTTACTTATCTTTGGCCAGAGGGAAAAAGTTCAGCAAATTAGATTTGGCACAAGCTTACCTCCAAATGGAAGTTGAGGCGGAGTCAAGAAAGTTTCTTACAATCAGCACTGAAAAAGGATTGTTCCAGTACAACCGATTGGTATTTGGAGTGGCATCTGCACCTGTACTTTGGCAGAGAGCCATGGATCAAGTACTTCCAGGGCATACCAAGCTGCAGATGTTATTTGGACGACATCATTGTTACAGGATCCAATGGTGAGGATCATCTGAAAAATCTGGCACAAGTTCTCAAGAGATTGGAAGAGTATGGATTACCGGTTAACAGTGATAAATGTGAATTCTTTAAAGAAGCAGTCACATACTGTGGACGCATCATAGATAGTGAAGGGCTACACAAGTCACCAGAAAAAACACATGCTGTTCTAAGAGCACCTCACCCGGAGAACAGATCACACGTTTATTCCTTTATTGGGTTTGTTAATTACATCCATAAATTTTTGCCCAACATAGCAACTGTACTACACCCACTGAACCAGATACTATAGAAAGGTAAGCACTGGGACTGGACTGAACAGTGTGAAAAGGGCCTTCCAGGAGGCAAAGAAGCGGATCACTTCAGAGCAAGTTTTAACACATTACAACCCAGAGCTGGAAATCTTGCTGGCATGCGATGCTTCAGCTTG
Source organism: Sphenodon punctatus (assembly GCA_003113815.1). Taxonomy (NCBI): domain Eukaryota; kingdom Metazoa; phylum Chordata; class Lepidosauria; order Sphenodontia; family Sphenodontidae; genus Sphenodon; species Sphenodon punctatus. The sequence goes on along the minus strand of QEPC01003457.1, from coordinate 6,035,290 downwards.
TGGACTTGGAGCAGTAATTTCTCATGTAATGCCTGATGGACAAGAACATCCCATCGCTTTTGCTTCACGATCTTTAAGCGCTACAGAACGTAACTATGACCAGATAGATCGGGAAGCTCTGAGTCTAGTTTGGGGAGTCAAGAAGTTCCGGCATTATTAGGAAATTCACATTGGTGACAGATCACAAACCTTTACTGTCTATTTTTAATCCCTAAAAGGGCATTCAGCTGCCCGAATACAAAGATGGGCCTTGTTTTTAGGGGCTCATAACTATGAAGTTAAATTTAAGGGCACTGCACAGCACCGTAATGCAGATGGCCTCTCACATCTGCCATTATGAGAGGCAGGTAATGGCACAAAGGAACAAGATGTACTCACTGCTGTGGAGTTGTTCAAAATGACACAAGTTAGTACCTTGCCTATCACACCAGCAATACTCCAGCGAGAGACAGGCAAAGATCTCATGCTAGCGGAAGTATATGAAGCTACCCTAAGGGGCTGGAAAGGTGAACCAGGGGAGAGTTTAAAACAATTTTTTCACCACAGAAATGAAATCTCCATTGTCCAAGGCTGTCTGATGTGGGGAAGTCGTGTAATAATCCCCCCAAAATTGCAGGCTAAAATTTTGGAAGAACTGCACGTGTGACATCTGGGCATAGTCAAAATGAAGACACTAGCCAGGGGATTTGTGTAGTGGCCTGGTATTGATGGACAGATTGAAAAATTAGCCAAGGATTGTTCTGGCTGTCAACAAATGCAAAGCATGCCTGGACTGGCACCACTTCATCCATGGAACTGACCGACGGCTCCCTGGGAACGTATTCACCTGGATTTTGCAGGCCCATTTTTAGGTACCAATTTTTTAGCGGTGGTGGATGGATATTCCAAGTGGCCAGAGGTGTTTTGCATGTCATCCACAACTTCAGCAAGTACTGTACAAGTTCTCCGAAGTCTTTTTGCTCGAACAGGGTTGCCTGTACAAGCTGTAACAGAAAATGGCCCTCAGTTTGTATCAGCAGAATTCCAAACCTTCATGAAACAGAATGGTTTTAAGCATGTGACGTCTGCACCATACCATCCTGCTACAAATGGACTGGCAGAACGCTTTATCCAAACTATGAAGCATGCCCTAAGAGCTGCAGATGGGCAGCCAGAATCTTTATCAGTGAAACTTGGAAACTTTCTTTTAGCATACAGGAATGCTGTACATGTGGCAATCAGTCAAACACCTGCCACTTTGTTTCTGGGACACAATCTTAGATCTCGACTGAATTTGCTAAAACCTGACCTGTGGAGGAATGTGATTAATAAGCAGACTGATCAGGTAAAGAACCATGATCGATCTGTACTAGGAGAACTACAGGTAGGCCAACCTGTCCTTGTTCGAGCATACAGAGGAGACCAAAAGTGGACGCCAGGCACAATTAAACCAGTGAAAGGACCATATTCTTATGAAATCAGTGTGGCGTCTGGTGTAACCTGGCACCGCCACATTGAACAGATACGGGAATTACCCTCTTCACAAAACTATTCAACTCTACCAATACCTGAATTGGCGGATCCAACCGATGAACCCAAACTGCTGAGAACAGCAAGCCTACCAGTGCCTGACATTGGGGGGGGGCAAGAAATTGAGCAATCATCTGATGTATCCCTGATTCCATCATCTGAAACATCTGTACAAGTAACCATTCCAGAATCTGAAAGACGCTATCCTGTCCATGTGAGGAGACCCCCTAACAAGCTAAACTTGTAACTGGCAAACAGCCAGTTGATAAGTATAGTGATATGGGCACTGATCCTCATTACAATTGCTGTTACTATTCTTATATTATTGAATGGCTGGTGTGTGTGTCGGGGGGTGGGGGAAGTTATGTATGTTGTTCTCTAGAGGGCTCCACTCTGTTTATGTGTTCTAAGTTAGTTCCTGCTCAGCTAGCAAGCAAGCAACATGTCTGCCTAATAAAGTATTACTTCAGGGCTGTATCTACTTCTTGAATCCTTAGCTGGACATCACAAATGAGTTGAAAAAATTGATCAATCTTATTAATGTTATCCTTTTATTAAGGATTGCTTTCACTCTGAAGATTGTAATCCTCTGCAACCTTCCTCTGATTTTAAAATAATTTGGTAAAATTTTAACTGCGTGTAAAATAGTGGAGATGCCACGACTTGCAGGATTGTAATACATTCAGATTTTTGGAAAGTCTGATGCTTTTTAAAAAATAAATAAATAAATAGCTGTACTGGCACTTCAAGTTTGAACGGACTCAGTGGAAAGGTTTCCGCTATCCTTGAGCAATGAAGGTCAAACAACATTCTGGATCGTTAAATCTCCCATTGTTGTCTATGGTTTTGTTAAAGGAGTTAGCAGCTTTAAACTCCAGCAATCTAATATTGGAAGTGTATTTCTCTTTAGATAAAATTAACAAAAAATATTAATGTGATTCTGTTGAGCAAGAATATTTAAAAACCTGAATAGTATTCAGTCATACAGTAAACTGAAAGAAAGGGACTTTAGAATGTAATTAGTTAAAAATAAAAATTAAGCTGACTATGTCTGCCTCTCTGAAAACACTCCACTATGTTTTGAAGTATTTATTTCTTCATTGTATAACAAATCATTGTCCCACTTAAGTAAAGAGGAAGAGAGAGAGTGTCAGTGAAATACATAACTATACTTTTATGTAATTCATTTGTATTTTCCATAAAGGATACAACATTTGCACAGACTTATCCTCAATGTTTTTATTGTTGAATAAGGTCCTACGGCTGGTTTAACGGTAAAAATAAAATTTCCAGTCCTTTGTCATCCCATTCCCAAGTGACTGCTTTTTGCGTCCTTGAATCACCGATGACGTCTGCAAATGCTTGAAACAAAATCACTAGCAGGCTGTATCTGGTGACGTTCTGGAATTAAGATGAATCTAATCTGATAGTTATGCTGCTCACATAGCCCAGCTTCAGTTGGGGTGGATATCAAGTCTGTTTTGTAGTAATGAAGATCAAGCAGGCTGTGATCACTCAATGATGACCCATTTCTAGTTAACGTCATTCTAAAAAGACAAACTTGGCATCACCCACGTGATGGGTTGTTGCCATAGAAACCAAGACTTCGAGCTAGGCGAGAAGCTGAGCTGCTTGCAATATTTTTCAGCTTCTGTGTCTTGGCCCCTTGGGCTATCACAGAAAATTACTGAGCTGTACTGAATCTGTCAGGGTTTGTTTATATCTCCTTATTAAGGGTCTCTATTTACAGTCAGCCTGTTTTAGTAAATGCACAGAACAGGTTAAGAAAATTCCCAGGGAGAAATGACTATAATGGTTCTAATGGAAATTGCCTTAGATTAGTGATCTGTCCTCTAACAAAATAGAAGATTAAATTTATTTAATTCTGATCCCAGTTCTTAACAATTTAACCACACGTCTTTCAAAAGCAACATTGAAATGTTGTGTTGAGGCAGGAAGTAACATTAGAGGTGCACACTTCTTTTATTAATGAAGTAGGAAATTAAAGAAAAGAGACTTTAAGATTTTAAAGTCAGGTACTCAAAATTTAGAAAATGTTACTTGCCTTGGCATGAGACAAAAGTATTGTTCAAGAGGGTTCTTGTTTCTCTTGCACCATTGGTGAGTTCTGATTTAGATCAACGTCTTCTGACTTGATTTACTTTTAACTCCTGTTTTGGAGAAAAAAAACCCTCAATTAGTTTTCAGGGATTAATCTTAGGGCACTACATTCCTGGTTTATCTTTTTCGTAAGCATTTATCAAAAAGGAGATGTCTGAAACCACCTTTGGGTCCCCATGCTTTCCCCCTCCCCCCAAATCTCTAAATCAGGAGCACAGGTTTGGCAGTATTCAACTTCATTCCTACTGAAGCTTGCTTATTCATCACCAACCATATATACAATTCTTTGTTAGTTCTTCTCTTATATTGGGATCTTTGAACTTTTCCTTGGATCCCAGGACCTTCTGCCTGGCCAGTGAAACTTCAGGCTGACTATCTAGAAATGTTTAACCTAGGGTAAAAATAAACGAGACGATAGCCAACATTAGCACCCACCAGATGGGTGTTTGCAGGGACATCGTAGGCCCATCATGTGGGCCATTGTGTGCTAATGTGTGCAAACGTGGCTGCATCTCATTAATTGTGTTGCGTGTAGCCTTGCCTGCATCCAGGTCCGCCAGCACCATAGAGACGTGCATAGCACGTTCTCTCAGCTGAGAGACTGCTGTGAGTGAGTGTAAGGCAGAGGGTGTAGGAAGGACCTTCTCTAGAGGAGCTGTACCTGCACTTCTCTCTCTGTTTGGGAAAGGAACCGATGGGAGTGAGGGAGGGGTGAGGTGCTCCACTTGGTTCCTTTCCCAAATAGAGCTCAGGAGCCCTGTGGATCCTCCGGAGGAGCCTTGCCCCATCCTTGCTCTCCTTGGTTCCTTTCCAAAACGGAGAGAGAAGTGCGGAAATAGATCCTCTGGAGCACCTTCCTGCACCCCCCTGCAACACACACTCCTCTCTGAGCTGAGAGAGTGCGATTGCTTGCTCCTTTCACAGCTTCCTCTCACCTGGGAGAGCATGATTGCTTTCTCCTCTAGCAGCCATTTCTCAGCTGGGAGAATGTGCTAGCACTGCTTCTGATGGATGGGGGGAGGGGTCATGACTGCTGTGAACCCCCTTTCTATCATGGCCTGGGAGAGGGAAAGCACTGAGAGGTGCCACTGGTGGCAGCTGCTGCCAGTATGCGAAATGCACACGGGCCAGCCCATTTAGCTCTACCCATTTTTAGCTCTGCCCATTATTATCTCTACATGTTAAAACGTGATTGGGGGCTTAGCAGCAGCTGCATGGACTGAACAGAGACTCCAGCGAGCTATTGTCTTCTTTATAAACACCCCATATCTTTCCTATGTTCTTCCTCTTTTTCGTCTTCCTCTCTGACACCTTTTATACTTGTTGAGATAAAAGCCTTCACTTTCTGTCAATGGTATATAGGCCTCTGCTATTAATGTTATCAGCGGTGGACCTTCTCCATAAGATTAGCGTTTAACTCCTCCTTGACTGTGTACCAACCCTGCTATGTTACAGTGTAGCTTGGATTAAATCTTTAATCTTATATGGAATTTGAATGCTAAGGGGTATGCTATGAGCGTCAATGAGTAAATTTTTACATTTATTTTACGAAAGCTTTTATTTCTACTTAATTTATGCACCTTTTCTTTCTTTTCCTTAGACGCCAAAAGGCCCGGGAGAGGCAACAGAAGTTGTTAGCTGAATTTGCTTCAAGACAGAAAAGCTTTATGGAAACTGCCATGGATGTTGGTATGGTTTTATTATCTTTTTTATTACATGTAATTCTTTTTTTTTGTAATGGTGCCCGTAGCCATTGCTATCGATGCTTCACAGAAATTAGTATACATTTCTTGAACTTAAAGAAGTTGCTGATATTCTGCACTTATTGGTCATAGCAACTTTCATCGAAGGATCTTAAAGCACGTCATAAGCAAACTACCTCACTATTTTTATTAATCACTTTTATTTCTTTCAGTGTTCAAAGTGCTGTACAGTCCTTATCTAGTTCATCCTTACGGCAGCTCTTTGAATTTCCCATTTGGGGAACTGGTGCTGAGAGATAGTGACTTGCCCAAGAACACCCAGTGAGTTCATGTCTAAGACAGGATTTGAAATCTGGTCTCCCAAATCCAAGCCCAACATGTTATCCACTAGGCTGCATTGGCTATGTCATAACTCTGGATAAAAACAAATGAGACGCTGGCCCGCTGTGGCCTGGAACTCTCCTATGTGGTCCCGTGCTGCCAGTTGTGGGCCCGCTACTGCCCCGAAGGGGGTGCAGGTAGCAGCTCACCTGGGGTTTGCCACATGGGCCAACACAGCCCACAGTGGGCCAGCACGATTGTTTGGTCCCATCATCCCCACCACAGGGCAGGAGCTGCCATAGTTACACATTATGATGGTGGGGGGAGGAGGGGCGGGGCTGGGCATTGGGAGTGGGGTGGGGACAGGGCACCCTCCTGCATGTTTGTTGTGGTCTGCCCCCCTTACCCAGTCCGTGCAGGTAGTGGGAGGGCTCTCCCAACGGTAGCCATGTTTGTTCTGTGCTTCTTGATGACCCAGAGAGTGGCAGCCATGGTTTCCTGAGCTGGGAAGCCCCGCCGCCTGCACATTTGTTTTCATCATCTGAAACAGGACATACAGTCAACTCTTGGTATAAAGCCCTGGATTATAGAAGACTACAATGATAAAAGGCTGTTGGCTCCTTTCCGTCATCATTTAGACTATGGTCTGACCACAGGAGTGGGACAGGAGAAATTCCCAGCATTATCACATTCACTGTTGATAGTAAAATTGGGATTTTGTATTTGTGCTTTAACTATGTGCTCATGCTGTAAGTGTAAAAAATGTTTTGGTAGACTGCAATCCCTGAAAACTTGATCTGGGCTGAGAGAGCCAAGTTAGATTCAATCTTTCTCTTATTGTCTGCAGATCAGTATCTGTCCTGCCATTTTGGAGTAAGCTATGAGTAGCTGATTGATGTACAGGGCATTATGGAATCTTGCTTTCTCTTTGTTAGCTATACTATGCAGGACTAATAACAAAACATTTTGGTTATTAAAATCAGGAGTTATGATTCTGAATACAGCCAGAGCAAATTTGTGCAAGATGGTGCTGCTTAAAATAGTCATCTCTAAGAATAGAGTCGCTTTGCACTGTAGATCCCTCAAGCCTTTTTAGTCCTAGGACAGAGACTTCTTGAAACATTGCTCTTAGAACACAGCCATCACATCATGACATTGCGTTGTCATTACATTTTCATCACTGTGCAATAGCATAGTCAGAATGTTGTATCTGCCTTGCTTTCAAGGGGAATGCTTGTCCTGCTAACTATACTGGTTTGGAAATCTATCCTTTTGCATCAAGTTAATACTGATATCTATCAATTGGTGTAAATTCTTGTATTAAGTAGATTATAACCTTATTTTTAAATGTTACTTGATAAAAGGTGCCCCAAATCCCCAAGCTTTTTCAAAAATAAATTCAGTTTGCTATATTACCTAATTTTATCATATTTTATTTATTTTTTATTTATTTATTTGCACTTCTTAGCCACTCTCTCATGCCCATGGCATCTCGGCGTGGCTTACAACACATAAAATAACAATGAATACAATAACAATAAAACACACAATTTAAAACATCTAAAAATCCACCTAACCCCCCCCCAAACCTTTTATCCCCCCCCCCCCGGAAGGCCTGGGAAAACAGCTAGGGAGAACAGCCCGGCGGGAGGCCAACCGACTCGGGGCCAGATGGGCTTCCTCGGAGAGGGAATTCCATAGTCACAGCCCGGCCACTGAGAACGCCCTCTCCATTGTGGCCCCCCGCTTTACACGGGGGACCTCCAGGAAGGCTTCCCCGGCGGACCAAAGGGGATGCTCTGGGATGCGGAGGGTGAGGCGGTCCCTGAGGTATGAGGGGCCAAGACCGTGTAGGGCTTTATAGGCGAAGACCAACACCTTGAATCTGGCTCGGCACGCTATAGGCAGCCAGTGCAGTGCGCGGAGCACGGAGGTGATGTGTTCCCCTCGGCCCGTCCCTGTCAGGAGACGCGCTGCCACATTCTGCACCAGCTGCAGCCTCCAAACCAGCATCAAGGGAAGCCCCACATAGAGCACGTTGCAGTAGTCTAGCCTCGAGGTAATGAAGGCATGAATTAGGGTGGCCAGGTCAGGTCTGGAAATATATGAACTCAGCCTCCGCACCAGATACAGCTGGCGGAAGGCAGCCTGGACCACCACCTCCACCTGCCGATCTAGGCGGAGATCTGGGTCCAAAAATACCCCCAGACTCCAAACTTGTTGGGCCCCCCTCTACGAGGGGAGCCGACACCTCCCTCGCCCTACCCACCGCCATCACCTCCATCTTATCAGGATTGAACTTCAGTCTGCTCTGCCGTAACCAATCCACCATGGCCTCCAAACATTGGGACAGCACCGAGATGGCAGGACCTGGGTCAGCTGAAAAAGAGAGGTAAAGCTGGGTGTCATCAGCATATTGATGGCAATGCACACCAAACCCTCTCACGATCTCCCCCAAGGGCTGCATAAATACATTAAACAATAGTGGAGACAAGATGGAACCTTGCGGAGCGCCACAATCCAGGGCCCGGGAGCTAGAAGACTCAGCCCCCAGGACAACCCGTTGGCTTCTCCCCGAGAGGAATGACCGGAACCATCCAAGGACAGTCCAGTCCAGACCCCCCAGGGCTCGCAACCGTCTCAGCAGCAGCCCATGGTCCACCGTATCAAAGGCGGCCGAGAGATCTAGCAGGACCAGAAGTGTTGAATGTACTGCGTCCATCTCCTGGCGGAGATCATTCACCAAGGTCACCAATGCCGTCTCTGTGCCATAGTCAGGGCGGAAACCCGATTGAAATGGGTCAAGGAAACTGATGCTGTCAGGGTGAACCTGGAGCTGCATTACCACCGCCCATTCAATAACCTTCCCTAAAAAGGGAAGGTTAGAGACAGGTCGGTAACTGGCGAGTGCATCCACATCCAAAAATGGCTTCTTCAGCAGGGGGTGCACCAAGGCCTCCTTGAGACCGGGGGGAAAACTCCCCTGCCAAAGGGACGCATTGATTACCCTTGCCAGCACCGTCGCCAGTGTCTCCCTGGAAGCTTTCACCAACCAGGATGGGCATGGATCTAGTTCACAACTGGTGGCTCTAACAGACCCCAGGATATCCACAGCATCGACTGGCGTCACTTCCCGAAACTCATCCCAAGAAGATGGACCAGACAGGGCCTCCATTTCCTCGTGTTCCACCTCCACTGCCCCTAATCCAGTGTCGAAGTTGCTCTGGATCTGAGCGACCTTGTCTGCAAAGTAGGTGGCAAACGCCTCACAGCGGGCCTGGGACAAGTCCCCGTCCAGGCGGAGGGAGGCTGGATTAACCAGCCCCTGCACCACTCGGAATAGCTCTGCTGGACACGACTTTGCATATGCTATGAGGGCAGCAAAGAACTCTTTCTTTGCTGTCCTCACAGCCTCAATGTAGGACCTCAAATGGGCCCTATGGAGAAGTCGGTCAGATTCAGTGCGAGTCCGATGCCAGCATCGCTCTAGTCGCCTACCTGCCTGCTTCATACACCGCAGCCCCTCAGTAAACCAAAGGGCAGTGACGAGACAGAGGTAGGAGACGTCTCGGAGCTACCCTGTCAATGGTCTCCCCGAGCAAGATGTTCCAGGCACAGACAAGTTCATCAACAGAGCGGCCGTCACGATCTAAGGTTAAATCCCACAGGGCCTCCTGGAACCGTTGAGGTTCCATCAGCCTCCGGGGGCGGACCAACCTAACTGGTCCCTTCCCCTTCTGGAGGTGGTGCGCTGAGAGACTGGCCTGTAGGAGGTAATGATCTGTACATGACAAGGGCGTGACCGTCACATCCCCCACTACCAGATCACCTGCCTCAAGGCCAGAACAGAACACAGGACGAGGATGTGCCCCCCCCCACATGGGTTGAGCAGTTAACAACTTGGGACAAGTTCATGGTTGCCATGGCGGCCATGAACTCTTCCTCCGTTCCCACAAGACCAGTATCAGCATGGGTATTGATGTCCCCCCGGACCAAGGAGTCCAGCACCACCACTGAGACCAGCTCTGCTAGAGCGGCAAGGGATGCCGCTGGGCAGGAAGGGGCCCGGTGCACCAGCAGCACCCCTAAATTGCCCCCAGCCAAATCGATCACCACATGGAGGGCCTCAACCCTGGAATCTCCTGGACTGGATACCTTCTAACAGGCCATGTCTCTCTAAAAATAATAGCTACACCACCACCCCCGACCCCCAGTGTGGGGCTCGTGCTGCACAGCATACCCAGTTGGAAGGAGATCAGCCAGAATTGGCCCCGCCTCCTCATCCAGCCAGGTTTCCGAAATACATACAAGGTCCGCAGCCCTGTCCAGAATCAGATCTTGGATTACTGGGGCCTTATTAGCCACGGAGCTTGCATTTAGCAGCATCAGTCCCCCACTGGCGGACCTTAGACCCTGCTCCTCCCTTATCTCCAGTGAGGGGGGGGAGAGGCTCTTTTGACCTCCACAAGGGACCTAGAACCCCTGGGAGCCCGAACCACACACCCCCATGGACCATGCAGTCCCCGTCCTAGAACCACCCCTATGGCCGCTCCTCCTCTCCCGTCCACACCATTCTGACCCCTTCCTACCGGCTGCTCTTCCAAAGCCCTCAGAGATCGCCACGCCCTTTCCCCAGAATATTTATGTATTTATTTATTTATTTTATAAATTTGTACCCCGCTCCTCCTGCAAGCAGCCCGGGGCGGCTTCCAACAATAAAATAGCATACATAAAAGCAATTTAAAACCATCAATAACCATGCAAAATAATTAAAACAGGGCTCAGGACCTTCATTTAAACAATAATAAATAAACAATGAATAAATAAGGTGGGGGGCTAAAAAAAACCTTACCCCACCCTCCCCAAAGGCCTGGGCGAACAGCCAGGTTTTACAACTTCACCGGAATGTCAACAGGCTGGGGGCCAGGCGAGCTTCCTCCAGAAGGGAGTTCCAAAAGCGTGGCCCGGCCACCGAGAATGCCCTCTCCATTGTGGCCCCCCGTTTAACACGGGGGACCTCCAAGAAGGCACCCCCGGCAGACCGAAGGAGCCATTCTGGGGCGCGGAGGGTGAGGCGGTCCCTGAGGTATGAGGGGCCCAGACCGTGAAGGGCTTTATAGATCAACACCAAAACCTTGAACCTGGCTCGGCACGCTATCGGCAACCAGTGCAGAGCTCGGAGCACAGGTGTAATAT
>QEPC01003457.1:5976782-6022209 GCA_003113815.1 Sphenodon punctatus | reverse complement strand
CGAAAGCCGCCTTCTGCCAGTTATATCTGGTGCGTAGGCTGCGTCCGTTTGTCTCCGGCCCGGACCTGGCCTCCCTCATCCATGCCTTCGTCACCTCGAGGCTGGACTACTGCAATGTGCTCTACATGGGGCTGCCCTTGTTCCTGGTTCGAAGGCTGCAGCTAGTGCAGAATGCGGCAGCCCGCCTCCTGTCGGGGACGGGCCGTCGGGAGCATATAACACCTGTGCTCCGGACTCTGCACTGGCTGCCAATAGCGTGCCGAGCCAGGTTCAAGGTATTGGTGCTAATATACAGGGCCCTTCACGGTCTGGGCCCCTCATACCTCAGGGACCGCCTCGCCCTCCGTGCCCCAGAGCAGCTCCTTCGATCTGCCGGGGGTGCCTTCTTGGAGGGCCCCCGTGTTAAACGGGGGGCCACAATGGAGCGGGCATTCTCGGTGGCCGCGCCGTGCCTCTGGAATTCCCTCCCGGAGGAAGCTCGCCTGGCCCCAAGCCTTTTGACATTTTGGCGAATTTGTAAGATCTGGCTGTTCACCCAGGCCTTTGAGGGAGAGGGGTGGGGTGGGTTAGGAGGTGTTTTACCTTCCCCCACCCGTATTTATTTATTATCCCAGCCTGTTTTATTGTAGTGTTTTTATGGATTGTTTTAGTATATTGTTTATAAATTGTTTTTATAACTAACTTGTTTGCCGCCCCGAGCTGTTTGCAGGAGGGGCGGGATACAAATTGAATAAATAAATAAATTAAATTTTTATAGAAATACATGTTGACAAGTGGTTAATACTGATGTGCACCAGCATTTTCCTAATACATCAAGATTCTCACAGGAATACCTTTCAGTCTTGAAGCAGAGGCTCCTTAGGGAGGGGAAAAGTGCATATTTTTAAAGCAAGGTGACACATTTCGTAACTCTCCACCTTCTGAAACCAGTTAGAAAAATAAATTAGTTTTTACTGGTCTTCAGAGAACACACATGCTGGGTCAGGGCAAAAGATATTAGTGTGCTAATAGTTGCTTTGATACTAGGGGACCACCTTGACACAGTGTGTTCAGCAGGAGCAGTGTTGCCTACAGTTAGAGACTGGAAACTCCATGGCATGTTTAGACTCCTTTTAGCTAGTCTTTTGATTTCTGAAATTGATGCACATAGACTCTGGAGAATACAGAATGAAATGAAATGGCAAAAAGGTGAATATTGAAGTCTATAATAATAAGAAAAAAAAGTACCGGATGTTTATGAAATTGGTTAAAGTAAGTTCTGTAAGCAGGGAGAGACACTGTAGGGGGGTGGGAGGGAGTAATAGGCACTGTAGAGGGGATGGGGAGAGTGCTGGCTGGCCTTTGAAAGTGACTGGCCCTGACTGAGACCTGTCACATTTAAAGGCCCTTTCCTCCACTACAGCACCTCTCACCTGCTTATAGAACTCTTTTGGGGTGCGAGTGGTTGGTGAGGGGTGGCACCTGAAAGGCACTGTGGGGTGGAAGTACCTGCTGGCCTTTGAAAGTGACAGGACCTGACCAAGGCCACTGCAGGACCTGGTTCAGCAGTGGTCCCAACCGGAGCCTGTCACTTTCAACAGCTGTTTCCCCTCCCCCCATCACACCTCTCACCTGACAGGCGCTATGCAGGGGGAAATGCCATGCCAGTTTCTCTGGTAATGCTTGTATTTGGGGGCATTGGGCCCCAAACCCACCCCTCTTACCATCCCACCTATTCCCACTTCTTTGCCTCTCACGCAAGGGAATTCCCAATCACCAGGTACTCCCCCATCTCTCACCCACCTCACAATCTAATACCCCGCCCTCTCACAGAGGGGTCATGGCTATATCCCACCCCTCCACTAAACCATTCACACCCCAAATCTCCTTTAAACGCAATATCAATTCAAAAATACATATAGAATGCATTCTCCACCTCTCAGTCCTCCACCAAACTAGCCTTCCCACTCCTATTTCTCCAACACTCATTTGGAGGAATTCCCTCCCCCGGCCTAGTACTCCACTCTTACAGAGAGGCCATGGCTTAAGCTATAAATCTACTGAACCTGCCCCTCTCCTGCTCCCTTGTCTCTCACCCAGGGAGTCGGCCTAAACTACCCCACACACCCATCCCTCCCACTCTCCCTACCCATGACATATCCCCATAAAATACAATGCAAAAAAAAATGGGGTAAGTAATAGAAGGGAGGGTTAAAAGCAGCAGCAATAAGATGACAACTCGTTTAGGACAGCAGAGCTTCGTGGCCATGGCCACATGATCCACAAACAGCCCAAGAACAATTGGCGCTCATTAGCCACCTGATGGCTACTGCCTCCAGGCAGCTTGATCCCCTTCTGAAGACTGTATCTGAAGGGGAAAGCAGATCCAATCTTCATTCACCCAACTTTAGGGAGAGGAAAAATACCTTCAGACATCCAAGCCCCTTCCCACCATGCCATTAGCATACCATCAAAAAATCTTCTCCCTCTCTGATCTCATACAAAAGGACTTCTCCAATCTGGAGACTATCTATAGTAATGCTTCCCCTGGCATTACAGAAGCAGCTACTCCACAAGATTTTGGTGGAAACCATGCACTCCAGGATATATGGAGCAGCCAATGGCTGCAGCCCTCCAGTCTAAGTGCTTCCGTTTGCCTCAGCATGCTTGGTGCAGCTCCATTGAATCTCAGGTGCCTTTGTGGGAAGGGCAGTGTAAAAAAAATCAAATAAATGCATAAATAAATAAATGTATAAATAAGGTATAGGCAGGAACCCGAGTTGACCACCAAAAAATCTTAAATTCTGAAACCAGTGAAGCCAAATTCTGCAAATTTACCACGAGCATTAATATTTGCATAATTAACTTGATTTGCATAACTCTGCATGCTGGGAAGCAAATTTGCAATAGGTTTGACATAGAATCACAACTTTGCTAATCAAACACAACTCAAATCCTCTAGAATTTCAGCACCTCCCTCACGCAAACATTGGGCCTTCAGACCCCACCCCCCACAATTCATCTCCCAGGGGCCTATTTACCCTCAGGTCATGGTCAGGATTGGCTGATTCTGTGAGGATTGGCTGATTCTGTGAAAATCACTGCAAATTGCAGCAATGCAGTCAACTTGGGTCCCTGGGTATAGGCCTGACTGTTCTTGTTCTTGACTCTTTCTTCTTCATTGTGGGCTTGCTTCTTTCTTTCCAACCTTCCTGCAGGATTATGGATCAGGGAAGCTGATCAGGCATTGCGATCCTTATAGTTCTCTGGTGATGATCATATTTCCTTGCAGAGGATGGCCCTCCTCTTCCTTGGTATTTGACTACCAGTGGCATATACCCTTTGTGTCATGCTTTCGTTCAGGCTGAAAAGGCTGAGCACAGCATGCGACTTCAGAGTCCAGTGCCAGCATGAAGGCAGGGAGGACCTCCAAATGTTGTAGGCAAGCAGCCCACATGAAGCCCCCTTCCTTTCTGTGTTGGTGGACTGCTCTAATGTGGACCCCCTCCATTCCAGTCCTGCAAACCTTGACTCTCATGTTCTTCCCTCTTTATTAAGCACTGACTGGTTGTCCTGATTCAGCTCTGCTTCTCAGTTAGTTCTTGCTTTCCAGTCCTTATTTCTGTCCCCAGTATGAATATATGGGAAATATTGCATGGCAGAGGCCTCAGACCATGACTCCAGTACACTATCCAACTTCTCTGCCCCAGATAGGTAGGCCTCTAACTTGCATCCCAGTCTCTATTAACAAACTGTTTGAGATCAGAAAGTCAAGGGACTTCTTCTGACTCAGTGAAGGAAAAGGCCAAGGAAGTATAAGAAACCACAGAGAGTGAAGCCTTATGTTCTTATTTGGGGACCCATGCAGCAATACCAAGGTCTTTGACTTGGAGGAACTGAATACTTCCATCTGGCCATGTGACAAATCCCACTCCTTGTTAGATTTGCTCTAAGAGTCACTCTTTCTCCTCTCAAGGAAAAACTTAATATAGTGCCCAGAATGGACTCTAAAACTACCTTCCAGATGAGGAAGATCGTTGTCTGCCATGTCCTTGGGAGAAATAGTTTTTTTCCCTCCAATTGTAAAGTCTAGTTATAATCTCTGCTCTAAATAAATAAATAAGAAGTACTATGATTATGCCTTGGCCATTTTCTGCCTGGTCTTTGCCCATGTCTCTTTCTCCAGGGCCTCAGTGTCCTGGATAGAGTTCCTCTCCAGTTCCCTCTAGGCTAGACTAGCTCTTAATGTGGACATGCCTGTCAAGGAGTGAATCCATTTTCTGTTCAGGTCTGATATTTAGAACTGCAGTAATTTGCATTCTGATGGAATCAGACTCTCGACTGTTGTGGTTTCATCCAGTCTGGATTAATGGACTCTTGGGTGCTAGACACCATCTTTGAATGCTCAGCCCTTCCCCACCCACACAATAAATCTTTCCTTCCTCTGAACTGGCCAAGAGATTTGCATATGGGAGGCTGTTCAGGGAGGGAGCCATCTACTCTGCTCCTCATAGGACATTTTCACATGGAAATGTGACCCTAACCCACCGCACACACATGCTTGCTCCCGCGCTCCACCCACCTCCACCCATCACCCACCCACGGAGCAGCGGGCGCCAATGCCAGTTGCTCAGTGCGTGGAGATGGGGGTGGTGGTGTGTGTCTGTGGGAACGCACGCACCGCCCACCCATCCCCCCACGCGCCCGTGTGAAAAGGGCCATAGACTTTTTCTGGTGCCCCAGAAAATGCAGGTGTTTCCTGAACTACCCACCACTGTCTCAGTCTTTTTTACACCATCTCTAGATGTGTCAAATAGCTGGCAAAATTCTAAGCCTCTCACCTATGTCAGTGTCCAGCTCCAGCAGTGTTGTTTACTCTGAAATCTAACAAAACAGAATCAGCAGATGCTGCTTTCAGAAGAGGAGTGTTGCATGCTCTTGCCCTTTCCTAACTTTCCTAACCTACAGGAGTCTTTCCCTTCTCCTTCCCACCTCTAAATTTTCAAGAATGACTGCTTGTTACTTTCCACATGTCAGCCTCTGTCTTGGATGAGCCTTTCTTAATCTCTTCCGTTGTAATGCTCCTTGTGTTTTAAGTTAGGAAGTGTCTTGACTGGAAAGTTGAGAGCAGTTCATGCTCGTTAGAACTTGAGAGGTACAGCTGGTGCCAATAAACTTGTGGGAGTACTTCTGTGGATCAAGGGGATACATGACAGTCTCTGGATTAAAGTAGCCATTGTGAAAATATGCCTAAATCATAAAAATGTTCTGGTACACAGGAATAGGATCCCATACAATGCCATGCATCTTAAACTTTCCTTACTACCAATAATTTGCCCCCTCCAAATCACCTTTCATACCACAGAGCCTTTAACTTGCATCCCTTACCCACCATCTTTTTGAGTGCAAACTACCTTGTGATATAAGCCAGAACTTGAAACTCCTGAGACTCCTTGAAACTTCAGCTGGGACAAAATCACCAAAAGAATCAGACACTTCTAGTTCCCAAAGATGTGCTTCCCATTTCTCAAATTCCCAAACAAGCCACACATTTTTCTTTTCATGTTTATTCTAAGATTGTTGTCTCACTGCTCTTGTGAACTTTTATTCCTGATTTACAATCAAAAGCATATAGTGTACTTGAAATACAATGGCTTAGTGGCCTGTAGACCCTAAACTATTCCGATTGGCTAAAGTACCGCAAAGTAGTTTAATTATCCATTACCTTCTATTTTACATTACGTTGTCATCATTGCTCATGTTAGCAGTGCCAGGAAGAACATAAGTGCCATACTGGGTCAGACCAATCATCCATTTAGCCCAGTATCCTGTCTCCAACACTGGCCAACTTTGGTTGCTCTAGAGAATTGCTCAACAGATTATAATGGAGAAATACATTTCTTACTGTTCACTCTCCTAACAATTGGTCTCATTCCCTGACCAACTTGACTAATAGCCATTTCCGGATCTATCCTCCTAAGCATTTACCCAACTCTTTTTTTTTTTTATGCTTTGGCAACAAGTTCCACTGATTGATTGTATGTGGAGTGAAAAATTCCTTGTCAGGTTAGGGACGAATAGCGCTGGGCATTCTACAAACATTAGACACAAAGGCAGTCCCTGCCCCAAGCACTTGCACTTTTAAGTGACTACATCTGTCTTCTCTTCAAATGTAGACTTGTGTAATGGATTGATTCTCACCATGGGGTTTTAAATTCAGGCTAACAATGATGAATATGAATTTTATTTTTGGACCGCATGAGTCACAGCAGACTGCATTGGAGGTTATGGAGAAGATGCTTTCTTAGCAGAAAGCCTCTCAGCTGAAGTCAGTTCATCTGGGACCACTAAAGTTATCCTGAAGCATCAGTCTTGAACTATCTTATCCAGTTAAACAAAAAACCTCTTCTGGGTCTAATGCATTTGCTAGCCAGAGGTTTTTTCCTCATTTTGCTGGCTCCTTCATTCTACATCAAAGGAGTTTTATTTTCTCTTATTGTAATTCTCAAAATTACTTCCTTCAGTAGGAGGGTTGTTGAGATTAAAAGAACTAGCTCATTAATTTTAAAGTTAATTTATCTTTGTCTTAATAGGGATGATGTGTACATGAAATCTAAAAGGTTTATAGAATGAGAATGTCTTGTTAAAAAAAACTAACTCTGGTATAAGAATCCATGTACATAGCTGCTTTTACTAACATGTTTGAATGTAAGCTAGGCGATCATAAGAACATAAGAAGTGCCATACTGAGTCAGACCAATGGTCCATCAAGCCCAACATCCTGTCTCCAACAGTGGCCAGTTTCAATCGCATGGGAGAAATATCAGCAGTCACGTAGGCAATCCATTCCCTGTTGATCACTCCCTGCTTCCAACAGTAAGAAGTTCATATCTAGTAATCTACTTGGTTAATAGCCGTTAATGAACCTATTCTCCAAGAACATATCCAGTCCCTTTTTAAACGCAGCTATACTACTGACCCCGACAACCTTTTCTGGCAACAAATTCCACAATTTAACTCTGCGTTGAGTGAAAATATACTTTGGGTGTTTTCAGACATGTCACTAACCCCAGTTTAACCACACTTTAACCAAGCTTGAACATTTCTTATGCATGTTGCAGGACTGTATTGGTGCCCTATGCAGCCCTGCAACATGCATAAGAAATGTTCAAGTGTGGTTAAAGTTTGGTTAAACTGGCGTTAGCATCATGTCTGAAAACACCCTTTGTTTTATTTGTTTAAATCTGCCACCAGTTAGTTTCATTGAGTGACCCCTAATTCTAGTACTACTTGAGAGGGTAAATAAACATTCCTTATCTGCTCATTCCACTTCACTCAAAATTTTATAAACCTCTATAAGCCTTCTCTTCTCCAAGCTGAAGAGCCCTAACCTATCGAGCCTTTCTTCGTACGGAAGCCATTCCAAACCCTTGATCATTTTTGTTGCCCTTCTCTGCACTTTTTCAAATTCTATTATTTCTTTTTTTGAGATGGCATGACTCAAAATTTCATGCTTGATGCATAACTTTGAGTAAATTATACTAAATCTGGAATATTTCCATTTCTTCTTTATATTAAAAATTGCACATTCAGGAAAATGAAAACTATGAATAAAAATGAACTGTGGGTCCCCCCCCCCCTTTCAGCTAAAAGGTAGGTTGTTGATGGGTATCCATATGCATTTTTAGTTTACCGGGAAACTTAAAAACTAAGAGGTTAGATTCACCACTTCTCAAATATTGGTTTGGAAAAAGACAGCAAAAAAAATTATCCACAGTTAATATCCAGTATTCTGATTAGCTTGGTAGTTATTCAGTAACTAACTGGTTATCATGGAAGCTAACCAACAAACTAGAATACTGCATACCATGAACATTTACCTGCTTACCGCATTACCATATTACCACATTAGCTCATAACCAACTTACTGTTGCTACTCTAAAACCAGTTCCAGAGGGAGGGAGTAGAGGTGTTTGTTTTTTTTAAATGGTGTGTGGGTTGGTAATGTGGTAAATGGCAATGTGTGGTATTGCAGTAAATTGGTAATCCCGTTTACTGGATAGCTGCTGGATGCTAACCAGATACCAGTAGATATCATGGTATCTAGCCAAATACAGGATAGCAGTGGCTACTCATTTCAGCTGCAGGCACAATATACAAGATCTTGTAAGATTACACTTATTATGCATGTATATAGTGCCAGTAGTGTACTTAGCACTTTACAATTTTTATTAAAGGAGACAGGTCCCTTCCCAGTGGGTTTATAATCTAAGATAGACAAGGGGGAGAGGAGCACAGGGAAAGACAAAGAGAGACATATTCCACTTGTTACATAATATGTGTGTTTCTCTCTCTGTCTTTTTATGTATGTATATAATATAATATGCCACGGTTAAACAAGAACCATAAACACAGAGAAGTACAACTTGGAGGAGACTGTAGAGCGGAACCTAGAGCAGGACACACAGGGTAGAACACCGATAGGAACAGATGCTCCTCCGTATAGGCCCTTTTCACACAGACACTCCTGATAAAATGGGTGTTACATTTTATTATACATGTTGCAGGGCTGCAGGTGTGTTCTATGGGTGTCCTCAGCATGTATAATAAAATATAACACCCATTTTATCAGTGTTAGAGTATCTGTGTGAAAAGGGCCATGTATATAAATGAGTGTTTACATATAAGATATGCCAATCAATCATTATGTTTATTTGATGATTGAGATTTTTTTAGAACAGGTCTTATAAGAATTGAATTCTCTTCCTCCTTAAATCCTAGGAAAAGATGTACATCCCAAACTGTACATCTCAAGCTGTACTGAAAACATTTTATTTGAAGCTGACAGTAGTGAGAAAGCAGGGGATCTTTGCTCTTTTCCCCCAGTCAGAGCCTTAAAAACATCAAATCTCTGATCATTCAGCCATTGTTTAGAGTGGCACCCAAAACGTTGAAAGTTTAAAATAGTTTCTAAAGTTGTCCTTTTTCCTCCTCTTCCTGTTAAGAGATGTGGCATGTAGTTTCTCTAGTAGCGCTGTTTGTATGTGTATTTGTGTATGTGTAGGTAAGAGAGAGAGTACTTAAAAAAAAAATCAGGATTTTTTATTTACTTTTTGTTTACTGTTCAGCAGGCTGCCACTAGATGGCGATAAATGTTTGTACAATTTTAATAACAATAGGTTAATAAAGGTTACAAATAAACTTTTGTAATAAATTTTGGATAGTTTTTTAAAAAATAAATTGCTTTCCACAAATTGATTTAGTTTTCTGCTTGTACACAGAGAAAAATCATGTTGCAGTGATATTGCTCAATAAGTAAATGTACAGAATTCTGCCCTACATTAAGCAGGTTGTGTTAGTTTTGTGTGAAGCACTCCGAGTGCCATGGCAGGGGGGCACTATATATATATATATATAATTATTATTATTATTACATTTGTTGGCCTTCCTTCCCACCATCAGTTTTAGTTTCCATTTTTCTATTCTGGCTGTTGATAACTTTTTTTGGGGTACCTTTTAGGTTTCAAACTATTTGGAGTTGGAGGTAGTGACTCATTTTTGTTTACAAATTTGAAATGGGTGGATTGTTAAGTACCATTTTCATCAAAACTCTGTGGGTATTTGACAGATGCCTGACTGGATGGTTACATATGATACCGTGACAATAAAGCTTAGTCACGAGTGTTGCATTCTTTTTTCTAGAGTGGCATCAGAGCAGACTGATGATTTGATTTTGTTTGTTGCTGTGCTAGTTTCACTGATTTCCAGTATAGTGAAAGTCTAAAACAGGATTTTAAATTCGCTAGTAGGATTGTCATGTTCTGAGCCCTAAGCAAGTAGGTACGCTCATTTTATTGGTATTGATTTCTGCAGTTTACCAAACCAAACCAAGAAGATCTTTTTGTATCTACTAAAAAAACTCTTCATCCTGATCGAGGTTCATGTTATTTGTTTGTTGTACAAAGATCACAAGTTATACAAATACATTAAACCATTGCAGTCTTAAAATCGTAAATAATTTACAGATCCTGGTAATGACTTCTTAAATTATGTTCAGGTAATGCAAAATGTACAAGTTAAAACATGAAGGCCTTATTTTTATTGCCTAGGAGATAATTATGTTTTTTTTGATTATTAAAAAAGGAAAAATTGGTGAGAAGTAAAGGCAGTATCCATTTTGCCTTAAGATCATTTTTGTGTGAACATTTCAATAGATGAGGAAGGTTTTCAGTTAACCCCTGCTGGATATGAAGGCTTACCCATAAATCTTCATCCTGACAGTGTGCCTTTAAAAAACAATCAACCCCCCACAAAAAGTGCACACAAACAAAAAACAAGAAAATCCATGTAGACAGGTGGTTTCCAGACGTTTTGCTTGCATGACTCAATTTTGAGATTTAGATATAATCCTGCGATCTTGGATAGTAACTAAGACTGCGATTCTGCTCCTTGCCACCGCTGGCACAAGCAGCCATGCACTGGCACACAGCCAAACTGGTGTGGTTGGTAGAAGTCTATAGCACTGACGGTCCAACAGTTGCGTATGGAGAGCACCACTGCCTGAAGTTATGCACCAGGAAGCAAGCCCTGTCTCCTTGCAACATGGGTCTGCCATGCCCCCTTCACCAGGCCAGGCATGGTGTCCAGTGCAATTACAACCCACCCTGGGGAAGAAACATGACTGGTGGCAGTAAAGGGCTTGACTTTCCTGGGTGCCATTGCAAATGTGTGTGAATTTCCAGCTACAAGCTACGTTGGTGACAACAATGAGCTGTTGGTAGAGACACAGAGAACCATGGAGAGAGAGAGGGAGCAGCAGCATAGTTCTTGTGCTGCAAGGAGAAAAGTAGTTTCAGTGCTCAATCTAATTTTTTTTTTTTTTTAAAAGTATTTTTATCTTATTTTTTTAATACAGTGCAATTCTATTAATCCAAACATGTTTTTAAGTAGCTATTTATTTTGTGACCTCGGTGTTCTGCTTTTGCACTTACAATGCCCTGTGCTTAGCCACAGACCCCTTCATATTTCCATGAGAGATTTGTCTGAGCCTGTGACCTACCCCATTTTAACCTTTCAGGCCTTCATGAGAGAAGTAACCACTTAGTAATAGTTCTACTTTGATTGGATTAGCTTGAACAGTTGTAGGAAGGTGGACAGTTCAAAGGAATGCTATTTCTTAGGAATGTAAATTTGTACAAAATAAAGCGGTCTTTGTGCAGCACATCAGTGTGTTAGAAGTAAAGGATTAGAAGTAAAGGAATAGATGGCGGGTATAAGGAAGAAGTAATGAAGAAGTTCACACAATAATCAGATACGTTTTGACTGGCTTTCTAAAATGTCTTTGTTCCATACCCACTGCTTATCTGTGTTTCTTTAGGAATGATTTGAACGAGCTGAAGTAGGCGTCTTGGGCTTTGTTCAAACAAGTTACAGTGTGGAGTAGGATAGCCTCTGTTAAGTATACTTGAATGTGCAGGAAACTACCAGACACTAAGGGCACTTTCACACCTGTGGGAATGCATTCTTAGAAGATCGGGAATCAGCTCACACAAATCTCTTTATTTGCACAGTTGCCACAATTAAAGTGTCTCTCACAGTAGGCTCCCAGCCTTTCCCAGTCTTTGCAACTGCTGTTCTGCCTGTTTACTGTTCTCACCCAGCCCCCTTAGTCTCTGTTAACTCGTGCTTCTCAAGCCAGGCTCCCAGCTCTGGTTATCTCATAACCCTTTAACTTTACCTCTCTACAGGGGTTCTGCTTCCCCAGCAGAGTCTCAAGCACCATGGCTTTGTCTGTCCCAGCGAGAGCTCTCTCGCATCTCCTGCTCCCTCTGCAGCCTCTTGCACTCTGAGGTGTGGCCTAGTTTACTATACTCCTTCTCTGGGCTGACTAGTGCCACATCCCACAAAAGAGTCCCAATTAGGTGCTGACCGACTTCCGGTATGGCGCCTGCACCTCTGTTCACACCTCCGCTGCTCTGGCGCTCTCTCTTCTAAAGGGCCATTAGCCCTACGTGGCTCTGTCCTGCCACATGGACAATTCTGAATGTTCCAGAATCATGAATTGGGCCTCCAAAATCATGATTCATTTTTAAAAAGTATTGAAATAGATTTCTTTTCCCAGGGGTTTTGGTTCAGGAGCCTGAAGTCACATGGATGTATCCCCTGTCCTTGTGTTCATGCCCTCATCTCTACTCCCTTACCCTGAACTCAGATTTTCAGTTCTTGAGTGTAGCAACTGGATATTGGGGCCAGACTCAGGAACTGGAAAGAGGCCAAATAAAAATATGCCATGGGCCACATTTAGTTCCCGGGCATAAGGTTCCCCACCCCTGGTGTAAGGGAAGGAGAGCAGGGATGGGAGGGGCTGGTCTGAGGTGAGGGATTAGAAATGCAGCCCCATCAGTGTGGTTTAGTAGCTAAGCTTTTGGTCTACTATCCTGTTTGCTAGAGCATTCTTCCCCATGTTGCCTCTTCTAGTCGTGCCCTCCTCTCTCCCAACTTCAACTGCAGCTGATGTGGGAGTGGCAATGAGGGAACTGTTTGAGTTCTTTCACGCATACTAAGACTGATGTTCACACTAAAGCTTTCCCCATAGCTAGGCATTTATAGGGCCCTTCTCTGGCAGAGTGAATACTCTGATGTGTACTTAGGGCTGAGCTCACCCTGTAGCATTTCCCATTCAGTGCACATGTAAGAGTTCTCCCTTGTGTAGATTCTGCTATGTACATTGAATGTCCCAACTTCTCCTGAAGCTTTCCTCACATCCCTGGCATGTTCAGGGTTTCGTTCCTGAATGGATTCTCCTTTTTAAAATAGCAGTTTTTAAAAGTAAAATAAATCACGCATATGTATAATGTCGCCTTATTTAAAACAGACTTGAAGCCTTGAACTGCCAGATTTTTTTTTCTAACACCTGATTTACAGGATCAAATGCTGCTTTTTCCATTTTGATTTTTTCATGCAGAGCATTACATTTTGCTCACTACTGCATCCCACCACCATTGTGTCGTTTTTTGTTCTGCATACATTGGTTTTTTTCCCCCAATCCGGTGGGCTTGATCTCATGCTGCGCGGATCACCGCGTGCAAACCCCGCAGATCTGTATTGCAGGCACATTGTACTCTGCGGAAACTGCGCGCATATGATCCACAGGGCATGGGAGCGTGGTCATTGTGTGTTCTATTCCATTGATCAGGTAAGTTTGAAATTTTAATGCTGCCTCTCCCCCTGCCCCACCAATCTAAAAGTCTACCAGCTGCCTCTGTGTTATGTATAAATATAGACACCTATAGCTTTTGGTTAAAAGAGTTTGAGGACCAAATGACTTGTCACTCATCTTGGCTGGGTGATATAGTGTAGAATTATTGATGATTTTAATGACATTTTCCCAGAGGTAGCTAACGGGCAGTACGGTTGGCTTTTGTACATAAAATATGGGTGCTTGACTGCTTGCCAATGTTCAGGGAGGGGTGGGGACTAACATGAGTTTAATTCACATAAGCACAGTCACATGAATCTCCCTGATCGTAGGCATGGGGTTTTTAGCATTATTTAGCGTTATTTCTATTCCCCTGTTAAATTCAGTAACGCAAGACAGGGCTGGATTTTGAGCCCTGTTTCATGTTATTGAATTTAATGGGGGAATGGAAAAAGAAATCCAACCCCCCCCCCCCCCATGATCGGGGGTTTCATGTGACTGCAATAACGGTCCCCACTCCTTACTGAACATGGGCAAGCAGCCTATGTCTGACCTGATAATGTGGAAGTATTAACTTAGGAAAATCTGGCTCCTAGAGCTAATATACAGTCCAGTGTTTAGAACATGCACCAAAATCTACTGACAATAGGAATAAATATTGATGAACTGACAAAATAGAAAACATGGCATGCACTAAGAATCTGGACAGCTATTTACATGAACTATAATTCATTCCACTTTGAGTAATCAGTAGTATGGGTCGTCCTTCTAGATTAATGTTCCTATGAGGAAGGATTGTGCTAGAAGTGTGTAATTCCCTTATTTGGGAAGTAATGTTTTCTCTTACCTTAGTTATATAAAGAGTGCAATAATACTACTCTTCCCTGTATGCAATACATAAAGTCTAATCAGTTCTATTTAATGTAAAATTAATTACTACTTGAATATTTCTAGAATAAGTTGCTATAGAGAATTCTTGTACGGTACAATACAATAGGAGATAAATGTACCGTCTCGATGCTTATTGAAATAATGCAGAGAGGAGGCAGTTCGGCTACAATAGAATTTCTGAGCAATATTACTGTATCATGAAAATGATTTAGAACTATGGACCCAATAAATTCCTGGTGTAACTCTTCTGAGCTCAGTGAAGTTGTATAAATACTGAATTTGCCACTTTCTTTCTGTTGGTCTGTAGTGAGAAAAAGATGAAGTTATTGGTGTCTTCTCTTTTTATACTGACCAGCATGAATAAAATGTTTGATCCGAAGCAAATCATATTAGTGCAGAAGAAATAGGTCTGACGTTTCCCCAACTGTTTGGTACAAGGGAAGAGTTTTCCTTGTGAGTTAAATCCTCATGTTCCATTTATTTCATCTACATCTGTTTAATAGTTTTTACTTTTTAGTTTTTATTTAGATTAAAAGCTTGAACATGTGTGTGTAGTACCTACACAGTGGGGTCCCTGATTCCTGACTAGGTGCTCCAAATGTTACCTTAATTTTATCTTTTAAGAAATACAATGTCAAATAGTCTAATTTGTAACACAGGAGTTAGCGACTGTCTCGGAGGTCTACATCTACAAAACATAGGGTGTTAACACGTGGGCCAGGAGCCCACCGGGCCCCAAACCACCCACCCCACCCCTGCCAGGGGCCCCCATACATCTGAAACACATTTAGACAGCATGAGGAGCACACCCTGCCCACGGTTAATGTGCTTGCAACAGCTGCCAAAGAGGGCTGTAGCACATTTGGGTACAGTGCAACTGATGGTGCTTCCCTGGCCATGACTCCCTTTCCATGGCTGTTGTTCTTCTTTCCTGGGAAAGGGGAAGAGTAGAGATCAAAGGCAGCATGCAATCCCCTCTTTGCAGAGGTGGCTAGAATGGTTCTCCTCGCCCTAGTATCAGGACTAGCATGCCCCTCTCAGCTGACAGCCAATTGGGAGAGGGGAACGCATATCATGCCCCTGAAAGCCTCGGAGACTTATGTGCTCTCCTCTCCCAGCTAGCTGTCATCTGAAAAGGGCACACTAGCTGCGCCTCTTATGGTGCTGGCAGACCCAGGACTGCGGGGAAACCTAACTAACGAGATCCAGTCTCATGGACGCCTGCGGTCCCAGGTGTGCCTGGGCGTGCCTGCACAGCATGTTCCACGTTTCCTGGCTTGACGCTATGAGGAGCAACTCTGGGGTGAACATCTGGTGGGCATCAAGTAGATAAGCAGGTAAATACAGGGTTAATACGGGGACAAATGCAGGGCAGCGTCTTGTTTGTTAACACCAAAGTAACATTTGTTTCTTTAAACTGTGTGGTTAGTAGTTTTCTTGCAAATTGTTTAATATTTAGTCAATGAATTTCCAACTCAAACAAGTAGCAAAATTACTGATGAAGTTTGCATGAATTTCACTTTTTTGTTTATAGAAATTTCATGATTCAGATATGTAGTAAAGCATATGGAATTATTTATAACTGCAGGAACTTCACTGTGAGGGAAAAGGGATTTATCAATTTGTACTGGAGGAACTTTTATATTAAATGTATCTATTTTAAAAAACCAAATCCTGGAAATCAATATAGCTGGAAGTGTAACTTTAAAAATGTACAGAAGGTAATTTGATAATTATCAGAAGACTGCTTTCAATTATTGTGTTGCGTGACTGGACTAAATATAACTTTTGCTGCCAGAAAAATGGCTCAGGTAAATTAATATATGGACAACTTGTGAGGTGGAACTGTATTGTTCAAGAGCGTAAATATTGAAGGCTATCATTTTCATATGACATTAAAACTGATGACTATAGGATTAGTAGCTATTAAAATTATATGATTTTGGAAGTGATTATTTTTTATTCTCTGACTTATATTGTGTTTAGTAGTATTATTAACAAAGTCTGCTTAGTGAAATAACTTTTATCATTATTTGCACAGTATAACTACAATCCTGTTCCAGGCATTTGTGCACAAATGAAGGAATAGGATCTCCATTGGCGTTCTGCCATGTAGTTTTAATTTTCACTGGAACAGACTATGAAAGATGCTTGATTCTTAAGATAATTCCAGTAAGAAGAGGAAAAGATTCCTTTAGCTTTGTACAGCTTGTAATGTTTGTGGAAATGTCTGCTTCACCCTCTATCAAAGGACTGCCCAGATGCTCAATAGGGCATTTAGGGTAGCATTGTTGTACATGGTTGGAGGAACCCTGTCCACTGTCACCACAAGAATGCTGAGCCCAGTGATATGTCTTGATTTATGCAGAGGATAGGGAAATAAGGCTATAGTAACTGCAGAAGAATAGGATGAAAACCCAGGTTTTGGCTGACTTGAAATCTCATCAGCAGAATTTAGAAATGCTTTTTAAATATATTTTTTTACAGTAAATTGCTCATTGTGCTCTAATCTTTGTAAGAAAATTAAAGCTGGTGTTCTTTTGAATACTGTCAGTTTAAGTTAGTGTCTAGGTGAACATGAGCTAATATGCTCAAGTTGGAGACTTCTAGAGCAGTGTTTCCTAGCATGAGCTTGGAACCAAAATTAGTTTACTAGAATGAGCCAAAGGGTTGCAAACTAGAATGCCAACAGTGTTGCACTGCATATTTACAGGCTTGCAACAGACCATCACGGTTTTCAAATGGCTATTGAGCACAAGAAGACTGAAAACCACTGTTGTAAAGACTAGTAATGAATAGAGCTGCTTTCATGCTCCTTTGTGTATTCAGTGTGAGGTGGTTGTGGTGGACTGCCCCTTCAAGGGGAAGTAGGAAATGCTGTTGGATCTGGTTGAGACTGGCTGTAGCTGTTTGGGCCTAGGCTGCCTGGGGCTTCAGTGGTTCTTAATGATGGGCGTTTTTCATGAGCCTCGTTTCTCCTGAACTTCTGAAGTCCCACAAACTCACATGCGGGTGTTTGGGGGTGGTTAGACATTCACCCCTGCTACTGGAAGTCAGCTGACTGCCATTGGAAACAGCAGACTCCAGGGAACTTGTGCATGCTTGAAGACTCGGACTTGTAAAACTCCAGTATCGCGGTTTTACAAGTTTGAGACCACGTTCACACCTGATGGCGGTGCAGCTTGGAAACTGCTGCGAACCAAAGATGCGCCTGGGGGAGGAGCCGTATGCCGGAAGTACCGCTGGTGTGAATGGGGTTCCATGGAAATTTGATTTGCGGATGACAGAGTGCAAAATCCAGCCCTGTCATCCACAAGTAAAGTTGCAGCAGAACCCCATTTGCGCCGGCAATACTTCTGTCATCCGGCTTCTCTCCCTACTGTGCCTTTGGCTTGTGAGTACGCTGCTGTCAGGTGTAAATGTGGCCTGAGTCTCCAAGCATGTAAGAGTTCCACAGTGCCCACCGTTTCCAATGGTACCCCACTGACTTCTGGTAGCTGGGGTGAATGTCTTACCCCCGCCCCTCACGTGAGTTTGTTTCTCCTCAACTTCAGAAGTCTGGGAGAAACGTGGCTTGTGTAAAAACGCCCAAAGACTGTTAAAATGGAGCCTTGTGGAGTCTGTATTTACTGTCTCTAGTGTTCCTAGAGACAGTACATGGTGTCAGAGAAGTGAACCTGAGCCGGCTCAGAAAGCAAACAAGTCAGACTGCAGGACAGACAGAGGCAGCAGCTGAGCGACAGTGAAAATAGATCATTTCAGGTCTCCAGCCCCATTTGCCCTGCATGGAAATCTTGCACAGAAGTGGAGGGGCTGGGAGCAATTCTTCAAGCTGTACCTGGCAGCAGCAGGAGCAGAGGAAAAGGCGAGCGGCCATTCTTTTGCACTGTATTGGGAAAGAACCCCTTGAGGTGTTCAGTACTTTTACTTTCCCTAATGCTGAGGGTCCAGATGACACAGAGGAGATCCCTGCAAAATTCAGGACTTACTGCATCCCATGCAGAAATGTGGTGTTTGAGAGATGCACATTCTGGAATCGCAGACCTACCCAGGGAGACAGCATGGAGCAATTCTTCACTGAGCTCAAAGTTAAAGCAAGTGGCTGTGAGTTTGGCCCCACAATGAATGACATGATTTGGGATAAAATCGTTTTCAGCGTGAGAGATGAGAGACTAAAGGAGAATCGTAGAGTTGAACATGACCCTAGAGGTCATCTAGTCCAACCGTCTGCTCACTGCAGGAAATGCGCAGCTACAGCATCCCCAACAGATAGCTGTCCAACCTCTGTTTGAAAACCTCCAGTGAAGGAGAGCCTGCCACCTCTCTAGGTAATTTGTTCCATTGTGAAACAGCTCTTACTCTTAGGAAGTTCTTCCTAACATTTAACCAAAATCTGTTTTTTTGTCATTTGAGCCCATTATTTCCTGTTTTGCTTTTAGGGGCAAGAGAGAACAAATCTTTGCCATCCTCTCTGTGACAGCCCTTCAGGTAGTGGAAGACGGCTGTCATGTCTTCCCTTAGTCTTCCCTTCTCAAGGCTAAACATACCCAGTTCCTTCAGCCTTTTCTCATAGGACTTGTTTTCCATACCCCTGACCATCTTTGTTGCCCTCTTCTGAACTGGTTCCAGTTTGTTGATGTCCTTCTTAAAGTGCAGTGCCCAGAACTGGACACACTATTCTAGATGAGGTCTGGCCAGAGCAAAATAGAGTGGAACTGTTGCTTCTCGTGACTTGGAAACGATGCTTCTGTTAATGCAGCATAAAATTGCATTTGTCTTTACTGTGGTCGCATCACACTGCTGACCCATGCTCAGTCCGTGATCAACCACAATCCCCAGATCCTTTTCACATGTATTGCTGCCAAGCCAGGTGTCTCGCTTCCTGTATTTGTACATTTGTACATTTCATTTTTCTTATCTGAATTCAGAACTTTACATTTATCTCTGTTGAACTTCATTTTATTAGTTTCAGCCCAGTTTTCCAACTTATCAAGATCATTTTGAATTTTATTTCCAACTTATCAAGATCATTTTGAATTTTATTTCTGTCTTCTAAGGTGTTAGCTATCCCTCCCAGTTTTGTGTCATCTGCAAATTTAATAAGCTTTCCCTCTGTCATCCAAGTAATTAGTAAAGATGTTGAACAGTTTTGTGCCCAGGACAGAGCCCTGCGGCAACTCAACACCTCCCTCCAGATTGATGAGGAGCCATAGTCTTCACCTATAAAGCTCTTTACAACCTTGCTCCCCCCTACCTTTCTGTGCTAATTTCCCTCCGTACTCCAGTCCGTGAACTCCGCTCCTCCTATGTCCCCTCTCTCACCCTCCCACGCCTCCCCTGCTCCCCTAACCACCTTCGTCTCTTCTCCTTAGCTGCCCCCCACGCCTGGAACTCCCTCCCTTCATACCTTCAAATCCCTCCTCAAGACCCACCTCTTCCACTCTGCTTTCCCCAACTCCTCGTCCCCCTCTCCTAACTCCTGCTGTTACCTTCCATCCAGTACAATCTGTTACCTGAGGTCTGTGTACTCATATCCTCACCACATGGACCAGCCAGCCATCATTCTTGATGTAACCAAGCCAAGCACGTGCACCTGAGACCTCACATCTTACACCCCTTTGTCTCTCCCTCTGTTCCCCTTCCTTCATCTCTTCCGCCCCCNCTATTCCATTCTTTGTAAAGCGCCAGGTACATTGCTGGCGCTATATAAATGCTTGCTAATAATAATAATAAATAATAATGAGCACTCTTTGAGTATAGTTCTTTAACCAGCTGTAAATTCGTTTAATGGTATTATCATCTAACCTGTATTTTACCAGCTTGTCAACAAGGATACCATGGGGTACTTAGTCAAATGCTTTGCTAAAATCAAGATATATTCCATCCATGATGCAGAGGCGCCTGTGAGACCCTGACCTCACACTTGAAAAATCTCTGCATGTATTTCGTGCAACTGAGGCAATGAGGACCCAGCTCCAGACCATGGCAAGGGTCAATATAGTGGAGAGGGAACTAAATACGGTAACTGAATATGAAAGGGATCAGGAGGGAATCCCCATACGAAAGACTGAAGCAGTGAAAGCAAAGCCCAAATGGAGAGAAGGTTTGCCCATGCTGTGATGAGCCCATCCTCCACAGAGTTGCCCAGCATATGGGAAGATCTGCCACAAGTGTGGGATCAGGAATCATTATGCCAGAGCATGCAAAGCACGGCCCCAAGAAGGCCAGAAGGAGTAACAAACATATTCTGTGCATGATCTGGACCTGGACAGTTTATTTGTAGGGGTGGTAACCTAGGCCAACCCCAATCATGCTGCAAGCCCAGGGGATGGATGGTATGATTAAATCATCTTGAGGGAGTTGCCAGTAAAGTTAAAAGTGGATACACAGGAGCAGAGGCTAATGTCCTGTCACTGAGAATATTCAAGGAAATACCAGGGAAGAAGAAACTCACCAAAAGCCATGTGACCCTTGTAGCTTTTGGAGACCCCCAAATAAAGCCCCTGGGAGCAGCTGATATAGAGTGCCAAGTCCAAGAAAAAGAGACTAACCTGGCACTTCACGTAACTGATATATCTCTCCAGTTCCGATACTAGGCAGGGCAGCATGTGAGGCTCTGAATTTAATTTGCTGGATTGATACTGTAGACACAGTTGAGCCTCTTGCACTGGAAAGCCTACCTGCCACATACCAGGAGGTGTCTGAGGGCCTTGGTGAGTTTGAGGGAAAGCATCGCATCCACACAGATCCCCAGATTGCCCCCAGTTGTGCACAGATGCCAAAAGATACCCTTCTCAGTACTTGACAGACTGAAAGACACCTTGCACCAGATTGAAAGTGCAGAAATAATATCCAGAGGCCAAGGGACCCACAGACGGGGTCAGCAGCCTTGTTATCACTGAGAAGAAAAATGGGAAGCTGCAGGTATGCCTGGACCTCCCCCCTCCCTGCCAAAAAAAAGACATAAAAAAGGCAGGGAGGGGGGAGGTCCAGGCATACCTGCAGCTTCCCATTTTTCTTCTCAGTGATAACAAGGCTGCTGACCCCGTCTGTGGGTCCCTTGGCCTCTGGATATTATTTCTGCACTTTCAATCTGGTGCAAGGTGTCTTTCAGTCTGTCAAGTACTGAGAAGGGTATCTTTTGGCATCTGTGCACAACTGGGGGCAATCTGGGGATCTGTGTGGATGCGATGCTTTCCCTCAAACTCACCAAGGCCCTCAGACACCTCCTGGTATGTGGCAGGTAGGCTTTCCAGTGCAAGAGGCTCAACTGTGTCTACAGTATCAATCCAGCAAATTAAATTCAGAGCCTCACATGCTGCCCTGCCTAGTATCGGAACTGGAGAGATATATCAGTTACGTGAAGTGCCAGGTTAGTCTCTTTTTCTTGGACTTGGCACTCTATATCAGCTGCTCCCAGGGGCTTTATTTGGGGGTCTCCAAAAGCTACAAGGGTCACACGGCTTTTGGTGAGTTTCTTCTCCTGCCCCCCCAAGGACATGAACAAGGCAGTTTGCAGGCAGCACCACACAATCCCCACAACAGAGGATGTTTTAAGCCGCCTAGCAGGCAAGAAAATTCTCACCATTCTTGATGAAAAAGATGACAGATGAACAGTCTTCAAATCGCTGCACATTTAATACCCCCTGGGAGAGAGATAAATTTAACCTCTTGCAGTTTGGAATTATGTCTGCAAGTGAAGTCTTCCAACAAAAAAATGAAGATGATATTGGCTTGGCCACATACCAGGTGTGAATATAATAGCAGATGATATGATCACAGCTGCAGAGACAGCAGAACAGCATGACCAAATCCCACGTCAGGTCATGGAAACAGCACATACTAAGAATATCAAGTTCAACAAAGAGAAGATTCAATTGAAAGAACCTTCTGTGAAATATATGGGTCACATAGTGACTGTGCAAGGTGTTTGGGCTGATGAGGACAAAGTCAGAGAGCCATCTGGGATGTGACCTGCCCGCAAGACAGACAAGGCGTGCTTAGGTTCTTATGCTCAGTATGATAGCTGGCACAGTACATTCCAAGGAAAGCAGAGCTGTCTGCGTCTTTGAGAAACCTGCTGAAGAAGGCTGTGCTATTTCAATGGATGCTGGAGCACCAAAATACCTTTGATGCAATAAAGCAACAGCTGTGTCAGGCATCTGTGCTTTAGTACTTTGATGCTACCAAACCAGAAGTTGTTCAAGCTGATGTTGCAAAGGATGGCTTGGGAGCTTACTTAATACAAGAAAACAAGCCAGTAGCTTATGCTTCAATAGCATTTGGTGCATCAAAGCAAGCATATGCACAGATTGAGAAAGAACTTGCAGTTCTGTACGCTATGAAAAAGTTTCACCAATATGCATTTGGCAAAACAGTCATTGGTGAGACTGATCACAAGCCTCTGGAAGTGATTTTTAAGAAGCCTATAGGCAGTACACCAGCTCGCCTGCAACAGATGTGCCTACAAATTCGGTATGATCTTATTGTAGAATATACCCTTGCCCTGACAAGTTGATGTACCTTGCAGATACACTTTCAAGAGATATGGTAGATCCTCCATCAAAAGACAGTGACTCACTTGAGGAGGAAAGAGTAATATATTCAGTGGGCACTCTGGCTATGGGACTGATTGAAACGTCTACCCTTCAGGAAGCCACTGAAGGAGATCCTCAGCTCCAAGAAATGATAGCACTAACAAAGAAGGGATGGCCAGAACACTTGATAGATGTTCCCCCTGCAAAACCTTTCTGGCCAGTGAAGGATCTGCTACACTGCCAAGATGGTATCCTTTACACACGAGAGAGGGTAGTCATCCCCAAGCCTCAGAGAAAGGAAATATTATGTCGACTGCATGAGACACCAGGGCATGCAGAGGACCAGAGTAAAAGCAATAATGTACTGGCCTGGCATGTCCAGAGGCATTGAGAAGCTGGTAGAAAGCTGTTCTGTGTGTGCACAACATAGTTGTAGCAATCAAAAAGAGCCCCTAAAGCCCCACATGGTACCTACGCTACCATGGGAGAACCTGGGCGTTGACTTATTTAAGCATCGATCTTGTCCATTCCTCCTTGTAGCTGATTTACTTTTCAAAGTATCCAGAAGTGCTGGGGGTCCCAGACAAGACAACCAGAACAGTGATTGCTAAGCTCAAGACTGTGTTTGCTCTGCAGGTATCCCAAGGCAGGTTGTGAGTGACCATGTCCCATTTGCAAGCCTGGAATTCCGACAGTTTGCACAGGAGTGGGGATTTGAGCAATGTCTGAGTAGCCCAGGATACCCCCAGTCTAATGGAATGGCAGAAAGAGCAGTCTGTGAAATTCCTGCTAAAGAAATTGGAGGATTCAGGAACAGGCCTTAATGGAATATCACAACACACTAGTGACTGGCATGCCGAACAAATGCTAACAGGGAGGCTGCTCAGAGGGAGACTCCTAGCGACAATAAACTTGCTAAAGCCTACGACTCCCAGCAAGATGAAGGACGGTCTGCAGAAGGTACAAGACACACAAAAATGTTTTTACGACTGCACTGCAAAGCCACTCAAGGAACTGAGGGAAGGAGATCCTGTCTAGATGGAGACAAGCGCTGGATGAATGCCTGCTGTGGTGGAGAAAAGATGTGAGCAACCCTGCTTATACCAAGTGGTGATTCCAGAAGGGAACAGATACGGCCAAAATCAGAGGAATGTGAAAGGACAGAACCTGAGCAGGATCAGTTCAGTGTCACAGAAGAGGGAGCGCAACTGAGAGAAGGAATACTGCTGAAGCAGAGGCTGCTGAACACAATAACGCAGTCACTAGCGGTGATGATCCAGCTGAGGCAGAAACTCCAGTGACCCGAGCAACATCCTGTGGAAGAACTTCATTTGCCAGTGAGATTACAGGACTATGTGCTTTGAGAGGATGGTGGTAAAGACCACTCCCAATGGTGGGTCAAGTACTTTTGACCTCTGACCCCATCCTATACTTTGCTATCCAATATTGTGTAGTCAGTTTAGTCTCTCTTTATATCTTTTAATTAGTTACAATGTTCTACATATGTATATAGTTTTCTTTTTTTCATTTACGAAGGGAGGATGTGGTGCACTGCCCCTTTACCAGGAAGTGCTGTTGGATCTGGTTGAGACTAGCTGTAGCCAGTTGGACCTAGGCTGCCCGGAGCTTCAGTGGTTTTTAATAAAGATTCTTAAAATGGAGTCTTGCATTCACTGTCTCTAGTGACACTAGAGACATTACAGTGGTACGAAAAAATTCCTCATGACATCTCTGTTCTTTCCAACCACTACTGAAATGAGTTTAGAACTCCGAAGCTCTTCCTGCTACTTCTTGCTTCTTTGTTTATCCCCCTTAACTCTTTAAATCTAATTGTATCTAGTACAGTAGAAACTCAAAGTTGCCAACTGGTCTGGTCAATAAAAACCCTTACTCAACTTAAGTTCTAAATTAAGTTCTTTCATCTGTACTGCTGTTTCGATGGTTTCAGTAGACATTTAAATCTGTGGTTTTGCTACCGTTAAATTAGGATGACAAGTTAAAAAGGGCCAAAATGAGTATTCCATCAATGTGTAATTGCATATGTTTGATGGAAAGCAATGAAAAAATATTTTTCAGAGGAATGAATAATCTCCATTGTGGTGGTCATAATTACAGGATTTTACAGTCATTATTTATAATTAAATATACTAAAATATTGTAGCTAAAGCTGCATTATAGAGGCGTGGACGCACCTCTGTTAGTTAAGGGGAGATGGAGATCTCATTGAATCTCCGCATATCTTTAACACTGCACTTTTGAACCACTTGACTTCCGAGTTATGACAAATATGTTGCAGGGGATTTCTCCTTTAGTCAGGGGTCTACTTTAACGTGAATGTGCTAGAAAATTAAAGTCCAATCCTGACTAATTGCTGCTGGTTTGGTGAATAAAATGGTATTTTTAATGAAAAGTAATGGATAATAGAAGATCACGTTAAAGTCAGTAGTAGAAATCCTTATTACATGCATGCACCTCCTGTAAGTGCTAGTAATGTCGTATTAATATCGCATCTCTGAAGTTCAGCTGACAGCTCAGGTCCATGGGGAAATCTAGTGGGTGGGGCAGGTTGGCTTGTGGGGAGCTCATGTGGTGGGAGGCCACGTGGGGTCTGGTCAGGGGAAGCGGAGAGAGGGTGAGCGGGAAGGAGCCAGGGAACCAAGCTTCTGATTCGCAAGCCACCTGAAGAAGCAGCTCTGGTCGGGTCGGAGGGAGGGTGGGGGAGCAGGTCTGATTGGGGAGAGGGACACAAGGGCACGGAGAGGGCAGGGAGGAGCAGCTCTTGTCGGAGGGAGGACACAGGAGCAGCTTGGGTCAAGGAGAGGAGCACTGGGGTGGATCAGATCGAGGGGATGGTGGGGATCAGGTTGGGGAGAGGGGCACAGGGGCATGGAGAGGGCAGGGGGAGCAGATCGGGAAGAGGGGGCACCGGGTGCGGATTAGGTCAAGAGGACGGTGGAGAGAGGCACCGGGGAGCAGAGAGGGTGGGGGGAAGCAGTTCTGGTCGGAGGGAGGGCAAGGGAAAGTAGATTAGGGAGAGGGTGCACTGGGGGCAGGTCAGATCCAGGGCACGAGTCAGGGAGAGGGTGGGGGGAGCAGGTTGGGTTGAGGGAGGGGGAGCAGGTCTGAGAGAGGAGGCACTGATCAGGGCAGGGGAGGGCGGGAGGAGTAGCTCGGGGTCAGGGAGAGAGGGGCAGTGCCACTCCACATCAAATCAGTAATTACTACCCTCTCTTTATCCCTTTCTTGTCAACATCATCACTATCTTTCTTCCTTCCAAAACATCACAATTCTCACCATCCAAAATGTATCACACCACATCACACATTCTAATAATAAACAAATTCATTCTCATTCAGATGCCTTAACGAGTTAATCCACATGTATATGTGACATATTTGAAGAAGAAAAAAAAGGAAGCCTAACCTTACATATTTTATCCATTGATTAAACCGTTAAGGCATTTGAATGAGAATGAAATTGTTTATTATTCGAATGTGTGAAGTGGTGTGTTATATTTTGAACGGTGAGAATTGTGATGTTTTGGAAGGAAAGGTAGTGATGATGATGACAAGAGAGGGTAGTAATTACTGATGTGATGTGGAGTGGTGTTTGAGGAGTATAGGATTTCTGGTAGTAAGATAATTATCTTGAGAATAAATTAAAGTGGTTGTTATGATTAATTCACCTTAACTATGAATTTAAACTGTAGGCTTTTAAATGTTGGAATTGTTTCCCTAGTTGATTTGGTACTATCAGGTCTATTTTTTTCTTTGGTTCTGTTGAGAGTGTTTATGTAAATTCATTCCTTTGGATTACATTGGTGTCTAAAGGTTTATGCTGCATACATTATGCAAGGGTAAGAAAGATGTTGATTGAAAACAACCTGAAGCACGTGGATGAGAGTAGCTTTCTAGGGAGATGCTCCATTTTGCTTCTAAGCCACTGTAAGCTGTCAGTTCCGTTTAAAGTCCTTTTCTTATAGGGCAGATTCTGAGTGATCACCTCTCTGGGTGATTTTAGATCGGTAGCTGAGAAAATCTGCTTTTGTTTTGAGGATAGTTATATAATCTCAGACCCATAATAATGAATGCTATGTTTGATAAAATTGTTATGGAGTTTGTCCAGGGAGGAATGAAGGCTTATAGCCAAAATGATTATATCAGATGCCTCAATAAGTAGAGTAGCCCAATTTTCAGAAATGCCGTGTACTCTCAGATCTCACTGGTCAGTAGGAGCTGCTTATGTTGAGCACTTTTGTAGACTGCGTTCAGTTACCTAGATTTAGAAATTTTGACCCCTCTTAGGAGAAATCCACGTTCTGATGATTGAGCCTCTTTATTCCTTTGTAAGTGATGAATTGGAAGAGCTGTCACAAATCAGTGTGACTCTGGAGGAGGTCCTAGAGCAAACTGACAAACTAAATACTAACAAATCACCAGGATCAGGTGGTATTCACCCCAGAGTTCTGAAGAAACTCAAATATGAAATTGCAGACCTACTGTTAGAAATTTGTAACCTATTGCTAAAATCTGCTGCTGTACCAGAGGACTGGAGGGTGGCAAATGTAACCCCAATATTTAAAAAGGGATCCAGAGGTGATCCTGGAAGCTACAGACCAGTAAGCTTGATGTCTGTACCAGGCAAAATGGTGGAAACTATCATTAAGAACAGAATCGCTGTGCATGTTGATAAACATGGGGAAGAGTCAACATGGATTTAGCAAAGGCAAGTCATGCCTCACTAATCTGTTGGAATTCTTTGAGGGTGTAAATAAGCATGTGGACAAGGGAGACCCAGTAGATACAGTGTACCTGGATTTCCAGAAAGCATTTGATAAGGTCCCACATAAAAGATTCTTGAGAAAATTAAAAAGTGATGGGATAGGAGGTAGTGTCTTACTATGGATCAGTAACTGGTTAAAGGATAGGAAGCATAGTGTAGGACTGAATGGTCAGTTTTCACAATGGAGAGATGTAAAAAGTGGTGTGCCCCGTGGACCTGTATTGGGACCGGTGCTGTTTAATGTATTCATTCATGATCTGGAAAAGGGCATTAAGAGTGAGGTGATCAATTTTGCAGATGACACCAAGTTACTCAAGGTAGTTAAAACATGAGCAGACTGTGAAGAACTGCAACAGGATCTTACGAGAGTGGGTGCCTGGGCATCTAAATAGCAGATGAGATTTAATGTGGACAAGGGCAAAGTGATGCACATAGGGAAAAATAACCCAAACTATGAGTACACAATGCTGGGTACTACTAGGCGTTAACACTCAGGAAAAGGATCTGGGAGTGATTGTGGACAATACATTGATGCAGTCAAAAAAGCAAACTGAATGTTAGGAGTTATTCGTAGAGGGATAGAGAATAAAACTGAGGATGTCATAATGCCTCTATACAAATCGATGGTGTGACCGCACCTGGAATATTGTGTGCAGTTCTGGTCGCCCCATCTCAAAAAAGATATAACTGAACTAGAAAAGTTACAGAGAAGGGCAACAAGAATGATAAGGGGTATGGAACGGTTTCCGTACAAAGACAGGCTTGATAAACTGGGTCTCTTCAGCCTAGAGAAGACTGAGAGAGGACATGATAGAGGTTTATAAAATCTTGAGTGGTATGGAACGAGTAGATAGGGAATGGTTATTTACTCTCTCAAATAATACTACAACTAGGGAACACTCCATGAAATTAGCTGCCGGCAGGTTTGAAACAAATAAAAAGAAGTACTTTTTCATTCAACGCATAATTAACCTATGGAATTTGTTGCCAGAGGACGTTGGCAGGTCCAGTAGTATAGCTGGGTTTAAAAAGGGACTGGATAAGTTCTTAGAGAGTAGGTCCATTAATGGCTATTAACCAAGTAGCTTATGGGATGAACTTCTTATTGTCAGGAGCTGGGAGTGAACAATGGGGAATGGATTGCCCATTGTGACTGTTGGTTCTTCTCCCATGGGATTGAGATTGGCCACTGTCGGAGGACAGGATGCTGGCTTGATGGACCATTGGTCTGACTCAGTATGGCACTACTTATGTTCTTATGTGACTTTATGGTTATGCCCATTTAAAAAAAAATTTAGATTATTTTCAAGTTCCATCAGAACTAGTCTGCTTGCCTGAAGCTGAATTCATTACAGGAGAGGACTTGGGATTTTGTTTGAGATACATTTAAGTTGCATTGGTTGCCGATCTGTGCTGAGAAGTTCCAGACTCTTAAACGTAGAAGCCATTTTTTAATGTTTCTTCAGCATAAGTTCTCTGACTAAAACAATAAACGTCATCTTTATCAGAATTTAAGTGGAAGATAATGATTTGTTCTTCAGTATTTCTTTGTGGTTTTTCTTTCTGCGCAGTATTAAAACTTCTCTTCTTTTCTCAGAATCGCCAGATGCTGATATTGCTATGGAGATAGCCACATCAGAACAGCATGTTTCTGAAGCAGTGTATGACTGTGTTATTTGTGGACAGAGTGGTCCTTCTAGTGAAGATCGTCCAACAGGGCTAGTTGTGTTACTACAAGCATCATCAGGTACAGTGCATATGATCCCCAGGTGCCAACTTCAGGTGATTTTCCAGGACCCCTCCTGCTGGCTCCAGCGCTCCAGGCTTGGACCCTTTCTGCTGACTCCCAGCTCTAGGACACCTCAGCAACTGGCCTCATGAGTGGAGAGGAGCACTCCGCTTTAGAGACAGTCTTGCCTGTCACGCTGGAGGAACGATCCTAGCCTGTCTCCTCCCCAGAGACACTTACCCCAGAGGCAGTCTCTGAGAGGTTGTTTCCCCTCCCCACACCGTGATCTCTTGGAAACTAGCTTGTGATCTACCAGTAGATCATGATCAACCTCTTGGCCACCCCTGGGTTAAGGAAACAAAAGGTTTTCTTCTGACATATATATAAAAATCCACCTTGTTGAGCTTGAACACCTCTGCAGCCAAAATAAT
The DNA here is from genome assembly GCA_003113815.1 of Sphenodon punctatus. NCBI lineage: Eukaryota > Metazoa > Chordata > Lepidosauria > Sphenodontia > Sphenodontidae > Sphenodon > Sphenodon punctatus. Next base: position 5,992,662 of record QEPC01003457.1, on the reverse strand, counting down.
TGGGGGATTAACCAGTACCAGACAATGCATGAACAGTACTTTTAAGTAGCTTCATGGAACCGGAGAATGGGAATGGAAGAAAGAAAAGGTGTATCCACGTAATCCTTGCCCTGATGATTCTGTGGGTTTAGGGAGCTAAACACTTACAGCCCTGTCCTTAAAGTGTTCTACTGGTGCAAGCCCTATTAAGGAGAATGGAGCTTGCACCAGGAGAGTTTTGAGTTAGACTGTTGGTGCCCGAGGGTATGTTCTCACAAACTCTTTCAATCAATATTGATTATTCCAGGATAAATAACAAGCTTGAACTGCACATCTGGGGTGTGGTACAAATCACATAAGTAACCACACTTTAACCATCCTGATTTTGACAGGAGCAGGACAGTTTAAATGAATCAAGGGTTTTTTAATCCAAAAGAGGTGATCATGAGAACACGTGCTAAATCACATTGATTTTACCCTTGACCTCTTCCCTGTAGAATGGAGGAAGCAATGAGGCAAATCCTCTTCACCCTCTCCAATTCCATTCTCTAAACCTAGATAGATAGATAGATAATCTAGCAGAGTGTGTACTACTGTTCTTTCAGAGCATAGATATTGTTTTCAAATTATAGTTTCTGTAACAGACATTTCTAATATCAACAGAATTTTTTTTCCTGATACACGTGTTAAAAAATCACTATTTCATGGGGAAAAAATGGATTTTAACTTTATTTCTTGTCATATCGCTGCCATCTTTAGGGCACAATTCAGGGTGCTGGTTTTGACCTGTACAGCCCTAAATGGCCTGGTTCCCACATATCTGAAAGACTGCCTCTTCTGCTGTGCTCAATCATGATTCCTGCAATCAGCCAGGAGTGCCCTCTTGCGGGTACCGTTATCCCCATTAGGTTTATAGGGTTTGGGCATAGAGAGGCTTTTGTTGTGGCTGCCCCACTAGTGTGAAACTCTCTGTCCCTGAAAGTTCATCAGAGTCCAAGTGTCTTCGAAAGGCAATGCAAGACTTGCCTGTTTGGCAGGCAGGGATAGGGAGTTGGTGGTAAATGTCGATAAAGGTTTTTAAAATATGTTTTTATATATCTGTATTAGTGGTGGTGTTAAGGTTTTTTTTACGTTACCCACCCTGAGCCTTTGGGAGAAGTGTGGTATATACATTTAAATAAATAAATAAACAAACAAAAATCTTATTTTTGCCCGTCTCCTTTTCTGCATACAGTGCTGGGGCAATTCCGCAATAGTAACGAGCCAAAGAAGCTGCCAACTTCTGAAGAGGAGCAAATATACCCATGGGATACGTGTGCAGCACTACATGATGTGAGGCTCACAACACTACAGCGGTTCTTTAAAGATGTAAGTGTTTATACAGGATTGTGCCACATCCTGCAAAGACAGTAATGAAAGTAGGGTTTTGTGTGTGTTTAATATTGCAATTACTATTTTTAAGACATATCTTTGTTTTTGTTGTTAAAACAGAAATGGTGAGATCTATTTTAATTTAATGGGACCCATGGTTTTAAAATTTAGTGAATTTCTTCTCCCCTGCTCAGATTATTCAGCTGAGGCACATGGAAGACTTTCACACAGTGTCCTTACAGTTTTTCCATTTGAGTAATGCATCTGTTGTTTTAAAAGGCAATGTGGCTAAGTGAATGAAATTTATTCTGCCATATTGCAGATTCAGTTTTCAGTCCCTGCTGTAGTAGAACAACCATATTTGACCTCTCATTCATATTACCCACAAAATGATAATGGTCTCTTCATAAGAGATGAATTTGAGGTCTTGGTCATTGTAGCATTAGTCTGCAGAAGAGGATCCTGGAAATAATGGTTTTCTGATGCCCTCAGTGCAATTTCTTCTGAGCAACAAGAGGCTTTTGTAGGTGGCTTTGCTCACACCTTTAGCAACCAGTCTCAACATTTTGTACATTCTTCCTAGTAGCTTGGCATGCTTTCCCAAAGAACCAAAATCAGTGTCAAAATACTTACTTTTTAAAAAAAATGAAATTCTCAGTGCTCAATACAAAATCTTACAGGGGCAGTCAAATGATAAGGGTTTTTATGTAGATTAAGAAAAGGCTATGTTTAATATGAGTGAATTTGAAAGTATTCAGACTCTTTCAAATACCAACAAGAAAGGCAATGTCCAGTTTGATTGCTATCCAGTACTATTTGTCCAGCACTCCTCTACTTTGTTTTATTCACTATTCTGTACATAAAAACAGCTTCTCAGCAACATAATCATGGGGATGGGTCTCCTTAACTCTGTTTGTTCTTCTTACTAGGGCAACTTGCATCTTAATAATAGGAGGGGAGAGTAGGTGTTGGATGGGCTCCTTGCCAGTCCAATAGAATAAGACAGGAGCAGGGAATATGCATATTTAAGCTTTTGTTTTGTTGATTTGTTTAAAAAAAAATTGGTAATTCAAAAATTCATTTTTAATCCTTTGATGATTCTTTCCCCAAAATTCTAATTCCTATTCTAATCAGACAATTTTCTGTTGCTGAAGTTTGGTATGGGACTTTTTCAGTAGCCTTTCAGCCACAAAACATTGAAATATTGTGGAATAGCAGATTTTCAATCCATTATTGAAGAGAAACATGCAGAAGCAGAGAAGTTACACAGAAGGAAACGCTCCTGCCAGTCAGCAGGTAGCATGTTTGCAAGTCTGGCTAGAGAATCCGGGGAATGCAGGTATGAGGTTGGGTTTGGCTCAGGTATCTGACCACCACCCCCTGAGACCACCTGCTCACCTGAGTCTTTGAGCCCCTTATCCATCTGGGAAGGGGTGGGGTTTTGAGATTCCCCCCTTTAAAAGAGCTTGCACACCAAGGTGAGCTCTCTTTTTCTTTGTTGACTGTCCAGGTCAAGAAAGTTCTACCCGCCCGCCCCAGGGGGGTGTTTGTTATGTGCTTTAGACCTGTCCTGCTACAGGTTACGGCTAGTCGCTGTATGCAGGGCTGAGAACAAATTTTACACACCCCTGAGATTGGCAATGAAGGGATGTGGTTTTTGCCTTCTCTGTAGCAGGGTGTTTGTATTCCCAATAGGGCAAATGCGATACCAAGCAGAGCTTCTGCTGTTGCAGCTGTAAGGCAGATGTCAGCCTGGGAAACAATAAGAAGAACAAATTGAAGGTTAAATTGGGCCTTTGCAATTGTTGCAATGGACAAAGGACAAGCAGGCATTGGAGAGGGGGCTCTGCATGGCTGAGTTGGTAGTCCTGCCCCCTGCCCTCACCCCATTCTTTAGGGGAGGTAGCAGCATGGCCTGTGCCTGTGGTGCACCCCTCAAGTTGGGGTTGGCTGACTGCCTGTCCCCATCAGATTGATATCTGTTTTGGTTCCCTGGCTGACACTGGCACAGGGGATGCCTTCTGAGATGTGTTACCCCTGAATACATCAGTCACAGGCACACATAGACAAGGTGCCTGACAGTGATGCCAGGTGTGCTCAGGGAGGGACCACCTATTGTTAAGCTAATAAAGTTGCTGCCTATGCCCATTTTTACCAATTATGTGTCTATGTGATTCCTTGAGCCATGATACCCACAAAACTAAAGCACATGGTTTTGATTAAATCAGTTTTCTATTTCTCAGTAGCTCGGTGGTTTGAGTTATTAAGCACTCTTTGTACACTTTATAGTCTCAAGAATGAAACTATAATATTGTCAAGAGTTTTATCGTCTCCTTTATAGAAAAAACCTTAAAAGTGGACATGTTTAAAAAAATAATTTGGGGGCATTGTACCAAACCCCTTAATCAAATCATTGCAGATCTGTACCAAACCCTGCCATGGACTCTTAACTGGCATGCTGTTTCATCTAAGTATTTATTCTCATTGAATTACTTGCACCAGATTTATGTACTATGCATATCCGTAGATAATTGTAATTTTACTAGTTCGGCACTATGGCAACAAGGGCAGGAGTGAACTGATTTCTCATAATTGTGGCTACATAATTCGTTGTTTTGTGAAGCTCACAAGAAAACTTAAAAAAAACAATGTTTTTTGTAAATGGCTGGTTAAAGCAACACTGTCTTTGTTTGACAGTGTTTCAGATTGCTAGTAAATTATTTTCCCCCTGTGTAAATAAGTAACTGTATGTAATCTATAACTGCCTACTTCCCTAATTTTACAATTATTGGAGGATTTAATAAATGATATATTTTATCAAGCTAAGATCTTATTGAAGTGTTAGTTCTTGAGAAATAAAAGTACTTTCTTTCTGTGCGGCTTCTGGGAGTATTTGTAGAATAATCTAGAAAATAGTATGACGACTCGTTGACTTGATGCTTTTTGCTTTGAAAATTTCTGTTTCTAATTCAGATATTACTTGGATTAGCTGTTTCTGCTTTCAAGTTTCTAGACTACTGTGCTAAAAATGTCTCTGCATGAAAGAACTAATCCTTAAATTTCTATTGGCATAAAAACAGAAACATCTGCTACTGCTTTGAATGGCTTGTTCAGCAATAAGAAATCCTGTTGTTGATCAGCTGTGCCCTCAGCAGTAGGTGTTCTTCCTCTAATGCGAAGTACTGTCGGAGGTTTCTGGAGACATGGGGATGATTTGTTTGCAAGACATAAAATAAGATCCAATCTTGTTCCATTTAAAGAGAATCATTAACTCTGTTTCAAAAGTCGTATACCACAAGCAAGGTGTACGGCACAGTGCTGTGCCCATTCATTTCAGTATTAATTACAGGAACTTAAACTATCAGAAGGGTTTTTTTTTTTAAAAAAGTCTCTGGCTTAAATTTGCTGCTTTCACCATCATTTGTTTTTCTGAACAATTTCATAAAAAATAGTTAATCTGTTTTTACGCATAGAAAGTGTGGGAAGAAATGCAGGTTTTCTGTTAGAGAGAAGTAAGATTGCAACTCTATTGTTCGATTATTATTATTATTTTTATTATTATTTTTAAAGTAGCTGTAGTTCTTCTTCGAGGATCTCCACGATTCTCACTCTTGAGAATCTCACTCGTGCCCCTCCATCCCCCTCCCATCCTGAGAAAAGCACGGGTCCGCATCATGAGGGATGGGCTAGTATAAATGGGGGGAGGAGCCCTCACCGCCTCAGTTCTTTCCAACCGCGTGGTGTGGGAAGACCTCTCAGCACTATTCAGCGCTGGTCAGTGGTAAATCTGAAAGAAAGAAGAAGAATTTCTCTGAGTTATTGAGTGCTGCCCTAGCCTGCGGGGGTCTATTCCCCCGGGCACGATCCGCCCTTTGGGGTGATTGGGAATGCCCAAACAGCCAGGCTTTAAAAGGTGTAGCTCCTGCCCCGCTACTCTATCGATCAGCGATCAACACACTCACTGTTTAGCCTGTTAGGGCGAAGCCCATAATACTCAGACCTGCAGATCTTGTTCAGTGCTATCGAACAGGACTAAACACACCAGGGCGCTTCGCCTGCAGGATATACTGACAAAAAGGGCACTAGAGGGTGGAGAAGAGGGGCCTCTTAAGCTCCCCACCTGGCACTCTATGGCATTGACAGTGGAGCCTGTGCAGAAGGCACCGACGGAACCAGCACAACCCGGTCCCAACGGATCCCTACCAGAACTGAGACCTATGGTACCTTCCCTGCCTAAGGAGAGCTCCCGCACCCCCAGTCCCGCCTGTCCAGCAGAGAGCGGTACCGAGGTTCCCTGCACGCGCAGCGCAGCACTGCCCGCTCCGCGGAACGGGGTACCAGACGGGCGGAAGGGGAAAAGAAGAAGAAAAGAAAGAGGAGCTCTACACGGGACACGCCAGAACGGACTGACACAGGGGATGTAGCGGCTCCCCAACTACAGCACGCGCAAAGGGAATTAACCCTGTCGGGACCGACAAGTATGGCACCACAACTACAGCACCGCAACTGGCAGCACCGCCCGCAAGGGCCGTTCCTCCCCTACTGCTCACACTGCCGGCCTCGGTATCCAGGGACACGCGCTCCCAATCACATAGACACTACCGCTCAAAGTTGAGATCCCCACGGTACCGGGACGAACACGGAACCCCCGCTGAGGTACCACCGGGAATGCAGGTCCCGCTCGCCATGCTCGTGCTGCTCACCCTACAACCCTAGGAACAGACATTATGATTAATGGCTATAACCTTTGGTTACGCCTGAATAAAATTGAATTGAATTGACGTTATGATTATGCCTACACTCAAGGCTACCGCTACCGATCCCGGAGCCCATCGCCCTACCCGGCACAGGCAGACTTCGGCATCCTAGCATGCTCAGGACTGGAGCATCCCTATGTGCCTCCACTCCCACCAAGGGTGGCACCGACAGCAACTATCTCCCGCCCTCCATCTTCAAATGTGGGCTCAGCACCGACCCTCCAGAACACCGGTACCACTGACACTAGACACCATACGTCGGCGCCATTGGAGGCTGTAGCTACGCAACCATGAGAATACACCTGAGACGAAAGGTTAGCACCCTCTGGGGCCACAGAATTGTTAACCTCACTATTGGGGAGCCCAAGGGATGAAGCGGTGCTGTCGGTACCGGCTCCAGCTACAGTAACCTCCCCAGGGAAATCCGCATCTCGGTCATCTTCCTCATCCTCACCATCTCTGGAGGAAGATGAAACAATATCTCTCCCCCTCCCCCTCTCTTCCTGATGCCATATTGGATCCAAATCTATCCTTGGCAACTGAGGACTCCAAGGCCTTTCAGGCGATGCTATGGAGGATGGCATCCTCCCTCCCTAAACTCCCCACCAGGGTAGTAAAAAAATCCCAAACTGGGCCAATATTTGGGATCCTAGGAGCAGGTGCGTCGGGCCACATAATGCTACCGCTGTTAGAACTGGAGCAAACCCGCATCTGTGACACCCACTAATAAGTTAGCTGACTCCTTATACGCTGTTCCCAAAGAAGGGGCGCATATATTCCACAAACATCCATCCCCCAATTCTCTAGTGATTGCTGCAGCATTGATAAAATCCAGAGCAGGGCTGGGGGGTGCAGATGTCTCCATCGGATAGGGAGGGAAGGAGATTAGATGTATTGGGAAGGAAAATGTTCTCCTCGGACTCCGTCATTTAGAATAACCAACTATGTCTTGGCAATGTGTGGCTACCAACACTGGTTATGGTCACGGCTTAGCAGCACCACAGACCCGAACCAAAAAGCGGTCCTCCAAAAAGAGGGCATGCAGATGGCTCAATTTCAGCTGACTGCAAACATGCATATAGCTGATGCCAATGCCCGAGGTATGGTGGCCGCCATTGCACTCTGTAGGCATGCTTGGCTTTGCTCCACTGCACTGATGCAAGAAAATAAAACCAAACTACAGGACTTACCTTTTGACTGCGAAGGGCTCTTCGCCACGTCTACAGACGACACCCTAAAAAAGATCAAAGAAATGAATCAGATGGCCAGGTCTACAGGGATTATACGCACCATCCGTAAAAAATCCTATCCTACCCCAAATCCTTATGCTTTCTCACCCAGAAGATCCACCTACCCTTCGTATAACTACAATGCTGGAAAGCGGTTCCAACAACAGACCCCTTTTCAGTACCACCAACCACAAGGCCCCCAGCAGCACAAGGCCTTTAACAGACAGAGAGGTCATGGCAACGCCTCCTCCAACTCGTCCTGGGGACAGCAGGCGAAGTCCCGCTTTTAACGAACCTTGATCAAGGGAGTTTGAGGACAGCCCCTCATTCCATGACCGCCGGTTGCTCTTTCTACACCAATGGGAAGCCATCTCCACTGACCGCTGGGTCAGGGAGATTATCCAATTCAGCTGTGCCATCCAGTTTCGCTCCCTCCCTCCCTCCTCTTCTCGCCCCCCCAGGGGGCTCTCTCCCTCAACTCAAATACTAGTTGAAATACAGAAACTTCTCCAGAAAGGAGCCATTGAACCGGTTCCCAAGTCTGAGATTAATACTGGTTTTTACTCTAGATTTTTTGTGGTTCCCAAAAAGGACAAGGGATTTCACCCGATCCTAGACCTTAGACAACTTAATAAGTTTGTCCGTAAATTTAAGTGTTGTATGACTTCCCTACCCATTATCTTTATGGGTCTTCAACAAGGTAACTGGTTAGCTTCCCTTGATCTACAGGATGCATATTTCCATATTTCTGTCCGCCCATCTCATCGCAAATACTTACGTTTTGTTGCAGGAAACCTACAGTTCCAATACAAGGTCCTTCCATTCGGACTGTCTACGGCCCCACGTGTCTTCACCAAATGTGTCGCAGTGGTGGCCGCTCATCTCCGACGACTAAAAATCAGATTATTCCCGTATCTAGACGATTGGCTGATTGCAGCCGCATTGCAGCACGAGCTTCAGAGACATCTGCGATTGACAATGTCATTGCTCAAGGACCTAGGTTTTCTCATCAATCTATTCAAATCACATCTACGCGACTCCCAGCACCTACCCTTTATAGGGGTGATACTAGACACCTGCCAGGCAAAAGCATACCTAACAACAGACAGATTCCTCGCCACAGGGCGTGCTCTGGATGGCCTTCAGTCTCGACTGACCAGATCGGTACGCTACTTCCTTCATTTACAAGGATCGATGGCATCCGCTATAATGGTGACACCATACGCACGTCTTCACATCAGGCCTCTTCAACAATGGTTGGCGCAGAATTATACCCCAACCCTCCAACCACGCAACATGAAGTTGACAGTACCACAGAGAGTTCACAAAAATCTGTTGTGGTGGAGGGACAGAGACCAGGTCATCAAAGGGATGCCCTTCGATCCTCCAAGCATCCATACATCGATCACCATGGATGCCTCTCTGACCGGATGGGGTGCCCACATGGACGACAGAAGAAACAGAGTTACACATCAACATGTTGGAACTCAGGGCCATACGCTGGGCTCTGAAGGCTTACTATCCCACATCAAAGAGAAAAATGTGCTAATTATAACAGACAACACCATAGCTATGTGGTATGTGAACAAACAAGGCGGAGCAAGGTCCACACGCCTATCCATGGAGGCAGAGGCCATCTGGCATTGGTGTATCGAGCACAAGATACACATTCAAGCGATTCACCTGGCAGGTCACGACAACTCAGTGGCAGATCTTCTCAGCCGCAAGATGTCAGACCAGCACAAGTGGTCAGTGAACGAGATGGTCTTGCAAGACATCTTTCAAGAGTGGGGAACACCAGTAATAGACCTCTTCGTGTCTCAAGAGAACAACCTCCTACCCCCAAAATAACTGAAAAAGCAAATATGCAAATATCTATTTTGGCTGGTGGTATTATTCAGATGACTATCTGAAAATGCAAATAATATTTGCAAATACAAAAATCTGTTTGTCTCACCATTGTGAGACGGCTCCCTTCCCCTGGAGGTTTGACCCAAAGCCTGAGCATCTTCAGAAAGCAATGTAAGACCTAGTAATTGGCCGGGCTTTTGTAGGCAAGGATAGGGTTGGGGGTGGTGGTGGTTTTAATTAGACTTTTCTATGATACATTTTTATTGATTTTTATATTTTTGACTGCTAGTAAGCTGCCCTGAGCCTGGGAAAGGGCGGGATATAAATCCAAGTAAATAAATTGTGCAGAACATACTTCAGTACGTGGAGCATGCTTATGTGTGATCATACAGCACTTAAGTGCTGACCATGTAGAGGGTCTACGCTCCAGTAAGTAAGGGTGACTGCATGTGCAAGTGAGAGTGGATGATGAGCAATGATGCCTGTCACTGCAAATGAGAATTTGGCATTCGTTTAAGTCTAGTGAAGCACTTCAGTGCACAAGTTGTATTACCTATCCTGATCGAAACGTATTGGAGCAATAATTGGTCACGTTGTACAGTGCCAAAAAGTTGTAGTGTTACAGCAGAATATTCCGTAAAAACTCCCTAAATGCAGCTAATATAAAAGATTAATTAATACAACTTGCTGTGGTGCTTGACTACTGTGTAATTTAAGGACCTGGGGTATATTGGAAGGTACTGAAATCCCTTATTTTTATCCCTATCTATTTATGGTGTACTTTATAAATTTGAAGAAATAAATAAGAAATCTGGGGAACCAAACTAGTCACAGTATTATAGACTTAATAAGAAATTGTTTGGGTGGTTTTCACTGGAAGTCATAACACAACAGGTGTGTGTGTGTTTTGGGGGAGACATGGTATTGGTGTTGAATATGCCATGAACCTCTTGTGATGGGGGGCATATGAGTATCGAGGGAATTGAAAGGAGTAGTATTAAGGAAGGGGTGGGGATTCCCTTGGATGCGATTGTGAGTGGAGGTGTATTATCGAGGAGGGATATTGATAATTGTTTATTTTTAAGCCTTATTTTATAGTGGGTTGACAAGAAGTAGGATTCAGAGATTTGTTTTTTTTTTTAAGGGCTTAATGTGTGTGTTGATATTTGTTTTTTAACTGGTTGCAAGCTGCCTTAAATCCTTCAGGAAAGGATGGGACATCCATTTTTAAAAATAATAATACTATAGAAGAATATTATACAGATCCTTTACACACTTTGCACAGCGCACATATATAGTGTATATACCTTTAAACTGTTACGTGTCTGTGAATACTTTAACATCAAACATATTTTTATCTTTTACATTTTGTCATTTTAAAGAGTTCCTGTCTGCAGTCAGTATCAATAGGCTGGGAAGGAGGTGTATATGTACAAACGTGTGGTCATACATTACACATAGACTGCCACAAATCCTACATGGAATCATTACGGGTAAGTGTAAAGTTGGTTGTGCCTTACCTTGCTCTCAGAAATCCAGTGGGAGCTTTTGCTTTTTGTCTTGGTGAAAACAAGATTGCAATCTTTTACTATGCATGTCAATAGGTATTCTTTGAGAGTTTTTAAAAGGACTTCCCCAGCATTAGATCTATAATGTATTGGTATCATGATGCTTTGTATGATTAGATAATTGGTATAAAAAATCTTCCCTTTGCTATAACAGGTTGTAGAATAAAGATGAGCGTTTAACATGTAAATGGCATCAGCAGTATGAAAATTTAGTGATTGCTAATCTTGCAAATATGAAAGGGCAAATTCTGTCTTCGGATACATACAGTATAACTTGTTTTCTTGTATGTGGCTTATGCAGTTGAATAGCTTAACTGTTCTTCTTCTTGAAAAGTATAATATTTGTAAAATATTTTATAGTCTTGTAAAAGATTATATTCTTGTAAAAAAAAAAAATATTGCCTAAGACATGGATATATAGAATTTACAAATGGGTATTTTTAACCCCAAATAGAAAATATTGTCCTAAGGAATTTACTACTTTTCTCAGGGTGAAGAGTATGTGACTTCTTCTATAGCTTGAGTTGCCTCTAAGGTATTATAACCGTAATTTACAGCATTCCATAAGGATCAAATTTTACCTCATCCTCACTTTAAAATTCTTTTCCAAGATACGACTTCTGTTCAAGTGAAACTGTTATCCTTTCTGTCTGTTTCCTGAAGGCTCATGGTAACTTACTTGTCCAGTCAAAGTTCACAAGATCCCAAAAAGAATATTGGTGGTTCTTCATGGAGCACCGCAATTCTCACTGATGGGATATCTTCCTGCTCTGCAGTCAACTGTAAAACTCCTAGTTGTCAGCAATTTCCTGGCAGATTGCCTGGAACTATCTAGAAGGGAGTCAAGGCTCCACCTTAGCACTCCTCCCGACTTCCCCTTTTCTGCACAGACTTTTTTGATCTCATAAGAGCAGGGGAGATAAAATGAAGAGGCAGAGCCTCCCCACCTCAGTTCCTTCCAACCGCCTTTGGCAATTAGGAACACATCTTTGCTTAGTTTTAAGTGCTTGTCAGCAAATAAAATAAATAAATAAATAAAATTAAAATGTCCATCTTAGTTACCTAGTTTAAGGTTGTAGCTAGGTAGTTAGATTTTTATTTCTTAGTCAGGTCTTTCTGCCCCTTAGCGGTCTCCTGGACAATTCTGCTATAGCGATGTTGAAGAGATCGGGCTTTATACGATGCCTCTTGTGTCCCACCATTCTCTCCATCACCGACCAGCATGAAAGGTGTGTAGGGTGTCTGGTGAGTCCCACAACTTCAAATCCTGCAAGGATTGTGCTGCCCTCTCCACCATAGTGAGAAAGGTCCACATGCTGTGGCCCCAGGACAGTCTCTCACACACACAAAAAGAAGCCATGAAGGGGGTGATGAGGGCTCCCCATCAGGCCCGGGTCTGCTCAGTCTGTGCCAGCTGGCACCATGACCTCTGCCAGCAGCCCATCAGCATCAACTGCTGCTTCTTCAGGCTTTGCACTTGCCACCAGACTTAGCACCACACTCCTCAGCACTGGCAACGCCCTCAATACTGCCTCCGGCACTACTCGTTCCCAACGTGAGACTGAACAAGCCACACTCACCTTTGAGGAGGAACCTATATAGAAGACATTGTAGGCTCTTTGGTGGATCCTAAGAAGAAATTAGAACCCTCCCCAATTAGAGGAGAATTAGAACCCTCCCCAATCCTTTGACCAAGATCAAGGTGATTGGAAAGTCAATCCATCTAGCGCATTCATAGTGGAAACTGTCTGACTTGGGAGGATGTACCCCCATCAGTTCTGTCACCACCTCCTCCTCCCCTCCCACACTGTGAATGATCCAGATTGCCATGCACATCACCTTGCTGCTCCAGAACATCACGGCACCTCCAGGTACCACGCAGTACCGACGGGGTGTTAATCCTCCAGCATAAGGCACTCACGATCTCCTGAGTATATGACCCACTACTGGGTTAGAAGTCCCTCCCCCTGCAGCTGTTGCTCACCACACCACTGGAGGGAGTCTTTCCAGTACTGACACAGGCATTCCTGCAGCTGTGACTACTGCTGTTCTTGCTCCTGCTATTCTCACTCCCAGAGTAGACTCTCCTGCTCCCTGCTCTCAAAGCAGGTCTACATAGTACTCCTCCTGGCACAGATGGCTCCTTATGACTTAAAACACTCTGCCTTGCCCAATGGAGAACAACCTGCTTAGAGAACCACAGCCTATTGTTGATCTTAATGCACCCTTACAGTTGCCAGTGCCTCCTTTGCCTACTCAGCCCCCGGGCCCAATATGCCTCTCTCCCTTATAGAGCTCATCAGGATACACCCTCAGCTCCCAGAGGCTCCACAAGTGCCCCCAGTGATCCCTCCTCAGGATCCTCCAGTTTCACATGATCTTTCCTTCCTACAGAATCTGTTGGGGTAACAACCCCCTTCTAATCTACCTCCAGTCCTGCCTGCTTATGTCCATACGGGCAAGGATGCTGTTTCATCCTGCTCTTCAAATCCTGATTCGGATGAGACAATCGGCCCCCACCCACTGACATATTCTCCAATCTATCTGCCATGATCTCAACAGAGGATGTAAAGGTGTTTCAGACAATGCTATAGCAATTGGTGACAGCCATGCCACAGGTCCCCAAGAAAGTCTATAAGATGAGTCCCACTGAACCAGTATTTGGGTTCCTTGGAGTGGGGACACAGGACAGGTCATGCTCCCCATTTTCGACAAGCTGGGAGAGCCCTCCAAGACTCTGTGGGGGAATCCATCTTCAGCCATTCCTAGAAACAAGATGGCTGCTGTCTTCTATACAGTCCCTCAGGAGGGATCCCTAATGTCCTTTCTCCATCCAGCACTAACCTATCAGTGGTAGCAGCGGTGACACACATATCTAGAATAGATCTGGAGCAGTCCAAACATCCCCATAGATCATGAGGGATGTTGCTTGGATGCGCTTGGCTGAAAAGCCTTCTCCTCTTCGATGCTATCCCTAAGGGCTGTGAATTACTTGTCTACCATGTGTGGCTACTAGCATTGGTTGTGTGCCCAGGCTTGCCTCTACATCAGACCCTACCCAGCTAGCAACCCTGCAGAAGGTGCCCAAGTGGCGCAATTTCAGTTAACGTCAGCTATGCACGTAGTCAACAGTGCAATTCGCAGCAGCATCTTGGCAATCACAATCAGGAGGCAAAATGGCTCAAGTCTACTGCACTCACCCCAGAGAACAAGACCAGAATAGAGGACCTACCATTTGACAGTGTTGGTCTCTTTGTGAAGTCAACTGATGAAACTCTGGCCAAGATTAAGGAGACCTGTCAATTAGCCTCTTTTGAGACTCTCTGGCTCAGGCACTGATTACTCCCACCGTCAGTGTCCCAGCTCCCAAGCACAGCCCTCTCTCCTGGGTTGCTTTTCCACCCAGCTCTTGCTTTTCCCTGGAGCCTCCCTTGCCTGAGGTTTCTTGTTGCTCCCAAGCAGCTCCCTGTTTGAGACCGAGCTCACCTCAGCTCATCTCCAGCTCCTGCCTCCCTCACAGTCTCCTAAAACTCCACATAGTCTATACACAAAGAAAGCAATCCATCGGGCTGTGTACGCCACGCGCCGGTACTGTGCTCCAGTCAGAATGTGCGTGCTCATGTTTAGTTTAAGTTTAGTTTAATAAAATTTGTATGCTGCCCCCTCCTGCTGAAAGCATCACAGGACGGCTAACAACATGTTAAAACAATTTAAAATAAATGGCACAAATAGAATTTAAAAATCCCACAATAAAAACAGTTTAACACCCCACCCCACCCTAACCCAATCCATCCACCCCATTTCCCCAGGGAAAGCATGGTGGAACAGCCAGGTCTTACATTGTCTCTGAAAAGAGTGCGCAGCACAGCTGCCTGGGACTGTGCTGCGCGCATGGTATGCATTCGCATGTGAGCGTGCATGTTGTGGCCGTGCACTGTGCGGGGAGGGGTCGGCGTACGTAGGCTGTTGGATTGCTCCCAAAGTCTCCACCAGTATCCAGTCTTTCTTGCAGTGAGCTCTGGCTCAGTCTTTATCCCTCTCTGGGCTAGCTCTGCCACGCCCTTCACACAGCTACTGCTCCTTAGGCGCTGTCCACCAATCCTGTATAACTCCTGCAGCCCCACTAGCACCTGTAACAGGCTGGTGCTAGCTCTCTCAAAGGACCAGCGGCCCACATGGACTCTGCCCTGTCACATGATGGGGCCAGCCTCAGGTTGACATTTTTGCCACAGTAGACAATCTAAAACCTCCACTCTTTTGCAGCAGAGTGCGACATGGCCCGTAGTCTATCTCGGATGTGTTCATGGTGCCATGGAACACTGCTTTTATGCACTCTTTTCCACTGTTCTCCCTCCTCCAAAAGGTGGATATACAGGGTGGGCTGTGGCTCAGATGGAAGAGCACATGCTTTGCATGTATAAGATCTCAAGTTCAGTCCCTGGCATCTCTGATTCAGAATCTCTGGTAGCATGCCTGGGTGAGGCCTCTGCCAGAGACTCTGGAGAGCCAGATTTGAAACCCTGCTGCCATAGCCAGCCTTAGGAAAAACGGGGCCCTGGGCAGTAGAGATCTGTGGGGCCCCCCTCCCGGTGGCAAGCCTACGGGGTGCTCCCCAGCTCAGCAGAGCTCTAGGGACTTGTACATTTTAGGCGGAGCCACCAAAAATCCAGCAACAAAGAGTAATTTCAGCAAAAAGAAAATCCAGCAACAAATAATTTCACCATCTCAGTTTTATCTCACATTGACAACATTGGAGACCAAGATCACAAGAACCCATTAAATCTCAGGATTGCAACACCTCAGTTGTATCTCACATTGCCAACTTTTGGAAAACAAAATCACAAGAGTACCCAACCCATTAGATCTGGGAGCGGGGTGGTGGTGGGGCGGAATAGGGCAGCAGCCAAGCAGTGCAGGTGCAATGGGGGGGAAAGCAGGGGAGGGGGAGATCTGGGTGCTGCAGCCAGGGGGAGGGTAGAGGGAAGCAGCCAAGCAGGGCACTGGATGGGGCAGGGGCAAGGGGATTGTGGAGGGCAGGACAAGGGGTGGGAACCTGTGAAGGGGGCACTGGGTGGAGCAGGGGGATCCAGGGCAATGGAGTTGGGGGGAAGGCAGGACAAGGGGG